>CM066330.1:16741392-17088892 GCA_033807585.1 Hydrophis major
CCTCCCCTTGGAGGCCCCCTGAGTCAGGAGTTGCTACCGCCGGCGCGGCTCCAGTCCCGCGTTGCCTTGGGAAGGGAAAGGCAAAAAGGAAGAGCCACGGCGGTGCTTTGCAACGGCAGCAGTGGCACCAGAGGCTCAGGCTCAGCAGCTCCTGGTTTTGCCTTTTCCTTCCCAAGGCAACGTGGGACTGGAGCCGCGCAGAGCTGCGCTGGCGGTAGCAACTCCTGACAGCCCCAGCCAGACACCTGAGCGGAGCCTGGGTGGAACTGCCTGTTGCTGCTGCCAGAGCACCGCCAAGCAGCCCGCCTTCCTAGCCACTGGGCTTCCCCTCCGCCGTGCGGCTTAGGGCCAGGTGCGAGCGCCCGCGAGTTAAAACGAAGCCGAAAATTGCTGGGAAGTTGCTCGGGTTTCCGGGGCTTCCAGGGCTTTGCAAAGGCAAAGTTTGCAGGCGGGAGCGTCTTCCCACCGAGGAGTGGGAAGGGTTCCGCCCGGCAGGTGGGACGGGCTGATTGGAGTGGGCTGCCATGAGGCTCGGGGTGAGGCGCGAGTGCCCGCGAGTTAAAAGTTGCTGGGAAGTTGCTCTGCTGCTGGGAGCAGGCTATTAAAGCACCACCCAAGCAAAGTTTAAGCAACCCGCCCACCCGCCAGGCGGAACCCTTCCCGCTCCTCGGCAGGAAGACGTTCCAGCCTGCAAACTTTGACTTTGCAAAGTTTAAGCCTGGAAGCCACGGAAATCCAAGCAACTTCCCAGCAACTTTCAGCTTCGTTTTAACTCGCGGGCGCTTGTGGCTGGTGGAGGGGAACCCTTCCTGCTCCTCAGTGGGAAGATGCTCCAGCCTGCAAACTTTGCCTTTGCAAAGCCCTGGAAGCCCTGGAATCCACGGAAAACCAAGCAACTTCCCAGCAACTTTCGGCTTCATTTTCACTCGCGGGAGCTCGTGCCTTGCCCCGAGCTGCACGGCAGTCCACTCCAAGCAGCCCGTCCCACCCGCCAGGTGGAACCCTTCCCACTCCTCAGTGGGAAGACACTCCCACCTGCAAACTTTGCCTTTGCAAAGCCCTGGAAGCCCCGGAAAACCAAGCAACTTCCCAGCAAGTTTTGGCTTTGTTTTAACTCGCGGGTGCTCACGCCTTGCCCCGAGCCACGCGGCAGCCCACTCCAAGCAGCCCACCCCACCCACCAGGCGGAACCCTTCCCAGTCCTCGGCGGGAAGACGCTCCAGCCTGCAAACTTTGCCTTTGCAAAGCCCTGGAAGCCCCGGAAAACCGAGCAACTTCCCAGCAACTTTCAGCTTCGCTTTAACTCGCGGGCGTTCGCGCCTCGCCCCGAGCCACACAGCAGCCCACTCCAAGCAGCCTACCCCACCCGCCGGGCGGAACCCTTTCCTCTCCAGCCTGCAAACTTTGCCTTTGCAAAGCCCTGGAAGCCCCGGAAAACCGAGCAACTTCCGAGCAAATTTCAGCTTCGTTTTAACTCACGCCTCCTCAAGGCGCTCATGCCTCACCCAAACCGCACGGCAGAGGGGAAGCCCGGAGCGCCACCGGGTCGCCTCCTCCAAGCAGCCCGCCTGCCTGCTGGGCTTCCCCTCCGCCGCACAGCTCGGGGCCAGCCGCAAGTGCTCGCAAATTAAAAGGAAGCCGGAAGTTGCTGGGAAGTTGCTCGGGTGCTGGGAGCAGGCTGTTAAAGTGCCGCTCGAGCAGGACCACCGAGCCGGGAAACGGGGCACCAAGGCAGGGCAAGGCTCCTCCAGCAGCGGTCTAGCTTTAGGTGGCTCCAAGCAACCCACCCCGCCCACTGGGCGGAACCCTTCCCACTCCTCGGCGGGAAGACACTCCAGCCTGCAAGCTTTGCCTTTGCAAAATTTAAGCCTGGAAGCCCCGGAAAAAAGGGGGGGATCAGCGGGGACTCACCTTCAGAGAGGTCGCACTTGAAGGTGATTTCAAACTCCCAGCCGAGGCCTTTGCAAAGTTCTTTTCTTTCCTACCCCTAGATCGCTCCGCACTGTTTTGCAGCTTTGGGGGCCACGTGACACAGGGCAATACGCCATGCCCAGCGATTTTTTTTCAGGGGCGGGCTGGATTGGACAGACCAATGGGCCAGATGTGGCCTGCGGGCTGTAGTTTGCCCACCCCTCATCTTGACAGAACTCACTGATTTTATTTGACACTGAGTTATCCTCACATTTTTGATGGTGTCCCTTTGTTTCACACTCAGAATTATAATTGGATCTTCCTCTGGGAGGAGTATCTTTATCACAGGTGGCACACGACCTACAGATTGTGGATTTCTTTTTACATAGAACAAGCTCTTGAGATTTAGATTTAAAAGACGCCCATCCCCTCCCTGTTTCTGATGTGATTATTATTTCTGTGTGTCTGGTAGAGAGATATGTGTGTTGCATTTCCAGCTGGCTTTCAGCCATGATAGGTGGGAAGAGCTATGGTTCCCAGGTAGAAATGCAATAAATGTAATCAAATAAAACACAACATTGTCATCACACATATATGTTGCCAACCCTGCAAGCCAGGAGAGAACCTGTGGAGACATATATTTTTTTCTCTCTCTCACAAGTGTTTGCCAGAAAGGTCATAAATCAGAAGCTAATTCAAAAAGACACTGAAGAGAAATCAGCAACTTCTACTTGGTGTAATATCATATTATATCCCTGCTGTCTCCACCACAAATTCCAGAGAGAATGAATTGCCTTGGCCAATGACAACATTAGCCAAACAACAAAAGGGCTGACATCTCTCTCTCTCACTCAAGTTCCAAGTCCTGTCAGATACCATCTCCTGCTTCAGGGAAGTTCTATCTTAGACTCCACTCTAGAGGATCAGATGGCCCCAAACCTCCCAAGTGGACGATCCTGAATAAGAGACAGAATCTATGGATGGAATCAGCTAGGCCTGGGGTTTCCCCTTTTTGCTCTTCTATCTCCTTTGTGACAGAATAGATGGACCTTTGTATTGGCCTACATGTTCACAGCCCTAATCCCAGAATGCAAGATCCTCGTCTGATATTTTTGCTGCTTCTAAAGCAACCCAAGGTCTAGGTCAGTGGTGATATGCTACAAGTTTGGCCTGGTTCGCCCAAACTAGTAGCCAAAATCACTACCGGTTCCGCCGCACTGGTAGTCAAAAAAGGCCTCTGATCAGCTGAGAGGAGGGGGAAAAAAGCCTCCGACAATCAGCTGGCAGGGTAAAAGACTGAAAAGCACATGGGAGGGTGGGAGAGTCATTCCTAGCTTTTCATTTCTTTATCCTCTCAGCTGATTGGCTTGTTAGGGGCATGCGTCTTAGGGGTGTACACACGCATACACAGTTATCCATTGAGCTGGTAGTGACTAAGGTAGTATCCCACTCCTGGTCTAGGGCAGGGGTGTCAAACTCAAGGCCTGCAGGCTGGATCTATGTGCTTAGATCTGGCCCGTAGGGCTGCCCTGGAAACAGCAAAGGACTAGCCCGCGGTGCCTCTGCCAGCGAAAACAAAACTCAGGAGGACGCAGCCTTCCCAGGCTCCAGTTTCAGTAGCAGCGGCCTCCTGCAGCCCTCTCTGCCAGCGAAAACAAACTTAGGGGGCCCAGGCTCTGTTTTCACTGGCAGAGGGCTAGCAAAAAAACTAAAAAGAAAACAAATAGATCAATGTTTCCCCTTTTGCATTTGAGTATGCAAAAGAGGACAGAAAAGGAGAAAGGGAAAGAAGGAAAAATGGGAAGAGAGCAAGGAAGGAAAAATAAGAGGAAAAGGAAGTAGAAAGTAGAATGAAGAGGGAAGGGGAAAAAAGGGAAGGAAGGAAGGAAGGAAGGAAGGAAGGAAGGAAGGAAGGAAGGAAGGAAGGAAGGAAGGAAGGAAGGAAGGAAGGAAGGAAGGAAGGAAGGAGATTATTATGAGAGGGAGGGTCTCAGGGAAGTCCTGCCTTAGCACTTGGTCACCACAGCCCTCCCTGACATGAGTGACATCAATCTGATCACACCCACTCTGGCCAACCCTATCCGAGCCACACCCACCCTGGCCCCACAAGGTCAAACACAACCCTGATGTGGCCCTCAATGAAGTCAAGTTTGACACCCCTGATCAAGGCACTGCATGTGTTTCCCTCCAAAGGCCTTGGTATATGTGTGTGTTTTAGTCAGCAGTCACTGAAATGTGTTGACATATTTTTGTCACCAAAGTACAGCAGCAAAAGAATGTGGCTTTAGGTCTTAGTATCACATTCACTTTTCATATTGTTCAGTACTACATGCCTTGTGGTCCTGCCTCTCTTTGTTTGTTTTTGATGTGCTATTAAAAAAAGCAAAAAAAGAGTTTATCTGATGGCCCGAACTAGGTAGCAGGTTACAGGAACTAGACATGGCTAGTCTAGTGAAGAGAAGGACCAGGGGAGACATGCTAGCAGTCTTCCAATATTTGAGGGGCTGCCACAGGGAGGAAGGGGTCAAGCTATTTTCTAGAGCTCCTATAGGCCAGACAAAGAATAATAGATGGAAACTAAACAAGGAGAGATTTAACCTTAACCTTAAATAAGGAGAAACTTTCTGAAGTGAGAACAATCAACAATGGAACAGCTTGCCCTTGAAAGTTGTGGGAGTGCCATCACTTGAAACTTTCAAGAAGAGATTGGATTGCCATCTGTCAGAAATGGTGTAGGGTCTCTCGCTTGGGTGTGGGGTTGGACTAGATCAGCAGTCACCAACTGGTGGTCCATGGCCCACTGGTGGTCCACAAGAAAATGTTGGTGGTCCGTAGAGAAATGTCACCCCCAGAGCACCACCAAAGCAATTAATCCAGGCTGCACAGAAACACAAGGCTGCACTGCCCACATGGCCTGCAGGAACCATCCCCATCCACTCATTCCTTACCCAGCAAACTTGCCTGCTAAATTGCTATTTTTCCTTTTTTTCCTGACCATCAGCTGTTCTGCTGTGCGGGGAGATTTAGATTAGCTAGGAAGCAGGAAATGTTTGGATGTTTTGCTTTCTAGCTAATCTTTAGATCTCCAGTTCTGCTTTTAAGCACAGCCAAACCTTCCTTAGGACTGAAGCTTCTATTATTCAGTGCAGACTCAGGTAGCTGATGGCAAAAAGATAGATCTCTGAATGAATCTGTGGTTCTGTGAGCAACTCAATCTGCCTGCCTCCTTTGCCTGATTTTGGGTAAAATTTGCTCTTTTTAAATAAAAAATTCAATATTTATATAAATATTTGTAATATTTACATACAAGCCATGCCCAGCCTACATGACCTCCAAGCCACACCCACAAAATAGGCCATGCTCACAAAATCAGTTAATAGTCCCTGGGATTTACAATGATGAGTTTGGTGGTCCCTGAGATCCAAAAGGTTGGCGATCCCTGGACTAGATAACCTACAAGGTCCCTTCCAACTCTGATTATCTGTTATCTGCCCCCTTCTGCTCTCTGTAGTCAAGAACATTGTTGGAGATAGTACTACGAAAAAAGAAAAAAAAATGCAAAATCTTTTTCCAGTTCAGCTCAGCTCCTGGTAATCTCCAGAAGACATTCATGTAGGGAACAAATGAAAATAAATCATTCGCCACTGCCTTGTTCCAGGAAGTTTTGACTTCTTGGTCTATCCCACAAAATTTGTTTTGATGGATTTCTCACCCAAGAATTAAATGAGTCCAGCCCTATGCAGTCTTTTGAGATCAGCCAAAGATATCAAGCCCTGAGAAAAGACACATTAACCACCTTTAAGTGAATATGTGATGTTATTCGGTATTTAGTTATTCAATGACAACTCAAAGATTAGAAGATGACTTTATAGTACAGTAGAGATGGAGAAATGCAGCATTTTAGATGCTGCAGAAGGGCCATTCCCAGTATAACTCACTATAAGGCATGTCTTAAGCTCCTGAGGAGTGGTGGTCTTAATTTAGCAACATCTGGAGAATTACAGATTTCATGTTTCTGGGTAATAGCATGATTGTACATTCAGTTAACTCACAAAGGATTGACTCTTAATATATGAAATATATCGTGTTATAAATGTCCTTTAGTGTTCCTTTGAAGATACCAATTCATAAGGAGGTTTATTTTCCTAAATACCAAGTTTTTATGGGAAATGCATAGGCCAAAAAGTCCCTTGATATTATGAGCTATGCTTACACAAAATTACATCTAGTCTTTTTAAGTTATACATTCTGTGAGCTTGTATGATTTCATCAAGCACTTTTAGTTCTACAGGCCAAGTATAGCTATTTGCTAATACTGTTCAACAAGCTTTCTCCATGTCTGAGCTAAACATAGTGGAAAATGTTATTCAAAGGCAATGTTGGCCTGATGTCAAGCAAAGGATATTTTCTTTTTAAACCAGTTTTCCTATCCATAAAAAATGTTCCAATCATTTTCAAAGCCATCACACATTGAACTGGGAATCAAGAGATGTAAGTTGTAAATTTGGTTTAGCTGCAAGTTTAATCAATCCGTCATTTTTCTATTACCACTGCTGGGTTTTGACAGCATGATTGAGTGGTACAATCATGAGATCACTTGAAAACTGAACATACATATCTCTGTATATGGTACTTTCTGCAAATTGGATCATAGGGATAAATAGAGAATATTTTCCAGGATCTCCTTCCTTTTCAGCTACATGGGGTTGTATGTACGAAAGTGAAGTCATGTTTTACTAAGGACAATGGTTGACAAAGATTATGAGCCACCTGTGTTGTATGCTAGCTTTTATGATGTGTTTTGACTGATCACTTTGAAAATATTACAATAACAGAGTTGGAAGAGCCCTTGGACGTCTTCTAGTCCCACCTTCTGCTTAAGCAGGAGACACTATAACATTCCAGCTGTCCAATCTCTTCTTAAAAACACCCAGTGATGGAGCACCCACAGAGATAACTATTCCATTAATTGTTCTCACTGACAGAAAATTTTTCCTTAATTCTAGATTGAGGTATTTCTCAAGAAGAGTATCCACTCCTCTATTCACAATAGAATTCCCTATGCTTCCAGGCTTGAAATTTTGGGCTTGGATAATCTGGAACTGCGCTGCCTGCGGTCCGATTTAAGCATAAATGTTACAAATAAATAAAATTGTCTTCTACAACGTGTTGCCTGTCAATGACTTTTTCAGCTCCAACCACAATAATACACAGGCAAACAATCAAAACAAACTCAAGGTAAACTTTTTGAAACTCGATTGCAGAAAATATGACTTCAGCAACAGAGTGGTCAATGCCGGGAACGCCTTACTCGACTCTGTGTTACAGCCTCAAATCCTCACAGCTTCAACCTCACACTGTCTACCGTGGACCTCACCCCATTCCTAAGAGGTCCTTAAAGGGGACATGCATAAGTGCACCAGGGTGCCTACCATCCTTGTCTTTCTGTCCCCATTTATCTGTATTTACTTTCTTGGTTCCTGTTTATGTTCATACCTATATTTGTTATCTTGTACATATTTGACAAACAAATAAATAAATAAAGATTGGGTCTCTCTTTGATAAGCTTCCATCCTTTACTTGTCTTGCCCTCAGGTGCTTTGGAGAATAGGTTGACAAACCTCCCCCCCACCTTTCTTTGTGACAACTCCTCACATATTGGAAGACTGTCATAGGAAGGTGGATAAGCTAGATATGATTCAGGATTGATCTCAAAGGTTTTTTCCTTGAGGAAAAAGACATTTTGCTTTTCATCCAAGAAGCTTCAGTGAGAAGCAATAGGTCCTCTTACTCAAGGGGGAAAAAACATCCTCCAATTGCCTTTTGAAAAAAACACCTTTGAGGCAATCATGACCTGGATGACTGAGAATCAGGACCTTCAGGACTGATCTGACAGAATTTTAGAACTTTTATAGCCTTCACTAACTTGCTATATTCCAGATGTGAAAGAAATGTATTCACTGGTGTGTTTCAAATTTTTTTCCTACCGCTTCAGAGCTTGCTTTGCATGCTCATACTCTGCCCTTTGAATGAAGGCTAGTGAGCTGTGCAGGCGTGCCTATCATGCACACATGCCAAATCACACATGCGCAGGGCTCAGACACAGCCCTTCCCCGATGAGCTGTGTTGTTTTTTACCTCAGCTGAGGCGCGGCAATCCGCTCTGCCATACGAATCAGCTGAGCTAATAAACAGCAGAATATAGGAGAGGTGAGAGGTAAGAGCGGGGGAGTGGGGGGGAAGGGCCAGTCAAAAGGTCAACTCATAAAATATTTCTATGGTCTTTTAAAATTGCCAAGAGAAAGGGAGGAGTGAGCAACGTGGCAGCTTGCATTCCATAAATGTTTTCAAAGATAGTAACTAGGTGACCGAAGTTTCTCCCGTGCAAAATTCTGATTGGAGAACATGATTGATGACTCTTGGCTATGGATGTGTCCCATTGGAGAATATGAATTATGATACACAGTGTCAACATGTTAATTCCCAATAAATCCTTTTTTTAAAGTTTTAGAAGTTTGATTCAAGACTCATGATTTAAATGGGAGTAGCTGCCAGAATCCTGACACAAAATTTTCCCTACTGGTTCTCTGAACTAGTAAAAAAATTTCCCTACCGGTCCACAAGGACCGGTCAGAACCGGCTGAATACCACTTCTGAATGTATTTCCCCAAATTCCCCAACTCACCAATCAGCCGGAGAAGCTCCAAAATAAGCATGAAAGCATTATTCCTTGCCATTGGATCTTTAAAGAATACCTGCCCCATATCTTTTTCTTTTTTCTGGAATCCATGATCACCAGAGTCTTAGCAAGAGATCCAAAGTCACAGAGACCATTCATGATAGTGCCACCCAATCTAAGGAAATGAAGGTTTACCTGGCCAATTTATTCTTTTGAGGTTAGGAAAACAGGGGAACTATGAATGATTTTTTGGGGAGGTGGGGGGGTATTGGGAAAGCCAGTTCGATATGTTTTTTTCTCCTGACTATTTTTGTGGGTTTGGGGAACTGCTTCTAATACTTTGTACTATACTGTGGTGCCACTAACAGCATGTTTTTATTACTTCCCATTGCTATTCCAGTGGGTTTTTATTCTTTCAAGATTCTAGACATATGAGCAACAACTAACAACTGAAATCAAAGCATGAACCTTCAGTAAATTGGCTTCATATGTGCACTTGCTATATAAAAGGAGGTCTTTTGGGTTGGTTCTCACAACTCACAGAAGTATGTATCCCAAATACCCTTCTCTGGTAACTAGCTGAACAGACATGCTGTTGCACACAGTCTTGGCAGAAAGGCAAATTTCATTTGATGTGAATTTTGATGTGTGGCACACACAGCCTTCTTCCCATCTATCTCAACAAGTGTTCCAAGCAGACAGAACATGTTTGAAGCTATATTAATGCCCTACTTGTCTCTGCAGTTTATTAGTGGCCTCAGATAGGATTATAGAATTTGTCTTGCAGATAGAGAGCTTTTTTCCCTCCTGCATTTAACAATTAGAAGACGGCCGGTTTGAAAGAGGAGACAAAGAGGCCGTCTGGGTCAAAACCGAACAGCCCGCTCTCAACAGAGGGGGAGGGATATGACATCCTCTATCTCCAGTCTAAAACACAGTCCTTTCAACCATTCCAAAAAGGCTCCACACCCATTTGCACCACTCACAGATAAGCCTCCCGGTAGCCTCAACAACTTTCTAAAAGAATGCAAATGACCAGCTATCTGCAAGGAGTATAAATCCTTCCATTCCCCATCATCCAGTCAGAGCTGAAGAAGCTTCTTGGATGAGAAGTGAAACATCTTCAAAGAAAAACCAGAAAGTCCAGTTGCCTCTCAAAAAAAGCAACTTTGGGACAACCATGACCTGGATGACTGAGAATCTCCACAGATATCTTGGCCATCCCATTTCATTACTGTGCACTCATAAGATTGTCTTCATTCTCACCTACAGGTCAGGTTTAAGATGTTCTTAGCTGTACAGTCATTCTCCGAATGATGACCATGACTGAACCCAGAATTTCTGTTGCAGGGCAGTTTTTAATTGCCCTTTGCCTCATTTTACCACCTTTGTTTACCACAGTTGTTGAGCAAATCATTGCAGTTTTTAAGTGAAGGATGCAGTCATAAAGTAAATCTAGTTTCACCCAATGATTTTGCTTGTCAAAATCCAGCTGGGAAGGTTACAAATGGTGATCACAGGACTCCTGGATGGTGGAACCATCATGCCAGTTGCCAAATGCCTGAATTTTGATCATGTGACTATGGGGATGCTGCAATGGTTGTAAGTTGTGAAAACTGGTCATAAATGAGAACTTCAAATGATCACTGAACAAATGGTTGTAAGTTGAAGATTACCATTCATTTAATGACTGCTCAAATTTACAATAGCACTGAAAAAGTGGTGTGCTGGAATGGCTCCTACCAGGTCACCAGAACTATTTGTGAAATTGTGTAAGCTAGTTGGGAGAGAAACTGAACCGCTAAGCCTATTGTGCCAATCATCTATTGTTTAACTATGGAGTCAGCAGGGCCAATTCTTAAGCATGTATGAGTCCATCACTGAACAAATACAATTTAAAAGAAAACAAGTAACTTTATCTAGAACAGAATGAGAATGTGGAAACTAAGCGAGCTTTGTTGGAGAGCATGTTCCCTGTCTAAGCTACCATTCATGAACATGCTTTCCCTGAAGTCTTCTTCCTAAATTCACATAGAAAGTATGTCCAGAAGTGGCCTCAGCAATAAGGTAAGAATCTAAGAAGATGTAAAATTTCTTTCTTATTAATCCAGATATGTATATTTCCCCACTTACAAATCTGCATTGATCTTCCATTTCAAGAAATCTTTTTTTTTTGTAAAAGTTTTATTGATTTTAACAACAGACAAAAAACATATAAGACATAAAACATGACATAAAAAAAATAAAAAAAAAAAAAAAATTTAAACATTCTTCATAAATTTACAGTGTATCGATTGGTTTACCACTCCCTTTTGTGCATCCATTTCATAGTCATCAGAATAATTATATTACATAATAACTCACATTATCAATCATCAATAAAATATCCCAATATTATTATTGAACAATCATTTGACTATAATTTTACTAATTCATACTTAAGCGAGATAACTATAATTAGGTTAAATTATTTTATGACAAATCATGAAATCATATCAAATCTATCATAATAAAATATTCTTAAGAATTATCAAAACCAAGAAAAATTATATATTCATTATTTCCTAAATTTCTAAATATTCTATTATCATATTGTATTATCTAGCCATTGATAAAAAAGATCCCAAACTTCATAAAATTGTTTATTTTCTTGTTCTCTAATTTCAAATGTCAATCTACTCATTTCAGCACATTCCAATATT
The DNA here is from genome assembly GCA_033807585.1 of Hydrophis major. Classification (NCBI taxonomy): domain Eukaryota; kingdom Metazoa; phylum Chordata; class Lepidosauria; order Squamata; family Elapidae; genus Hydrophis; species Hydrophis major. The sequence continues at coordinate 16,752,684 of CM066330.1, forward strand.
TTCTTAAAAATTTCTTCCTCTATTGGTATTTTCTCACTCTTCCAATGTTTAACAAATACAATCCTAGCTGCTGTTAATACATTTACAATCAAATATTTTAAATCTTTATTATATATATCAGGAATGATTCCCAATAAAAAAATCTCTGGTTTCAAATCTATGTATTTCTTTATCATTTTTTCCAGCCATATGCGAATTCTAGTCCAATATTTCCTGGCCTCCTCACAAGTCCACCACATATGGTAATATGAGCCAGGTATCTGATGACATTTCCAGCACTTTTCAGATTTATTCTTGAACATTCTTGCTATTCTTGTCGGGGGAAAGTGCCACCTGTAAAACATCTTATACAAATTTTCTTTATATGCTGTTGACATTGTCATTTTATAATTTTGTGACCACAGTTTTTGCCATTTCTCTAAATCAATCCCATATCCAAAATTCTTCCCCCAAGCAATCATTGTTTCTTTAACTTGTTCTTCCTCTAATTTAATTTCCAACAAATAACTATATAATTTTTTAATCACTTTTTCATCAGTACCTGTCAAAATCCTATCTAAGTCAGTCAATTTATCATAAAATCCTTCTATTTTAGAATCTTTAAGATACCTTGCTTGTATTTGCGCATATGAAAACCAATTCATCTTTATATCTTGTTCTTCTAAATTTTGCATCATTTTAAGTTCACCCTTTTCATCCAATATTTCCTCATATCTAACTGTTTGTTCCTTCTTATAAGTTATAGGATACGAAAAAGCTTCAATAGTTAATAACCAAACTGGAATTTTCAAATAACATTGTTTCTTAATTTTCTCCCAATTCAACCATAACGATTCCCGTATATAATGCCTTCTGAAATAACCCTGTGATTTAGTTCCCTTATACCATAAAAAAGCATGCCAGCCCAATAATAAATCATGACCTTCTAATGTCAACAATCTAGTCTTTCTTAACGTTATCCATTCTTTAACCCACATTAAGTTTGCAGCTTGATAATACAACTCCCAATTAGGAAGGCCAAATCCTCCTCTAATTCTAGCATCCTGTAAAAGTTTTAATTTTATTCTCGCTTTCTTGCCTTGCCATATATACTTCAACACAATTTTATTTAGTTCTTCGAAGTAATATTTACTTAACCTAATTGGTATTGTTTGGAACAAATATAAAATTCTGGGTAAAATATTCATCTTGATTGTTGAAATTCTACCTATCAATGACAATTGTAGGTTTTCCCATTTTTTCAGGTCGGATGCTATCTGCTGTTTAAGCTTAATATAATTATTCTCTTTCAATGTAGTACACCTTGACGTCAAATATATCCCCAAATATTTAACTTTATTCGTAACTTGAATTTTCAATAAATCTGCCAGCTCTTCTCTTTGCCTTAATAACATGTCCTTTGTCAAAATCTTTGTTTTGTCTTTATTTATTTTTAAACCAGCCATCTCACCATACGTCTCTATCTTTTCCAATAGTTTTAAAGCTGTTTCTAAAGGGTCTTCCAAAATAAAGACCAAATCATCCGCAAAGGCTTGTAATTTGAATTCCTCCTTTTTGACTTTCATTCCTTTTATGTTTATATCCTCTCTAATATTTCTATTTAAGACTTCCAAGGTCAATACAAATAACAAAGGAGATAATGGGCATCCTTGTCTTGTACCTTTTTTAATATTAATAGTCTGTGAATTCTCCATCTATCATTACTTTTGCCGTTTGCTTATAATATACGGCTTCTATTGCTCGTATAAATTTTCTTGCAAAGCCCATCTGTTCCAATAGTAATAACATAAATCTCCAGTTCACATTATCAAATGCCTTTTGGGCATCTAAGAATATCAAAGCCATTTGTTTTTCCGAGTGCGCCTCATAATATTCCAATGTGTCCAGGATTACCCTCATATTGTCTTTAATCTGTCTCTTTGGTAAAAATCCATTCTGATCAGAGTGAATAAAGTTAATTAGGTATTTTTTAAGCCTTTCTGCCAAGATTGAAGCAAAGATTTTATAGTCTGCATTCAATAAAGAAAATAGGTCTATAATTCTTAATTTGTAATGGGTCAACCCCTTCTTTTGGAATAAGTGTAATATAAGCTTCTGACCATGTTTCAGGTATTTTCTTATTTATCATAACTTCATTCATGACTTCTAACAGTGGAATGCTCAACGATTCTTGTAGTGTTTTATAAAATTCTGCCGGGAAACCATCTGGTCCTGGTGCTTTTCCATTGTTCTGTCTGTTAAGTGCTTCAGTTAATTCCATCATTGTTATAGCACTTTCTAACATTTTCCAAGTTTCATCAGGTATCTTAGGTAGGTTAGCATTTTGTAAATACTGTTTAATTTTTTCCTCATCAAGATCCTCTTGTTTATATAATTGTCCATAAAAATCTCGAATGATTGCCTTTTTCTCCTTATTACCATAACAAATTTGACCATGATCATCTATTAACTGTGATATTTTCCTTGATTCTTTCTCTTTTCTTAATTTATATGCTAACCATCTACCTGGCCTATTTGCATCTTCAAAATAGTTCTGTTTAGCACTTCTAGTTTTTTGTGCCAGTTCTTTCTCTGCTTGATCCATTTTATGTTTAATTATGTCCATTTTAAGTTTGATATCTTTTTTCTGTGGCATCTTCTGTAATTCTTTTTCCAGTTTTTTATGGTCATCTTCTAGAGCTGTAATCATTTGCCTCTTCCTAATGTTCTTTTTCTTTATATAGTCAATTATTAATCCTCTTGCATATGCCTTCATTGTATCCCAGACATTCTGTATTGAAGTATCTTCTTTTTTATTTTCATTGAAGAAGAAGGCCAATTCTTTTTCCATCCATTGTGTAAAATCTTTTTCCTTTAGAATAGTATTGTTTAATGTCCATCTAGATCTTCTTTTTTGTCCTTTCCATTTAATTGTCATTGGATTATGGTCTGCCCACGTACTTGTTTCAATATTCATTTCTTGAATATTAGATAATAATTCTGTTGATGTCCAAATCATATCTATTCTGGACCACGATAAATGCCTGTTTGAATAAAAAGTATATTGTTGAGTTTTAGTATTTCTTTCTCTCCATATATCTTTTAAATTTAGTTCATCTGTCATTTTAAAAAAGGATTTAGGGAGAGTTTTCCTATTTTGTCATGTTGTTTTTGCTGTATAGTCCAGTTTATTGTCTACAATTCCATTAAAGTCCCCCATCATAAGTATGTTAACATAGTCCAGTTCAATCATTTTCATATGTAATTTTTTATAAAATTCTTATTGCTTATCATTTGGGGCATAAATTGCAACCAAGAGAGTTTTTATATTATTATCCACTATTTCAACTATTAATACTCTTCCATCTTCATCCGTATAAATCAATTTGGCTGGAGTGGTTTCTTTAATGTACAAAACCACTCCTCTTTTCTTACAATGGGTCAGAGAAGTAAATATTTTCCCTAACTTTGGTCGTATCAATAATTGTTCATGTTGTTTTTTAATGTGTACTTCTTGTAAGCAAATTATATCAAATTTTAGCTTCTCTAATTTATAAAAAGTTTTCCTTCTTTTGATAGCTGAGTTCAGTCCATTTATATTCATGGAAATCAGTTTTTTCTCCCCCATAGTTATGTTTTATATTTAGGTCTAACAGCTCTTGTGGATCTTATTTCACGTTGTTCTTTGATCTCCATTTGTCCACCTATTGCGCCTTCTTTTTCCATCTCCATTTGGTCCTCTTCAAATTCAATTAAAATCTTTTCTTTTTCCGTCTCCATTTCTTTTCTTTCGAAAAATTCCTTGTAAAACATTTCTGCTTTCGCAATTGAATCAATTCTGTATCTCTTTTCTTGCCATGTAAACATTAATCCTTCTGGAATCAGCCATCTATAGTTCACCTCTTTTTTCAATAGCATTTTAGTCAAAAATCGATACTCTCTTCTAATCTCTCTCATTTTTCTAGGTACTTGTTTTAAGACCAGAATCTCTTTGCCTTTATATTTCAACCCCTTCTCTCTTACCACTTGTAATATTTGGTTTTTAATAGTTTTTTTAGTAAATCTAACATGGACCTCTCTTGGTAATTGATTCCTCATCGCATATCTTGTGAAGACTCGATATATCTCATCTACTCCATCCATCATCTTTTCCTCTGTTATTTCCAAAACTCCAGCCAAAATTTCAATCATTACTGCTGCCAAGTTTTGTCCTTTTTCTTCCTCAATATTTTGGAATCTAAGATAAAATTCTGACCTATCCATCTCCCACTTCAACATCCCACTTTTTTCTTGTTCGACCATTGTTAATCTGTTATCAATATTCCCAATTGTATCATCTCTTTGCTTATCTTTCTCTTCTATTTTTTGGATTCTCTCATCATGTTTCACCATCATTTGTTGAAAATTTTCAATTTTCTCATCCATCTTTCCAATTCTTTGGTCAATACTCTCCATTCTTTGTTCCATACTCATTTTAAGATCTTGTATTCCTTGCATAACCATCGTTAAATCCACTTGCGCTTTGTCTTGCTTCGCCATTGTTGAGAGTTGTCCTCCAGATGACGGGGAAACAGGAGCAGAAGTTGAGATGCCCGAAGGTAAAATTTTCTTACTCATTTCGATAACTCAGGGTCTTCCAGATCTTTTAATCCAATTAGTGAGGTGGCCAATTATAATCCAATTTTTAAAAAAGGAAAACACCACAAAAAACAAAGACAAAACCAGTAATAAGTAAAAAGCCCAAAATTAAAAAGAAAAAGTTTCTTCAGGTTCTTCAATACCTTAATCCAATTGTAGAATACGCAAATATAATTCAAAAGTAAAAATTAAAAGATGAAGAAAAAAAAGGAGCAAAATAAAACCCAATAATATCAAAAAATAATAAGCAAAGAAAAAGGAAAAAAAAGAAAAAAAGAAAAAGAGAGTTCTTCAAATTCTTCCCACCTTAATCCAGTTGAAAAACCTCAGAAAATGAAAAAAGGCATAAAAATAAATCAAAAATACAAATCAAAAAGGCAGACATCCCTATAAAAAAGAGAAAAGAAGCAAAAAAAGAGTATTCTGAGGCTTCCCCTTTAAAAAAATAACTAAAAATAAAAGATAATAAAAGATAAAAAATAAATATATCAATATTACAAAATAGTGTGGGGTTGGAGGGGAGGGATTATAAGGAGTTTTTTTAAAAAAAAAGACACACACTGCCTTTTATTTATCCAAGGCTCTTATTTGACTTCTCCACCAGTTTCAAAGCCAAACTTCAAATATTCATTTAATAATAGAAGTTCCAAAGAGCACCTGTATAAACATCCTCCAGTACTCTTCCCTCTATCTTATCATTTCCAATAGCCTTGAGAAAAGTTTTTCAAACAAAAGTTTTTCAACTTCAAACAGAATATTTCCAAGCCTCTAGTTGGCAGTGTTACAAAGTTTCTTCAATCCACTCCCCCTTCTTCACCCCAGAGAAAAGCCTAAAAAGACAAAAAAAAATATGTATGTATATTTATGTATATTAAAAAAAGATATTAAAGGGGGCCTCTATTTTAAAAAATACAAACAGTCAGAAAAGCAAAGAGAAAACAAGTAAATATAAAAATATAAAAGAAAAAAGCCAGTCTGGTTAACTATATCGCAATAGAAATTCAGTAAAGAAAAAAAAGTAAAAATAAAAAGCCAAGCCTCACGTTGACGTTACTAAAAAAAGATCGCTGCTAAGTCAAATTCTGTCAATAATTTTACAGATTTCTTCTAATATTAGAGTGTTTTTGAGTCCCAAGCAAAAAAAAAGATCCTCACCAACCGATACACTTCTTTCTATCCCGTTCTTCCAGAGCTATCCCAGCTTCAGCAGCCTAATGGCTGCCTCTCCGCCGTTGGCAAAGGGGCTTCTTCTGGATCGACCAGGGACTTGCGATGTCCCCGGAATCTACAGAACGCACCCCTTACTGTCACCGTCACTACGAGACGGTTTAAGTCCGTTGGGACCGACCAGGGGCGAAGATATCAGCTGTGATCTCGGAGCCCCGAGATCACAGCTGTATCACGACGACGAATCCATTTCAAGAAATCCATTTCACGCCTTCTCCCCATTTCAAGAAATCTTGATGTAATATCAGTAAAGCAGTGGTGGGATTCAAAATGTTTTACTACCAATTCTGTGAGCGTGGCTTGGTGGACGTGGCAGGGGAAGGATACTGTAAAATCTCCAGTCAGAGGTGGCATTTGCCAGTTCTCTGAACTACTCAAAATTTCCACTACTGGTTCTCCAGAACTGGTCAAAACCTGCTGAATACCATCTCTGCAGTAAATATGAAGCAATTATGTTTGCCTGAGAATAGATTAAACTGCCCTTTGTCATTTATCCTGGAATATACCATAATTGTAATCCTATAATGTAATCCTATAATTATTATTTTGCAGTATGAATAAATAAAATGCAATTCTGAAGTTGCTATTTTACACCAACAACCAGATTTATGTTTGATCCACAGGATAAAAAAGAAAAACGAAAACATGAAACAAAATATTTCTAATCAATTCAAACTGTAGTTATCCAATAATTATTTTCAGATTTCAACGCAAGCCAATCAATACAGTAATTTAGCTATTATGCCATGTTTTTAGCCTAAAGGCAAGGGCTACTCCTGTTTTGTTTTAATGAAAGTTTCAGAAGAAAGTCTAGAAAATTGGCTTTTCAACCTCTTTCCATAATTATTAGTAAAATGAAAACACATAAGTTTACTGAGCAAAATTCAAATTTACAGAATCCAAATTTAGCTTGATTAATGCAAGAAAATAAACTTTGAAAGATAAACCACTTGACAGCATATCTGGAATGCAAAATTTAAAAAAACCTACTCATTTGCAATTCAATAAGGCAGACTCAAATATTAGGCCTCTTAAAACAGAGATTACCTTGAGAAGAGATATTTTATGATGGGGAAAAATAGCTTTTTTTAAAAAAATATTATTATTTTACTTTCTGAAAATAAAGTTTTTGTACTTCTGTAACTAGTTGGAAGGAATACAGTTCAAGAAAAATAATCCAGTTTTTCTTTTACTGCCCAGTTTGTAAGACACTATGCCAGTCTAATAGTTTTTATTTTATTTATTTTTTACAGTAAGAATCCATAGGAACAAAAAAAAAAAAGAGAAGTGCTTATACTCAGTTTCTCCTTTGAGGCAAGGAAGTTGCAAGCACTTTCCACTAATTTTCAAAACTGTTGAAATAAATTTATTAATGCTCTTTGACAAATTTTATTGATACAGATTTGAAATTTCCCTTATCTAAGTGTGTGCATGGTTGTGTGGGAATGGCCATGAAAACAAGTGTAACATTTTTCAGTCATTAAGTCTCTTCAAAACTTTGTGACCCTATGGACTATACCATGCCCAGCTCCCCCCCCCCCGGCACCCCCATCCTCCTCTTTGGGTTTGTCCTAATTTATGTTCAGTGCATCGATGACACCATCCTCTGTTATTCATCCCCTTCTCCTTTTCTGCTCAATCTATCCCAACATCAGATTATTTTTCAATGAGTCCTTTCTTCTCATTTGGTGGCCAAAGAATTGAGATTCAACTTCAGTATCTGGCCTTCCAAAGGAAGGAAGGAAGGAAGGAAGGAAGGAAGGAAGGAAGGAAGGAAGGAAGGAAGGAAGGAAGGAAGGAAGGAAGGAAGGAGAAAGAAAGATAGAAGGAAGGAAGGAAAGAAAGAAAAAGAAAGAAAGAAAGAAAGAAAGAAGGAAAGAAAGAAAGAAAGAAAGAAAGAAAGAAAGAAAGAAAGAAAGAAAGAAAGAAAGAAAGAAAGAAAGAAAGAAAATAAGCAGAGTGATGTTGAACATGCCAAATTCTTTATCACAATACCATGCAGCAACTCTGTAAATTTGCTTTCTAGTAAATCAGTGTTTTGTAATTTGCACACTCATCACAGTGGCCATTTTTGTGGTCTGGCCTTTACCACAGCCATTAGGTGAGAAATCAATACAGTCTCCTAAATGAAATGACCAGCACTAAAAATGGCCAGAGAAAAGAAGAATGGAATAAGAAATTTCCAGATACAGTCCTTTGAAGTCTTGTTTAATGTTTTTTTTTTTTTTAAAAGAAAGCATCTGTAATATTGTTGTTTTGGAATAGAATGTAAGGAAATCTCCAGCAACAGTAAGTACAAACACATGTTCTAAATTTCAGAGGATGAATTTGAGGAAGTAAAGGTCATTAAGATATCTAATGGTCATCCAGAGTTTTGTAATCAAGATATATTGTAGCCCATCTTGTTTGAATATACAGCTGCTCACTCATAGAAACGGGTGAGCTGGTGAGCTTCCATGGCTGAGGATGGACCCGAACTCCTAGTCTAAGTTGTTAGGTGGGTCATACAGAGACCTGGAGCTGCAACCTGATGACCTTGCTTTAGAAAATCTTCACCTGAAAAACAACAATAGACATTTAAAAAATAATTAATAAAGACAAACCCTGAAGACAAGATAACTGGCTTTCTGTGTTTTGTGTAAATATTATGCTGGCAACACAGTGATGGTTAACCAGTTAAACTAGAACAGGGATGATCCAGGTTCAATGTTACTCAGAGTCATAAAATCTCACTAGTTGGTTGAGGACAAGTCATTTGTTCTCTTTCTCTCTCCCTTTCCCTCCCTCTCCTCCTCTCTCTCCCCCTCTCCCTCTCTCTCTCCCCCTCTCCCTCTCTCCCTCTCTCTCCCTCGGCCTCTCCCCTCTTTCTTTCCATCTTCCTCTCTTGCCCCCTCACTCTCCCTCTCTCTCCCTCCCTCTCTCCCTCACTTTCTCTTCAAAAATGGAAGAAGGGACTGCTATGTATGTCCTCTTGTGTTTGGGGAAGAAAGTAAGGTATAAAAGCGCCAGAGCTCACTGGAACAGCATTGCCAAAAAGGCATTAAAAGTTGTAAATCTAATCTTACGAAGCTTCTCCTTGGGAAATATAGAATTGCTAACTAAAGCATACAAAACTTTTGCTAGACCAATACTCAAATACAGCTCTTCAGTCTGGAATCAGCACTGTATATCAGATCTTAATACAATTGAGCAAGTCCACAAGTATTTCACAAGAAGAGTACTACACTCCTCTGATCGCAACAGAATGCCCTATACCATCAGGCTTGAGATTTTGGGCTTGGACAACCTTGAACTACGCTACCTATGATTAGACTTAAGCATAGCACATAAAATTATCTGCTACAATGTCCTACCGGTCAATGACTACTTCAGCTTCAACCACAACAATACAAGAGCACACAATGGATACAAACTCAATGTTAACTGCTTCAAACTCTCGCGACTTCAGCAACAGAGTGGTCAATACCTGGAATGCACCACCTGACTCTGTTGTTACATCCTCAAACCCCCACTCCTTTAACCTCAAACTATCCACTATTGACCTCACCCCATTCCTAAGAGGTCTGTAAGCGGCATGCATAGTGCTTCCCGTCCCTGTCCTATTGTCCCCATTGATTCGTACCTATTTCCTGTATTCTTACTCATGTTTATACTTATACCTATTATCTTATAAGCAATCAAAAAATCAAATAAATAAATACATAAAAATAAATAAATAAATGAATGAATATTACACACAAGACAACATTGTGACTCATAACCCAAGATTTGGGTGAGTCTAATATACAACCTAACATACACAGTGCTAAGGGATGTGGAGATCACCTTGAAAAAGAATGGAAGGCAACAGCTCTGGAGATTCTCAGTCATCGAGGTCATGGTTGTCCCAAAAGTGCTTTACCAAAAAGCAACTGTATTTTCTTGGTTTTTCCTTGAAAACGTACTTCCATTCCCCCACCATTCAGCCAGAACTGAAGAATTCTCTTGGTTGAGAAGTGAACCATGTTCAAGGAAAGACCAAGAAAGTTCAGTTGTCTTTTGGAAAAGCACCTTTGGGGGACAACAAAAGGCGACTGTAAGAGAGAACTCAGTCATGGGAAAGCAGAAAGCAGGAGAAGGAAGTTCAAAATAAACCGATGTTGAATCTGTTTGATCAAAAGAGAGGGTGGAAAGAAATCCTGGCAGGTTTTCAGGTTTCTGTGCTCAAATCCAACAACAATACATTTGCTCTCCTGGAATCCTTGTGCTGAGCTGGTCTACTTCTGACACATGCCAAATGTGTTGCAGTCCAAATATCGGACATCAGCACTCGTGACCTAGCCAATATGGCCAACCCAGGTTAGGCTGAATCAAAGTTCAGCATGTTAAAGTTGCTGTGATTGATAAAGACTGGGTTAGGGTATTGTAGTAATAAACACAGCATACAGATAGTCTTTGACTTACAACCATTTCTTTAGGGACCGTTCAAAGCTACAATGGCACTGAATAAAAAGTGACTTATGGCCTTTTTCCACAGTGATAACCATTGCACTATCCCCATGGTCATGTGATCTAAATTTGGACTCTTGGCAAGTGGCATGTACTAATGATACCGTAGTGGCAGTGTCCCAGGGTCATGTGATCATCTTTTGTGACATTTTGACAGACAAAGTCAATGGGGAAGCCTGTTCTGACCCAAACCCTTTTCCAATAAAACAAACACGAACCAAAGGGAACAGAAACCTTTTAATGATTCTTACGAATCCCCGGTTAAAAGGCTGCTGCAAACTAATGAACTTTGATAAGCACAAGCCTCCACAAAACTGTGTGAAGCTGCCAAGAATAACAGATAAGAAATATTTCACAACACAAGAGTCTTCAAATACCAACTTAACAAACTGTAATGTCCACAAGGCTGGAGTTTCAAAATGTTTTTGTTCTGTCCCTAATTAGCATTCTTGAGATCCCCGCGCTTTGATTGGCCAAAGCGCGGGGCACTCTGATTGGTCAGGCGAGCCGCGCCGATTGGCTCATTAAAGAATCTCCCGCGATTGGTCCATTCGAATCGCGGGAGATTCAAAGTGGTGCCATTGGCCACGGTCGCCGCGGCTGAAAGAATAAAAGCTGCAAACCTTTTGCGAAGAGCCAGTTCGGTTCCTACTTTAATAAAAGAGCATGATTTGAATTCACCGACTCCTGGCATCATTTCGTGGACACAACACTGGTGACGAAGGTGGGATCCAGACCCTGAACCGAACCACGTGTCCGACGGAAGCCAGACAAACCACCACGATGGCGAAAATCGCACCCCCCGCACCCTTCAACCCCGCCACCGAGGACTGGGAATCGTACTCCGACCGATTCCGCATGTTCCTCGAGTGCAGCGACCTGAAGGACGCCACCGGCCCCATGAAGCGCACCGTCTTCCTGACCCACTGCGGGACCAAGGTATTCAAGATGGCCAAGGCGCTTGCCAAACCCGCCGATGCGACCGCGATGGACTGGGACGTCCTCGAGCCAATACTTCGGCAGCACTACGCTCCAGAGGTACCCATCCTGATCCGACGAAACGAATTTTACCGTCGGGACCAATGGTCAGGTGAGAGCTTCAGCGACTTCATCGCCGAGCTAAGGCGCCTAGGGGGGCTCTGTGAATTCGACAACCTGAACGACACCCTGTGAGACAGAATCGTGCTCGGTTTGTGGGACCCCATCCTCCAAAGCTGGCTGATGGCCAAGGGCAACATCAGCCTAGCAGACACCCTCACCGCAGCCGCAGCCGCCGAAGCAACCCGAACATCCGCCGACCGCATACGCAGACCGAACACTGGGGACCACAGCGGAAACAACAACCCTGCGAGGTCGGCCGAGGCCCAACCCACGACGACCACCCTCAGCATAGAGACTCTACCCAACCTGCCCATAACCGTGTCAGACATTGCCCGAGAGACTAATAAAGACAAACGTCTGGCGCGGGTGTTGCATTGGGTAGAGAAAGGGTGGCCGGAAAGGGACAACGACGAGTCCGTCAAAACATTCCGAAACCGCCAAACGGAACTCTCGTTATTAAAAGGGTGCATACTATGGGGGGATAGGGTGGTCATTCCAGAAAAGCTACAAGGGAAAGTTCTGGAACTGCTACATGAGGGGCACCCTGGCATCATTAGGACTAAAGCCCTGGCCAGAAGTTACGCTTGGTGGCCAGGGATGGACAAACAAATTGAGACCTGGGTAGCAAGGTGCCAACGATGCCAGGAAACTAGGCCAAGCCCACCCACAGCACCCGTCCTAGAGTGGGAAACCCCAAGGGGACCTTGGTCTAGGATTCACATAGACTTCGCCGGGCCCACAAAAGGACACACCTTCCTTATAACAGTAGACGCTTACTCCAACTGGTTGGAGGTAAGCAACATGAAGACAACAACCACGGAGGCCGTGATCAACGAACTCTGCAAACTCTTTGCAACGCACGGCCTCCCAGACGTCGTCGTTTCCGACAACGGGCCCCAATTCACCTCGCTGGAATTCGAAAAATTCCTAGCGGAAAGGGGCATCCACCACGCGCTGGCAGCACCGGCGCACCTGGCGGCAAACGGTAGGGCGGAACGGATGGTGCAATTCACTAAGAAAACCATCCGGAAAATAGACCACGGGGAGATCCAGGAGAAAATAAACAAACTACTCTTCACCCAACACATAACCCCAAATACCACAACGAATAAGAGCCCAGCCGAACTATTAATGGGGAGGAAATTAAGGTCCCCACTCGACAAGTTACACCCCACGTATAACCCGGAGAAGCCCCCAGACTCAAACAGCAAACACCGAACTTTCGCACCAGGCGACCCCGTATACGCAAGAAACCTGACGGGAGACCCACTATGGATACCGGCCGTCATCACACAAATAACAGGCCCACACTCGTACCGGCTACAAACAGCAGACGGAGCGTGGAAACGCCACATCGACCAATTAAGGTCGAGGACTGCCAACCAAGAGACCACCGACGCACAAACAGGCGAAACCAACCCCCACAACACAAACCAAGGGGGGAGGGAATACCCAGGGGACCAAAACCAAAGAAGAATAAACCAGCCACACTTACCGAAAAGCAGCCATCACGACCCCTCGCCAGGAAGAGACAGCCAGGCCAGCTCGACCGGCCCGGAAAGACCGAGCGGGAGCGGCGAAACCCGCAGCTCAACCAACCCGGGAGGCCCAGGAGGGAGCTACGGAGAGCGGCCTGGCCCGACCGACCAGCCAGTTCCCACGACGGCATCAGGAGCAACAGAGATCCCGACCGAACCGGCTGGGATCCAACCTACGACTGAGCTGCGCAGGTCCAGTAGGCTCAGACGCAGCCCCGCCTACCTGCGTGACTACGCAACGTAAGGACTGAACCAAGAGGGGAGGGGTGTTCTGTCCCTAATTAGCATTCTTGAGATCCCCGCGCTTTGATTGGCCAAAGTGTGGTGTACTCTGATTGGTCAAACGAGCCGCGCCGATTGGCTCGTTAAGAATCTCCCGCGATTGGTCCATTCGAATCACGGGAGATTCAAAGTGGTGCCATTGGCCGCGGCCGCCGTGGCTGAAAGAATAAAAGCCGCGAACCTTTTGCGAAGAGCCAGTTCGGTTCCTACTTTAATAAAAGAGCATGATTTGAAGTCACCGACTCCTGGCATCATTTCGCGGACACAACATTTTTGTTTCCTTCAAAGAATGTCTGATTCACAGCTGGCTTTTATCTTCTTGAAAGAGGGGCCATTACCTTACAGCCTTACTCCCGAGTTGCCCATGTTGCTGCAGCTGCTCTTTCCTGCGAACAATCCCACGTGCACGCCAGTGGTGGGATTCAAATTTTTTTACTACCAGTTCCGTGGGCGTGACTTGGTGGCCATGGCAGGGGAAGGATATTGTAAAATTTCCAGTCAGAGGTGGGATTTGCCAGTTCTCTGAACTACTCAAAATTTCTGCTACCAGTTCTCCAGAACTGGTAAGAACCTGCTGAAAACCACCTCTGGCACACGTGCACCTGGCACAGGCTCCTCGGAAACCTCTTCATTGCTGCTGCCAGCCCCCACAATCTCTGAAAGCAGCAGTCCACTCCCCTAATGGTCCTGGCCCCTCATCTGAGTCCTCACTCTCCTCAGCCATCCATACCTGCTGCCGACTAACCACAACAAAGCCAGATTCACTGATCAATCGTGTTACTGACTTAAAACAATTTCAGTGATTCGCTTAACACCTGTGGCAAGAAAGGTCATAGAATGGAGCAAAACTCCCTTAACATCTGTTTTGCGTAGCAACAGAAATTTTGGGCTTAATTGTCATCAGAAGTCAAGGATCACTTGTACAGCAAAAAGTTCACTGGAGTGAAATCATGTTTAGAAATGAGAAAGCTTTTTTAATTGGAAGCCCTGTGTTTCATTATAGCAATAAATAAGGTCTCAGCTGCTGTTGATACAACTCTATCTTCCCCATCTTGGCACTTTCCAGCCTTTGGGGAATATAAATCCCAGTCAGATGGGCCAAAACAGATTCAACAAAGCTAGATTTCAAGATAAGATTTTTGAGCAATTGGAGAAAGTCTTTGTGACTCTGTATTGAATTCTGAGGGGACACCATAGCTAATCAGGATGTCAAAGCTTCTCTCACAACAAAACAACACAAGCCCTGCCCTTTTGCGTTTGCATCACAAACGAGGACATCATGGGTAGAGTTTGCATTAAAAATGGGCAGCATTTTTTGGGGGGATATTTAATAGACAAATTCCTAAAAAAGTCAAATATATCATACTGCACATTCTTACTGCAGCCAGAATAACCCTTGCACAGTGTTGGAATCAAGCAGATATTCCAGCAGAGGAAATGGTTATTCAGAAGATAACAACCTGTGCAGAGATGGACAAGTTAAACTTAGCACTTAAGGAAAAAGAAATTTCAGAATATTATAGAAGCTGGGAAGGCTGGTATGACTGGATAGAACAAATATAGAAAATATATTAATAAACAATGTAAAATGTAAAAGAGGTAGTAATTATATATTCGCAATAAGATGTATTTGTAAATATATCACTAATATTGATAACAAACAAGGAACCATAGACTGTCGATAGAATTGTTAATTTTTAATCATTTTTTTTCCTTTTTCTTTTTTCCTGTGTGTTGTGTATGTGTTTGTTTGATATTTTAGTTCTATAATTAATAAAGTTTATTTTTTAAAAAAAAAATGGGCAGCAATCCTTTTGTCCTTCTATGCAAGGATCTATGGACACCTTGATAAACCTGCTTGGATACCATACATAGATAATGGGATGTAGCATCTCCTCCCAGCAGGGAATCTCATATTGACTGACCAGCTGTGGTAACCAAGAGAGCTCTTCTTTAAACATTCATAATGCTAACTTTCTCAGGAAAGATAAGGACCAGATGTTCTAATTCATGCTAAAGTATACAGGCCCAGCTGCTTCAACTTAAGAGATCAACAACTGGTATTAAAAGAAACTTTACACTGAAATCCATTCAAGGGTCCAAGAGAATAGCCTTTCTGGAAGTACTACTTCAGAGGAAGAGTTCTTCTAGATTGGGAAAAGTGCATTATAATCTAAAAAACTGCACTATAAATCTTTTCTGCTGGACAATCATCCTTGAACTTGGGGTTTGAAGATAAAAAGAATGGAAATATGATTGTCTAAAGCATCATCTTTCTTTTTCCCAATTGTGGCAAGTATACTTTTTTTCTGCTTCTTCTTCTTTGGCCTACTGTGTGGATGCTTCTGTAATCATGAATTGGGATCTGTCTAGCTGCTATTAACAGGGCTATCCCTCCTTTCTATTCACTGGCAACTACCCTCTATTGTGGTGGAATCACCAGCTAAAGCAGGGGTCTCCAACCTTGGCAACTTTAAGACTTCAAGGCGCAGAGTTCCTCAGCCAGCTTTGCTGTAGCTTTGTTGGCTGAGGAACTCTGGAAGTTGAAGTCCACAAGTCTTAAAGTTGCCAAGGTTGGAGACCCCTGAGCTAAAGGAGGGGGGAAATAAAGAGGTGTGCCAGCATGGAGGCACTCTAGAGGAGGAAACATCATAAGGAAGCCTTATCTGTTGGTTCTTTAGGGAATGCAACCAGTCTGGTGAGAGTCCTGTAATATAGGGTATCAACAATGAAGAAACTGCTTAGGCCTATTCACAAAGTTCTTTTGATTCCTTGTGACTGAAGTTGATCAACTTTATGCATTTAGTTTTGGTGGCCATAATACTGTATAAAAATGATGTTGAGACTCTAGAAAGAATGCAGAGGAGAGCAACAAAGATGATTACAGGACTGGAATGACTTGCCACCATAGAAGTTGTGGGTGCTCTTAGCACTGGAGGTTTTTTTCATCCCCTGCTCAAGCAACTCTACACCATTTCAGATAAATAGTTGTCTTATCTCTTCTTAAAAATATCGCGTGTTGGAGCATCCACAACTTCTGGAGGCAAGTAATTTCACTGATTAATTATTCTATCAGGAAATGTCTCCTTAGTTTTAGATAGATTCTTTCCTTGATTAGTTTCCATCTATTGCTACTTGCCTTGCCTTGGAGAATAGTTGACTCCTCTTTTCTATGTGGCAGCCCCATAGATATTGGAAGACTGCTATCCCAAGTCCTCCTTTTCATTAAACTAGACATACCCAATTCCTGCAACCATTCTTCATGTGTTTTAGCCTCCAGTCCCCTAATCATCTTTGTTGCTCTTCTCTGCACTTTTTTTTAGAGTCTCAATATCTTGTTTATATTGTGGCAACCAAAACTGGATGCAATATTCCAGGTGTGGTCTGACTAAGACATTAGTTTTCATGTCCTCCATAGCTCGGCTGAAGACCATACCAGCAAAATGTTGACCATCCCTGTTAACAATTTCTATCCTGCCTCAGGAATAACATGTATGATTGGTACTGTCCCTGCTATGCAAGCCACATTAAGCACATGGGATGATGGATTTCCCCCAGCTTTGTTTCCTTCCCATAATATCCTTAACCACTGGGAAACATGTGCCTCATTGAGATGGGCAGAAGTCTAATAAGAATAAGTAATTGAAAAAATAGCTGAGGCAGCTTAATGTTTTAAAGCCTGTTTTAAAGTAATATTTTCCATCTTCTTCCAACACATTTTTGCTATGGTGATAATAAGGGACTCTTCCCTTTGACTTTGACCCATCCACATAAAAGTTTTGCACAAAAAACAGTGTGAGTTTTAACAAATGGCTAAACTTTGTCGGTCTAGCCCATCTGTCAAAACTTGCTTCTCCTCCAACCTCAGCCCTTGTTTAGGGAGCATGATTAGCAGATGTTTCCCAATGGTTAAGGATATTTTGGGAACGAACAAGGCTGAGGAAATCTATCATTCTGTGTCCTTAATGTGGCTTGTATAGCAAGGACAGCACCAATTAGAAGTGTCATGCCCCAACATATAACTTTTAAATATCATTGTTGCTCTCTAGCCCCATCTAGTAGCTGGAGAGACAAATACCAAATATATTGTTGAAGCTGACCCCACCTCATTACCCATCAGCCCACATTTTCAAAAGAAGTACACCAGAGGTGGTATTCAGCAGGTTCTGACCAGTTCTGGAGAACCGGTAGCGGAAATTTTGAGTAGTTCAGAGAACCAGCAAATACCACCTCTGACTGGAGATTTTACAGTATCCTTCCCCAGCCACGTCACCAAGCCACGCCCACAGGACCAGTAGTAAAATAAATTTGAATCCCACGACTGAAGTGCATGCTGAGAAGCCAAACTCCATTTCCTTTAGCATTTTGGTGAAAGCAGAAGCACAAAGAAGAATCCATCTTAATTTGTGGCACATGGTCATCCAAGGACAAACCCACACTTCACACAGAGTATCGCTGGTAAGATTTAATTGCTTGTATTTATTAATTGTTATGTTCAGCAGTAACTCAATACTGCCTATCTTGTATTTGGTTCTCATTGTTTGTATCCCTGTTTTCCCCAGTTTCACCATATCCTGTTCATTCAATAAAGCATTCAGATCTGTGCACATGGTCTGTTTTATTGGAGGAAAGGTGGGTTTATCTGCATGTTGAACTGCACACAGACTAATGTGTAGTGAGGACAGAACAAGAAGCACCATCCCTGAAGTAGGACAGGATTTGTTTATAAGGATGGTCAGCATTTTGCTAGTATAATCTTCAGCTGGCTCAAAGATACATGGATAACACATTAACTTAGCTAGGTGGAAAAATTCACAAATAATAACTGAGAAATAAGACATAACTACAGACTACATTCCTTATTCAGGCCACTTTTTCCTTTAGTTCAACCTTGTTTATCTGTGCCAATTTTTAAGTAAATAAAAAACTGAGGCAGATGGAGGGATTTCTATACACAAGTAAATGTGACCAAGTCTTAACCAACTACATATGTAATTTACTTTTGAACATATGGATGTCCAAGAATGACAAGAATAGTAATATTTCTTTTTTAAAAGGGATTTACAAAAAATCTGTCTTCATGTTTAGTAATGGATTTGTCAGACTCCAAGACGTTTGTCCAAAACATGAAGCAAAAAAGTTCTAGTCTCAGTTACTCAAAGCCTACCGACTTTGATATATAAAATTTCCATGTCTGGGAAAATACTTCTTATGTCTTTATGACTGTTAATACAGAAACCTACAATAAAGATAAAGAAATACTATACAGTGAGTCCAAAGAAATAGTAATCCAAAAAACATATTGATTTTATTTTAAGGAAATATTTTTCTGCTCATATTGAACACAGCAAAGGACATATTGAACACAGCAAAGGAATGAATTACTTTTTGGAAGGGCAAAGAAATCTGGGCTGCTTTGAACACTAAAAGAAAAGTCATGAGAAAGTTAATTGTGGGAAAAGCCAGGTCCTCACTGCTTTTCTGAAAGCCAGCAGTATTGGGGCCATTCATATCTCTGGAGTTAGACTGTTCTATAAGGTGGAAACTACAATGGAGAAGGAAATTGGAGATGCTTCCAAAACTTCACCAGGTGACACGACTTCACCAGGAGGATTCAAAGCATGCCCACCCTACCAGATATAGTAGAATAAGCAAAAATTATTGAGATAGATGGGTTCACAAGTATTTGAAATCCATATCATTTGGATTTTACAGGTGGCAATTAGCACCATGAATTGAGGCTGTGAGTTTGATCCTAGGTAGAGGCAGATATTTCTCTCTCTGGGCACAATGAAAATGTATCTGCTGAAAAAAAAAACTCCACACTGGCAACAGGAAGGGCATCTGGCCAGTAAATACTCAGCTCCATTCGGTTGCCCACACTCCACCCAGCAAAGGATTATGGGGTCATTAAAAGAAGATGATGATTAATTAGCATCTTGAATTGCTCCTGGAAGCCTACTGGGGGCAACACCATGGATACCAGTGGTATTATATGGCACTTGGTATTACCTCTAATGCAGTTTCCAAGTGGTCTTCAAAGGTTGCCCCATATAGATAGCATTGCAGTAGTCAAATTGGGAGATACCTCTAGGAAAGGGCACAAATGGTGTACAAGATGTAATGAACTTGTGTGAAGGTCTTTCTTGTTTATTTATTTTTTATTTATTTATTTTTATTTGTCAATTGCTTACAAGATAATAGGTATAAGTAAAAACATAGTTATGAATACATGGATACATGTAAGAAAAATAAAAATAAAATATATATAAAAAAAACAATGGGACAGGGACGGTAGGCACATTGGTGCACTTATGCACGCCCCCTACAGACCTCTTAGGAAAGGGGTGAGGTCAATAGTAGACAGTATAAGGTTAAAATTTTTGGGGTTGGGGGAAGAAACCACAGAGTCAGGAAGATTATTTCAGACATTGACCACTCTGTTGTTGAAGTCTTATTTCCTGCAAGGAAATAAGTTTGGTGCAGTTTACCTTGAGTTTGTATCTATTGTTTGCTCTTGTGTTGTTATGGTTGAAGCTGAAGTATTCATTGACTGGTAGGACATTGCAATGTATGATTTTATATACTATACTTAGATCTGACCGAAAGCGGCATAGTTCTAGGTTTTCTAGGTCTAGAATTTCGAGTCTGGTGGCATAAGGTATTCTGCAACAAGTAGAGGTGTGGAGAATTCTTCTTGTGAAATATTTCTGGACTTTCTCAACTGTGTTAATATCAGATACGTAATGTGGGTTCCAGACTGATGAGCTGTATTCAAGTATTGGTTTTGCAAATGTTTTGTATGCTCTAGTTATTAGTGTAATATTACCAGAGAAAAAGCTACGTAAGATTAGGTTAACAACTTTTAATGCCTTTTTGGCTATGTAGTTACAGTGGGCTCCAGCATTTAGATCTTTAGAGATGAGTATTCCAAGGTCCTTGACAGAGTTTGGATCATCAACAAGGAAGTTGCCATTTGTTTGACCATTTGGATACATAGTCAAGGTCTTTTTGAAGGGTAGCATTATTGTCTATGGTGTTGAATTGTCACCATTGCCACCTGCTTTTGAACAGGAACCAAGAGTCCAGGAGAATCTCCAGATTGTGCATCTAGTCTGATTACAGGAGGGTCACTCCAAGCAGAATTAAAGATGTCAAATTACCAGGTATGGGGAATTCTGAAACTCATAGCCACCACAGCTGATCCTACATCCCAAGCAATGCATTTTCCAGGCACTAAGAAGGTACCTTCACAGCATCACTTGAATAGCCAGGAATAGGGATGTACAGCTGAGCGCCATCAACATATAGATGGTAAGTCCAGACCAGAGATGGTATTCAGCAGGTTCTGACTACTTCTGGAGAACTGGTAGTGGAAATTTTGAGTAGTTTGGAGAACTGGCAAATACCACCTCTGATTGGCTCCACCCCCATCTATTCTCTGCCTCCCAAGTCCCAGCTGATTGGCTGGGTCTTCTTTTGTTGCCCTGCACAGGAGAACGGAGCTGGAAAGCAAGTTAGTGGGATGGGATGGGAATGGAGATTTTACAGTATCCTTCCCCTGCCATGCCCACCAAGCAATGCCCACCATGCCATGCCAGGCCTACCAAGCCACGCCCACAGAACCAGTAGTAAAAATAATTTGAATCCCACCACTGCTCCAGACTGATGGATGACTTCATCCAGCATCTTTTTGCTTTCAAATTCAAATATTTGCACTTCCCTACAGTTTATTATCATCAGATATTTTAATAAACCACCAGTCATTTGAGTAGGAAAAAAAACTTTTTTGATTGCCTTCAACATTTTATGTATTATATTTACAAAAATCAAATTCAGACGAAATATCTATGCTGACAGTTGTTGCTTTAATGCCCACTTCATGGGTTTGGCAATATTTTTCTAAAACATAAAGTAATTTCTCCTTTGGGCATAAGTTTTAATTTTAAATTAAAAGGAGCACAGCAATGTGGAATCTCCTTATAAATTAATTATCCTGTTATTTAGGTTTATTTTTTCTGGGTTCCATTTCTCAGCTTATTGTGTTTTCCATTTCTAGCAGAGAGACCACCAGAGAGTAGAAAAGTGTTTCTAAAATGCCAAGCTAGAGGTTGCTTAACTATATTACTCAATTTTTTCCCCAACTGAAACAAAATCCTTTATGTTAATTTTATTATGTACGTAATAAAATGATGGAAGGGCTTATAAAGGGATTTGAATCTGAATCCATCTTTGTACCCTGAACTGTGCAGATTGATGTATGGTAATTATAATTCTTACATGGAAAATCATGCAGATATTTTTGTATGTAATAAAAGCAGCTGTGTATTGACAAGTAATATCAAACCGGGGACTCATTCCCTTCCCTTTCTTTAAGGTTTGATGAATCACAGAATTGCTGTTGTGATTCTGATCACACTTGGACGGGGGGGGGGGAGACCCACAAACCTATTTAGGGTAAGACATCTTTCAAGTCCTGGAAGCTTTTATGGCTGTCCTAGAAGAGCCTCTGGAAATATTCTCAGCTGGACCACTGCTGCGAATTCTGAGAACTGAAATCCAGACATCTAAAGTGTGAGCGGCTTTGAGAATATAAACAGCTCTATTAGATTAGTGCAGTGCTTTAATTAATTTAAGATGTGTTTGGTTCCCAGAGTCACTCAGGAAACCCACAGATAAAATGTGATGGAACAGTCTTCTCTGCCAGTAATTTCCATTAGATGTTCCTCAGCTTTCTGATACTCAAAGGGGCTTGGAACTTTTCCAACAGTATTTATTTATTAAAATATGTCTCTCAACCCAGCTCTCAACTCTCTTTTAGTCAAGGAATTCTGAGGGAGTGCTGTGGCTCACGTGGTTAGGATTCCGAGCTGATGATTAGCAGGCTCATGTTCAAGACCCAGTTGCTGTCTTGTGTCAGGATGAGCTCCCATCACTCCTCAGCTCCTGCCAACCCAGCAGTTGGACTGTGAATAGATAGATGGGTTACAGTGGTGGGATTCAAATTTTTTTTACTACTGGTTCTGTGGGCGTGGCTTGGTGGGTGTAGCAAGGGAAGGATACTGTAAGATCACCATTCCTGCCCCACTCCAAGGGAAGGATATTGCAAAATTCCCATTCCCTCCTCACCCCACTAACCTGCTTTCCAGCTCTGTTCTTCTGTGCAGGGCAACCAAAGAAGACTCAACCAATCAGCTGGGACTCAGGAGGCAGAGAATAGATGGGGGCGGGGCCAGTCAGAGGTGAGATTTGCCAGTTCTCCAAACTACTCAAAATTTCTGCTACCTGTTCTCCAGAACTGGTCCGAACCTGCCGAATACCACCTCTGGGTGGGTACCACTTCAATCAGCAGCTTAATGGAAACATGAAAGGAGCACCCAACTTGGGCTTTCCCCGGGCAACAGTCGTGTCTCCTGTTAATGCTTTCACCCCAGAAGTGCTTCAGTGCTCCTAACACAAATATAGTCATATAGAAAGTCTGGACATTTCAGCCTCTACAACAGGAACAGTGGTAAGAAGTGATAGTGAGAACAATCAACCAATGGAACAGAAGTTGCCTTCAGAAATTATGGAAGCGCCATCAATTGAGACCTTCAAGAAGAGGTTGGACTTCCATTTGTCAGAAATGGTGTAGGGTCTCCCACTTGGGTGGGGGTTGGACTAGATGACCTATCAGGTCCCTTCCAACTCTGATTATCTGTAAATCATAGATCAGACAAGCCATCTCTTTGCAGGATCTCCCAAATTCCTTTCTATGCTCCCAAGGCACATATACTGTAACTACAACCATTAAATATTGGGAGGTACATTCCTGCTCCTCTGAAGTAGGAAACAATCAAAATGTTCTAAAATATGCAAAACGTTGTCTTAAAAATAAAACAAAATTGAAAACTCCCTGTCAAAATCAGGGGGGAAAAACACTCTCCAAAATCTTGGTGGTCCCTGCTTTGCCACATCACCCCACATTTTTAAAGAATTAGAGAACAATTTAGCTCCAGGTTATTCAGGGGCATCGGTAGGAACAGTCCAGGAACAATTTGCTTCTGCTTGTGTTCTGTGATTTTTTTTTATTTTTGAACATAACTTTTTATGAGATACCACCTGCTTCCAATCAATTTGTATTGGTTTTTTTCTTCTTCCAGAATCTTGGGATGGTACACATTGTCCTCTTGCTACCTATTTTTATCCTCAAAAATAGTCTGGTTGAGTCTGAGAAAGAAGGAGTCCTCAGTTTTAACCATTACAGGTAGTCCTCAAATTACAACAGTTCGCTTAATGACTATTTGACGTTACAATGGCACTGAAAAAAGGGACTTATGACCATTTTTCACACTTATGACTGTTGCAGCATCCCCATAGTTACTTGATTTACATGTGGATGCTTGACAACTGACTCATATTTAGGAGGGTTGCAGTGTCCCAGGCAATGGTGGGATTCAAACATTTTTATTACCGGTTCTGTGGGCATTGTTTGATGGGTGTGGCAGGGGAAGGTTACTGAAAAATCCTATTCCCTCCGTACCCCACTAACCTGCTTTCCAGCTCCGTTCTCCTGTGCAAGGCAACAAAAGAAGGCCCAGCCAATCAGCTGGGACTCGGGAGGTGGAGAAGAGATGGGGGCGGGGCCAGTCAGAGGTGGTATTTGCCGGTTCTCTGAACTACTCAAAATTTCTGCTACCGGTTCCCCAGAATTGGTCAGAACCTGTTGAATACCACCTCTGGTCCAGGGGTTATGTAATCCACTTTTGTGACTTCCTGACAATCAAAGTCAATGGGAAAGCCAGATTCACTTTATGGTGTTACTAATTTAGCAGCTGCAGTGATTCACTTAACAACTGGGGCAAGAAAAGTCATGAAATGGAGCAAAATTCACTTAACAAATTTCTCACTGAGCAACATAAATTTTGGGCTCAATTTTGTTTGAGGACTACCTGTGTTGTTAGTATGAGTTTACATTAAAAAGCCAAGTGATTTGTCATTATAGTTTCATAATTCTTGTAATACACAAATTATTTTAACATTTAAAGGTATTCCAAGGCAGTGCCCACAGCTTACAGTTCCAAGGCTGTTTATAGCAACCTGAAGACAGATAATCCTTGATTTGCAACCATTCATTTAGCAACCCAAAAGTGCTTTTTCCAACAGGCAACTGGATTTTCTGGTTCTTCTTCGAAGATGTTTCACTTCTCATCAAAGAAGCTTCTTCAGCTCTGACTGGATGATGGGGAATGGAAGGATTGACATCCCTTCAAAGAATGTCCGTGTCAGGGCTCTGGTAGTTACCCCCATTTAAATCATGAGTAAACATGCCGGTGCTACTTGGATGTAGCCAACTCTGAGACACATCATTCATTGTCACCCTTGACCCTGGTTTTCCTCCACCCCCTGGGTGTATCATAATTCATATTCTCCAATGGGACACATCTATAGCCAAGAGTCATCAATCATGTTCTCCAGTTAGAATTTTGCGAGGCAGAAACATGAGTCACCTAGCTACTATCTATGAAAACATTTATGGAATGCAGTTTTGGTTTGCAAGCTGCTACACTGTTCCCCCCTCCCTTTCTTTTGGCAACTCTAAAGGACCAGAGAAATATTTTATGAATTAACAGTCCAGTTGCCTCTTGAAAAATCACCTTTGGGACAACCATGACCTGGATGACTGAGAATCTCCACAGGCTATTTAGTGACCATTCAAAGTTACCACAGCATTGAAAAAAGTGACATGACTGTTTTTCACATTTATGGCCATTGCAGCATCCCCATGATCATGTGATAAAAATTCAGGCGCTTCGCAACTATTTATGATGGTTTCATAGCGATGTGATTCCCCTGTTGAGGCCTTCTCAGGGGTGGGATTCTACCGGTTCGAATCAGTTCTATAGAACTGGTTGTTATTATTCTGTGCATTTCAGAGAATTGGCAAATCGCGCCCCTGGCTGGCCCTGTCATTCCTTAAGGTATTACATTTTTTCCCTTCCTGACAATCGGCTGTTCCTATGATCAGCTGTGCTGGGATTCCCCTCCTACTTACTGCTTTGCCCAGGAAGCTTCCCTGAGGCCCAGGAAGGCAAAAAATAGAGGGGGGGGCAATACCCTCCCTGTCCTCCCCTGCAATTTTTGCTTTCCTGGTCCCCAGGGAAGCTTTCTGGGAGCAAAAACGCCCCCCAGGAGGCTTCCCTGATGCCCAGAAGGCCCCAAAATGCTGCCCCCAAAAAAAGAAGCCACGCCCACCCAGTCACATGGCCATGGCCACCTAGCCACGCCCAGAGAACCAGTTGTTACAAAATTTAAATCCTACCCCTGGGCCTTCTGACAAGCAAAGTCAATGGGGACCAACCACGTTACTAACTTAACAACTAACTTAACAACAGCAGCAATTCACTTAACAACAGTGGCATAAAAAGTTGTAAAATGTGTGAAAACTCTCTTACCAACTGTCTTGCTTAGGAATGGGAAATTTGGGCTCCATGGGGATCATAGGTGAAGGCCTACCTGGATTTGGATTAGAGGTGGGGAGAGCCATTGGCCCCACTTTATATCCCTAACTTTGTGATTCCACATCCTTTTGTTGACCTAGTTAAATAGGTTGTGGAAGAAGGCCACAATCTGTGGTTTTGGGAACTTTTTTGGGAAAATATTTATGATTATCTTCCTATTTCTGACACCACTTTCCTCTCTCTTCCAAGTAGCTGGCTTCAGGGAAAGAGCAGATGAGAATATTCATAAATCATAAGCAATAAATAGGAGTAAAATAAAAGGAACTTAGAATAGGATTCCAGTTATTTCATTAATAGGATTTCTATTCTGATCAGCATAATAAATCCAGCTATAATGACTTGTCTCACTTTACAGAGGATAATTCTTTTGTTGAAGAATTGCCAACAACTTTAATCTCAATCGCTGGAACCTCAATTGCTAAATAAGCAGAACCAGGCCCGTTCTGGGAATAACAATTTATGGAAGATTCAAGCAAGTTTGGAAGATTGAAGAAAAGAAAGTTATAACCAGGGTAAAATATCAATTCTGAGTTCCCCGTTGACTTTGCTTGTCAGAAGAAGATCGCAAAAAGTGATCCCATGACCCTGGGACACTGCAACTGTCATAAATATGAGTCAGTTGCTAAGTGCTTGAATTTTGATCATGTGACCATGGGGCAGTGATGGGATTCAAATATTTTTACCACCAGTTTGGTGGGCGCAGTTTAGTGGGTGCGCTTTGCGCATGTGGACATATTTTGTGTGTACATGAACACCAAACACACACTTTGCGCAGGCACAGAGGCATTCCAACTCACCTCCTATAAGCCTGCACTCTCCCTGTCACTTCAGCAGCTGCCACACAGCACTCTGCTATGCCGCACAAAGCAGCTGCGCTTCAAAAGCAGGGAATAAAAGTGAGTATGGGAGCCTCGATGGGCGGGTGGGCCCAACAGCAGAGTGGCGGAGAGAACCAGTTTGGCCTCCATGTCAGCCTCCAAGAATCCTTCTTTTGCTTGTCTTTTCGGCTGCCATAGAAACGGGGAGAGGGAAGAATAATTGAGCTTTGTGGGGGGAAGGATGTTGGAGGTTTAAGTTGGTGAAATGTAAAAGTTGGGAGGTTTTCTCGACTATGTTTACTTGCTTACTGTGCAGGTGTAGTTTCTTATCTCTCTGGGCCAAGGTCAACAGTTTTGGCATGTGTGAAGCCACCTAAAGATGCTCCACATGATATTAAACACTTCTCAGATTGGATGGGCAGTTTGAACTCTTAGGGGTGCGAACATGGGATAACTTTCTATATGTGGTTTCTGTGGCTATTGCCTCAGATCTTGTATTCTTCGGATGCTACCACTTCAATTTTCAGTGAAAGTCCTTTTCTCTATAACAATGGAGTCTAAGGTTTTCTTTCTTGGATTTTGAATGAGCCTCACCTGACACTCCGCTGCTCATCAGAACCGGACAGAACCGGTAGAATACCACCACTGCCATGGGGACCCTGCAACGGTCATAAATGTAAAAAAAGATCATGTCACTTTTTTTTTCCAGTTCCCTTATTGTAACTTTGAATGGTCACCAAATGAATGATTGTAAATCAAGGACTACCTGGAATATGAAATGTTTGAGGATTTGGTGATTGGGATTGGAATACTTGCCAGAGATTAATATATCTGTTAATTTCAGTTGCAGCTTTCCAATAAACACGAATTCTATCGAATTAGCCAAGACTGGAGAAAGAACCGAAAATGGGCCAGAAGAATGAAAGAAATGAGGACATGATTATTCAACGCGATTCAGTAAGGTAATTTTAAAAAGAACCATCCCTGCCTCAATATACAAATTTGTTATGCAAAGTTTGTAACCCCTGTGCTGTTTCAGAAACAATGACAAAGGGAAATATAGAATCATGGTGGAAAGAAGTTCTAGTTGTGCCTTCATGTAAGCCCTCGACTTACAAAAGTTCATTTAGTGACTGTTCAAAGTTAGAATGGCACTAAAAAAAAAAAAAAAAAGTGACCTGTGACCATTTTTCCCACTTATAACCTTTGTAATAGCCCATGATCATGTGATCAAAATTCAGATGCTTGGCAACTGGTTCATACTTATGAAAGTTGCTGTGATCACCTTTTGCAAACTTTTGACAAGCAAAATCAATGGTTATTAACTTATCAATTGCAGTGATTCCCTTAAAAACTGTGCTGAGAAAAGTTGTAGAATGGGGCAAAAGTCACTTAACAAATGTCTCCCTTAACCACAGAAATCTGGGGCTCAATTTGGAATTGGGTGTGTCTAGTTTAATGAAAAGAAGGACTAGGGGATGACATGAT
Source organism: Hydrophis major (assembly GCA_033807585.1). Classification (NCBI taxonomy): domain Eukaryota; kingdom Metazoa; phylum Chordata; class Lepidosauria; order Squamata; family Elapidae; genus Hydrophis; species Hydrophis major. Next base: position 16,780,743 of record CM066330.1, read on the forward strand.
AGCAGTCTTCCAATATTTCAGGGGTTGCCACAAAGAAGAGGGAGTCAAACTATTCTCCAAAGCACCTGAAGGCAGGACAAGAAGCAATTAATCAAGGAAAGAAACTACTTAGAACGAAGGAGAAATTTCCTGACAGAACAATTGAACACTGGAAGGTTTTAAGAAGAGATTGGACAACCTTTTGTCTGAAATGGTGTATGGTTTCCTGCCTGAGCAGTGGATTGGACTGGAAGGTCCCTTCCAACTCTGTTATTCTAAAATCCTATAATTGTCAACGTGAGCCGAAGACTGCCTATATTTGCATTTTGATGTTTTAAACTTGTATCTGTAGATTTTTCTCTGTGTCTGAATGTATGCATACATGCACATAAGAATATGCACCCATACATGCACATAAGAGTATACAGTACATATCAAAGAAGGCCTGCCCAGAGGAAGGGAAATGCTAGGCCATTAAGGAACTTAAAGGTAGGAAAGCATGCCAGAAGTGGAATTGTCTAATTGGAATATATGACTGTCAGTAATCCAGACTGAATATCTTTCAAATCTCAACTGTAACAGGATTTTCTTCAACAGGCTTAGAATTAAGCCAGAATGATTGCAGGACAGCAGCAGCTAAAATAGTTAATGTGGATATACCATACCAAAGTAACCATACTCACTGACCTACTCTAAATCTATTCCAGGTTGTCTGAATCTTTCTTAAAATACTGGACATTTTACCTGAGATATGATTATTCCAGCCCAGAATAAAGTGGCAATCAAATGCAAGTAAAAGCAAACAAACGCCTTCCAAGCATACCACTTTGTTATCAGGAGTAAATGTTCTCCTATATGCTCAAAAATGGAAAGAAAATGTAAATTCCTACAATGGAAGAATGAAGGGATGGAAAAAGTGAAGGAGTTGGCAGAGATGGCCAAGCTAACTATTTAACTGACAAGAAGAACTTATCCAGTTTTGTTGCCACTTGGAAAGCGTTTCTGGACTTTATGCTCAAAACAAAAAAAATGAAAATTTATTTTTAGGTTTTGATGATAACAATAATTTTGTTGGCTTGAAATATGTAAGGAAAAGTTGAGATTGCAGTTGCATTTTTTGTTCTGTTGCACCAAAAAGAATCAGAAGTCACTGCTTGCTTGCTTTCTTCCTTTCCTTTCTTCCTTTTGTCCTTTCCTTTCACCTTCCTTCCTTCTTTCCTCCCTCCCTTCCTTAATTTCCCCTTTCCCCTTTACTTTCTGATCTTTAGTTTCATTTGTATTTTGTATGTATTACAATAAACTCTAATGCATTTTTAAAGTAGTAAATATTCTAAGCCAGATTTCTTATTGTGCTAGTTTAATATTTGCTTGAAAACAGGCAGACTTTTTTTTAATGAAAGGAAACCTTAAACACAAAAACATTAATCTGCATTATGAAGTGACTTACTTCACTCTATCAACTCAGGTTGCTTCTTCATCATTTTATTGCATATGCAGCTCAAAAATTTGCTCTGAATTTCAGGGTGATGGTTATTGAACACTGAACAGCACATCTGCTCCATGACTTAATATGTGATTTAAGATTGCAGTCTGAGGATTGTTTGAGGATTACCATAGAATCACACAAGTTATCTACTTATTTTACCGTTCAGGTCACACAAAAATCTGCAAATTCTGGACAGCCCTGAAAAATAAAAATAAAAAAGGTTTATGTTGTAAATGTTCTGTACTTTCATTAGCATTCTTGAAACCCCGCGCTTTGATTGGCCAAAGCACAGGGCGATCTGATTGGTTTAGCGAGCCGCGCTGATTGGCCCGCTGAGAACCTCCCGCGATTGGTGGATACGAATCGCGGGAGATTCAAAGCGGTGCCATTGGCTGCGGCGGCTTGAGAATAAAAAGGCGCTGTTTTCTCCCTTGGAGCCAGATCGGTTCCGGGGACCAATAAAGAGCTGAAACCTAGTCACCGCCTCCTGGTCTCTTTACTGACGGACATGACACTGGCGACGAGGGTGGGATCCCGATTCTGAACCCCAGCAAGCACGTGTCTGACGGAAGCAAGACCACCGAGATGGCCAGCATCGCTCCGCCCACGCCCTTCAACCCCGCTAGCGAGGACTGGGAATCCTACACAGACAGATTCCGCATGTTCCTCGATTGCAGCGACATGAAGGACACCACTGGGCCGAAGAAATGAGCTGTCTTCCTGACACACTGCGGGCCCGCAGTGTTCAAGATGGCGAAAGCCCTAGTGAAACCCGCTGATGTCACCGGAATGGACTGGGACGACCTCGAACCCTTACTCCAAAAACACTACGCTCCCGCCGTGCCCACCCTCATCAGACGGCACGAGTTCTATCGGTGGGACCAGCGTTCGGGTGAAAGCCTCAGTGACTTTGTTGCAGAGCTGCGGAGCCTAGGAGGACTATGCAGGTTCTCCGACATGGACGAGGCCCTACGGGACCGAGTTGTGCTCAGGCTTCGGGAAACAGTCCTACAGAGTCGGCTGATGGCCAAAGGTGACATTGCCCTCGCCGATGCCATCGCTGAAGCCACCGCAGCCAAGGCCACCCAGCAGTCAGCAAACCACATGCGGAGACTGGACACCAGGGACCGCACCGCGAATAACAACCCTGGACCGGCAACCGAGGCCCAGCCAGAAGCAAGTCACCGTGAAACTACCACCCACCATGATGAATTCCACTCCGCCTCCGACACTTCGGACGAGGAGGAGGAAATCCACCGGCTCCAGGCAGGACGCGACCAGCGCAGTCAGCGGGGTCGTAAGTCGGAGACCGCGTGTGCCGGTTGCGGAGGCGACCACCCTAGATCTGAGTGCCGGTTCTTCGATGCAGTCTGCTGGCACTGTGACAAAAAGGGTCACATCGCCCGCTTATGCCGACTGAAGAAAGCCTACAGCCCCAGACGGTGGGACCACAGCGAGCGGATATGGGACAGCATACCCCCCAGAACCAGAGATCACCCAGCCGACAGCCGTTGGGACCAGAGTGGACGAGCCCGACGAGGTAGCAAGACCCGGCGGAAGGAGGAAACACACCAGACGGTCATCATCGGCCACACATCAACCACCGATGCCCGAAAATTCTACGTGGAGGTAGGCATTGAAGGCGAGCCATGCAAGATGGAGGTGGACTCCGGGTCCTACCTCTCCATGGTCGCCTGGCAAGAAATCAAACGCTTGGTGCCTACATCTTCATCTCTTCTTATCAGAGGTAGTATTCCGCCAGTTCTGACCACTTCTGGAGAACCAATAGCGGAAATTTTGAGTAGTTTGGAGAACCAGCAAATACCACCTCTGCTGGCCCCGCCCCCATCTATTCTCTGCCTCCCATTGAGTCCCAGCTGGTTGACTGGGTCTTCTTTTGTTGCCCTGCATAGGAGAACGGAGCCGGAAAGCAGGTTAGTGGGGTGCGTAGGGAATGGGGATTTTGCAGTATTCTTCCCTGCCACACCCACCAAGCCATGCCACACCTACCAATCAACACCACGCCCACCAAACCACACCCACAGAACTGGTAGTAAAAAAAAATGAACACCACCACTGATGTAAAATTTCCATTTCCACCCCCCTCCTGGGGAAAGGTTACTGCAAAATCCCCATTCCCTGCTCACTCCACTAACCTGCTTTCCGGCTCCATTCTCTTGTGCAGAGCAACAAAAGAAAACTGAGCCAATCAGCTGGGGCTCAGGAGGCAGAGAATAGATGGGGTCGAGGCCAGTCAGAGGTGGTATTCCAAACTACTCCACATTTACACTACCAGATTTCCGAACTACTCAAAATTTCCACTACTGGATCTCCAGAACTGGTGAGTACCTGCAGAATACCACCTCTGTACTACCTGTATGCCCTCATCCTACTCCACTTGCTGCTCCCACTCTCAATTGTGTTGTGAGAATGTCCACAAAAGCCTCTCATATTGGTTTACAATGGTTGCAATATGCAGTAGAAGTCTAAGTGTTAAATTTGGCACACAAATTTAAAAAACAGGACCCCACATTTTGTACAAAATGGAATATTGATCATAAACAGAAGATTCTGAGAAGATAAACACCTGAGTCAGTATTTTGAATCTCTCCTCAATCCATTGCAATGACAAAGGGCCAGAGAGGAAAAATAACAACACTGACATGCTGGATTGAACAATGCAATATTTGGAAGAAAATATCAAAAATGGTGGGAGTTATGGACTAAGCCAACGCATCAGTAACAACCCTAATAGCTTTACTTTTACAGCAGGCTCATAATCCTGCACTTCTCATTGGCCCGCGAATAGCGAGTCGTGATTGGTCGATTCTGGCCAGTCCAATTGGCTGTTAGATCATTTCCAGATGTTCCTAGAGACCAACAATCTGAAGGATGCTATACCTGGCAAGAAACGAGCAGTGTTCCTGACCCACTGCGGCCCCGCCGTTTTCAAAATTGCTAAAGCACTTGCCAAACCGGCGGAAGTGAAGACCGTGGATTGGGATAACCTCATGCCAATCCTCCGAGCCCATTACGCACCCGCAGTACCTACACTGATACGAAGACACGAGTTTGACCAGAGGGACCAACGGAAGAACGAGAGCGTTGGGGACTTTGTAGCCGACCTCCGGAACCTAGGAGGCCTCTGTGGTTTTGCAAACCTCAAGGAAGCCTTTAGAGACCGCATAGTTCTGAGATTAGATGACCACACAGCACAGAGTAAACTCATGGTGAAAGGAGACATCAGCCTTGCAGATGTCATCACCGATGCTACTGCCGCAGAAGCAACCAGGAAGTCAGCCGCTCGAATGCGCCAAGTGAATGCACCGCACTGCCAACTCGCTAACGATAGTCCGCTCTCCTCTGAGAGGCACGCTATTACCGCCCATCATGAAGACCTCGAGTCATCCTCAGACAGTGAGGAAGAGGAGGTCAACCGGCTCCGCTCGGAACAAGAGCAAAGGAACCAGAGACGTCCGTGCCAATGTGCTGGTTGCAGGGCAAACCACCCGCGATCGGACTGCAAATTCCTCGACACACTCTGCCGTTCCTGTGGGAAAAGAGGCCACATTGCAAAGGTCTGCAGAAGCAAGCGAGAGTCCAGTCCAAACCGAAGGGAGAACAACCTCCGTCGGGAGACAGGCAAACCACCTGGAAATCGGGACCGCCTGAACCACCAATGGAACAACCACTACCACTACAGAAATCGAGCACCTGCCTCTTCAACGAGACAAGAAGACGCGCACCAAACTATTATTATCAGCCACGCTTCATCGCTAGATGCAAAAAAGATCCGCTTATGGGTTACTATTGAGAATCGACCATGCGTGATGGAAGTCGATTCAGGGTCGTCCCTATCGATGGTCTCCTGGAAAACCTTCAAACAGCTGATCCCTGGCATCTGTCGCCAGGACCTCAGCACTCAAAGAATCATCCTAAAAGACTACCAGGGAAATAGAATTCCGGTTGTCGGTTCCAGCCACGTCCAAGTATCCTTCAAGGACCGCACCGCGACGCTTCCCCTGACTGTCATCGATCGTGACCGGCCCAGGTTTTTTTTTTTTTTGTTTTTAGTAAAAGTTTTATTGATTTTAACGACAGACAAAAAACATATAAGACATAAAACTTAACATAAAAAGATCATTCTTCATAAATTTACAGTGTATCGGTTGGTTTACCACTCCCTTTTGTGCATCCATTTCATTGTCATCAAAATAATTATATTACATAATAACTCACATTATCAATCATCAATAAAATATCCCAATATCATTATCGAACAATCATTTGACTATAATTTTACTAATTCATACTTAAGCGAGATAACTATAATTAAGTTAAATTATTTTGTAACAAATCATAGAATCATACCAAATCTATCTTAATAAGATCGTGGCCCAGTTTGTTAGGGTTACAGTGGTTCGCCCCACTCGGAATTGAACTAGCGGGCATACACCAAACCGGAAGCGACAACTGGGAAGAGGCCCTCATCCAGAAATTCCGGGATGTGTTCACAGGAACATTAGGCAAGTACAAGGGGACCCCTATATGGTTTAATCTCAGCCCCGATGTAGCTCCCATTCGGCTTAAGCCTCGTCGGGTGCCTTTTGCCCTCAAGCCAAAGATCGACGAGCAGCTAGATAAATTAATAGCCCATGGTGTGTTGGAACCGATTGACCATGCCCGTTGGGAAACTCCAATAGTAACGCCCATGAAGCCAGATGGCTCGTTAAGAATTTTTGAGGATTACCGGGCCACCCTAAATCATGCCCTTCAACAGAGCGCTTACCCAGTACCAGCGGTCCAACACCTTCTTCACTCCCTGGGTGGCGGAAAAATATTTGCGAAATTGGACTTAGCTCAGGTGTACCAACAGCTACCCATAGACGCGACGACTGCAGAAGCCCAGACACCTCTATAGTTACACATAGAGGTGCCTTCAAGTGCAATAGACTCCAATTCAGAGTAAGCGTGGTGCCTGGCATTTTCCAAAGTTTGATGGAGAGACTATTACAAAGCATAAAAGGCGTCGTGCCTTATTTTGATGACGTTTTAATAGCTGCCCCTACTAAAGAGTTATTAGTACAACAACTCAGAAAGGTTCTTCAAAAATTTAAAGACGTTGGCCTGAAAGTAAAAAGGGACAAGTGTCAACTTTGAACGGAGAGAGTGGAGTTCCTGGGATACCTTCTCGACAGACAGGGAATCCACCCCACTGAAAAAAAACTAACTGCAATCAAAAATGCTCCGAGACCTAGAAATAAGGCAGACCTCCAAGCCTTCCTGGGACTCATTAACTTTTATAACATCTTCTTGCCCCAGAAGGCGACCATAGCCAAACCCCTACATAGACTTCTCGACAAAAAGGGTTCCTGGGTCTGGGGATGGCGTGAAGAACGGGCATTTCAACAAGTAAAAGACCTCTTAACTTCCGATGCTGTGTTGATACAATACAACGAGACTTTACCCTTAACGGTTACCTGTGATGCCTCACCATTTGGAGTGGGAGCCATTTTAAGCCATGTCCTGCCAAATGGTAATGAGGCACCTATTGCGTTCTTTTTGAGAACTTTGTCTAAAACTGAAAGGAACTATAGCCAACTTGATAAAGAGGCTCTCGCCATTGTATCCACAATTAAATGTTTTCATGAATATGTGTATGGGAGACCCTTTGCCATAATTACAGACCACAAGCCGCTACTTGGTATTTTGGCGAGAAACAAACCAACTCCCCACATCTTCTCACCAAGAATGACACGTTGGTCAGAATTTTTAGCTGCCGATGATTACCAATTGCAACACCGCCCAGGGAAAGCCATTCCCCATGCTGACCTTTGAGCCGCTCTCCACTACCAGACATCATAGAGGACCCAGTCCAACCCTAACCGTATTGCAAATCGAAATTCTTAAATCGCCGCTGCTGACCGCTCGAGACATCACCTCAGAAACAAAAAAGGACCCTGTTTTGGCACGAGTCCTCAGCTGGGTGGAACGGGGTTGGCCGGACAGCGCACCCAACGACACTTTCAAGCCATTCAGAAATCGACAGACAGAACTATTCTCCCAAAAGGGCTGCATCTTGTGGGGAGGCAGTGTTGTAATCCCGGAGAAATTACAACATAAAGTTTTAAAAATGTTGCACGATGGACATCCAGGCATTGTGCGGATGAAGGCATTGGCCAGGAGTTACGCATGGTGGCCTGGGTTAGACAAGCAGATAGAGACCTGGGTAGCGATGTGCAGCGAATGCCAGGAGACTCGCTCTGCTCCTCCAAAAACACCCCCAACTCAGTGGGAAATGCCTTGAGGTCCTTGGTCCTGTATCCACATCGATTTTGCGGGACCACAAGAGGACACACTTTCCTTCTAACCGTGGATGCCTATTCCAACTGGCTCGAGGTCCACAAAATGAAAAGCACCACCACGGAGGCGGTCATTAAAAAACTGAATAAGGGGGAGGAGAAGCCTTAATGGGGGGAAGCAAGACTTAAAGAAAAAAAGTTTATTTAGAGACAATGGGTGAATTTAATTTAGATTAAAAGAGGGATTCTGGAGGGTATATAAGAGTGTGTTTTTATATGTATATTTAGAATATAAAATTTATTATGTAATTTTAGAATCTTTTAAACAGAATCCCAAGAAAGATTTATATGTAGTATTTTTAAGTTAGGTAATGAGTTATAGATGTAACTCCAATTGGTGTACAGGAGAAGTATAGTAAAAGAAAAAAAAGATGAATGGATAATTGGAAATAGAACAGACAAAGAATGTTGTTGAAAATGGTAATAAGATATGGAAGGATATATATGTTTGTTTGTTTTTTGGATTTTGTATATTGATAAAAGGCAATAAAATTTTAATTAATAAATAATTTGGATGGAAAAGAGAAGTAGGGACAAGATATGAAGTTAATATTATATGAAATATTGATATTATAATCTGGAAATGTTATGCCTTATTGGTCTTTTTTTATTATTTTTTCTTAGAAAAGAATTTATAAGCTGCTATGCCTTGATTCTTTGTGCATTGTTTTTATAAAACTGATAAAAATGGTTTTTATATATATATATAAAAAAGAAAATGGTAATAAGATATGGAAGGAGATATGGGTTGAATATGATGTTTGAATTTGTGTCTGTATAAAGAGTTTTAACCCGGGAACAGACAACCTTCAGAAAAGATCTTTTAGTTTTGTTTATGTTTTGTGTTTGTATGTTTGTGTATTGTGGTTATGGTAAAACTAACAAAATTTGTTTTTTATTAAAAAAAAAGGAAAAAAGAATCAATAAAACCTTGGAGGAATGTTAGACGAGAATAATTTAAACAAGCCAGAAAGAAAAGAATATGATGACTATAAAATGGATAAATATGGAAGAGAAATGAAATTGAATAGGAGTAAAGAGAAATAATGAGAAATTTGCTGAAAGATATTTGTGTGTCCATATGGAGATGGGATAAATTGGAATTATGCTGTATAAAAATAATGTTTTGTTTGACTTGTAAGGATTTACAATGTTAAGAGGTTTTATGTGTTTATGTATTTAATGGTTAATGATGTGTTGTTTTATCTTTAAAATTAATAAAAATTTGTTTCAAAAAAAAAAAACTGAATAAGCTATTCGCTACCCATGGATTGCTGGATGTCCTGGTCTCCGATAATGGCCCCCAATTCACTGCCCTGGCATTCGAACAGTACCTAGTGGACCAGGGCATCCGCCATGCCTTAACATTGCCAGTGCACCCTGCAGCCAATGGTAGGGCAGAGCGAATGGTTCACTTTGTAAAGAAGACTTTACACAAAATGGACCACGGTGACATTGACAACAAAATAACCCGGATGCTTCTCCTCCAACATATTACCCCCAGCAGCACCACAAACAGAACCCCAGCTGAACTCCTGATGGGCCGGAAACTTCGCTCGCATCTCAGTCGCCTCCACCCTGCTCACACACCTGAACAACCCCTAGGATCCAGCAGCAAGTGTCGATCATTCCAGGAAGGTGACCCTGTTTTTGCGAAGAACTTCTCGGGCGACCCAGTGTGGGTCCCTGGTACCATAACGCAACTTACGGGACCCCAATCCTATCGTCTACAAACTGCAGATGGTAAAATGTGGAAACGCCACAAAGACCAACTTCATTCCAGACTAGCACCTACTCCCATCTCATCCCCTGAATCTCCAACTGGGGGGTAGAAGGGACATCGAGGGGACCGAAAAAGAAATAACAGATGATTTATCAATCGAAACCCAGCAGTCCCCACAACCAACCATGAGATACTCACCACCAGAAGGAGAAGCGAGCCAGGGAGTGACCTTGCCACATGACAGCACCACGATGGAAACAAATCCAGGGAACCCGGAGGTCAGCATTGGCGAGAATAGAGAGAACAGCCCAGAGCCATTCGACGAAACAGCGGGACCGTTTTCGCCATCCAACTCAGCAAGCAGCCCACCGAAACCAGACCCAGGACAGAAACCGGTGGAACAGCGCAGATCAAGCAGACAGGTGAAGCAACCTGCCTACTTACGAGAATACGTCACCCCACCCCTCAGACGGAACCTAGGGGGGAGGGGTGTTATGGACTAAGCCAACGCAGCAATACAACCCTAAACAGCTTTACTTTTACAGCAGGCTCGTAATCCTGCACTTCTCATTGGCCTGCGAATAGCGAGTCGTGATTGGTCGATTCTGGCCAGTCCGATTGGCTGTTAGCGGGTCTCTCTGATTGGATGCTTGTTAGAGCAGTGAACTCAAATCATTGGTTGTTTTGTCAGCAGCCAGCTCTATAAAGGAGCTGCTGCTGCCCAAGTATTTGCTCTGTTCTAAAGTCACAATAAAGAGTTGAAGTCACAGTTCGATGTCTCGTCTCCGTTCCTTGCGCCCATGCTCAGGACTTAACAGTGGGCATGCTGACAATTTTGCTCTTTGGAGCTGACCACTAAGTTTCCATAATTTACTGTTGTAATAAAACAAACAAGCAAACCTTTAACTGATAAAAAATTAGGCACAATGATTTGCAAATGGTGTTTGGGTTATTCCTTCCAAAAATATTTTTTATCAAATCCCACTTCACTGGCTATTTAAGTTTTCAGTGTCCTAATCAACTCCAAGCATCTGTTGGTAGCAAACAATACTTTCATTCCAGTTTCAGTTTCTTTTTTCTTTTTTCTTTATTTGATTTGTCAATCGCGTACAAGATAATAGGTATAAGTATAAACATGAGTAAGAATATAGAAAATAGGTACGATTAAAAGGGGACAATAGGACAGGAACGGTCCTATTCTCGAAAGGACCATTGCAGGGGAAGGTTACTGCAAAATCCCCATTCCCTTCCCACTCCACAAACCTGCTTTCTAGCTCCATTCTCCTGTGCAGGGCAACCAAAGAAGGCCCAGACAATCAGCTGGGATTTGGGAGGCAGAGAAGAGATGGGGGCAGGGCCAGTCAGAGGTGGGATTTCCCAGTTCTCTGAACTACTCAAAATTTCCGCTACTGGTTCTCCAGAACTGGTCAGAACCTGCTGAATACCACCTCTGGTTCTGAATCTACAAAGATGCTGCCATCTGCTAAGGGCAATTATATTCATGTTCCTCAACCTTGTCAACTTTATGATGTGTGGACTTCAACTGCCAGAATTCCCCAGCCAGGCATGCTAAGTTGAGGAATTCTGGGAGTTGAAGTCTGCACATCTTTTATTTGCCAAGGTTGAGACGCTGGTCTAAAACAGGGGTTCCTAACCTGTGAGCTGCAGCCCACTAATGGGCCACAGAAATGATAGTGAGCAGTGAACATTGGGGAACTCTGATCTAGAACTAAGATAAAATTTGTTAAAACCAGATATGGTTTTGTCCTACCCACGTCAATCTTTTTATCTCACCTGAGTTGAATAACGAAGGTGCGAACTTGGCCCTACCCACCAAAATCAAGTGAAAGGAGTCTTGCTCTGCATTTGTTTAAGTGTGAGAAACAGTCCACTAGCATCGTCACAAACATTTCCTGACTTTCAAGTCAAGGGGGAAGTGATCAGATGTGCAGAATATTATTTGATAAAACTTATTATATTATAAAACTTTCAGGAGTCCTAAAGGAGGAGTCCCCAACCGCAGGGCCATGGTCTGGTACTGGGCCACAGCCATTTGGAACCAGGCAGCACAGACAATAGTTGTCAACCCTGAAGCAAACCTAGCTGAAGCCATCTTGTGCTGCATCATAGTGGCCATGAAGCCTGAGGGGGGGAAGGGAGGGGGGGAGTAGATAGCCTGGCTAGCAGTCAAAACAAAAAGTTTTCCTGTGGGAATCAAGGTCATTGTAACAGGTGACTGTTGAAGGAGGAGACAAGCCTGCAACCCATCCTAATTGGATGTGACTAGTGACACCTGGGAGGGGAGGGATTTTACTCTTTCAATTAGGTGAAAACCGCGGGAAATGTTAGACTTGGTTTTCACCGGCTGTGCTGTTATGATGTATCCAATAAATATGTTCTTTGAGGAATCTACCTGTCTCGGAGTTCTGCTTTCAGTGGGTATGTTACTTGGAATGCTGACAGCAGGCAAATGTGTGTGTGCCCATCTTTCCCCCAGAAACATCCGCTCTCCCCACCCCGCCCCTGCCACTGGTCTGCAAAGCCGGAAATTTTGGAGATCATTGTCCTAGAGAAAGAAATGGAAGTGAACTTTGTCACAACTGACAAATGAGACTGTTTTACTGCTTACAGATGCCTACCAGTGGTGGTATTCTACCGGTTCAGCCTAGTTCTCCTGAGCCGGAAGCACCAGGGATGGGATTCTACCAGTTCGCACCTATTCGCTAGAACCAGTTGTTAACATTCTAAGCAGTTCGGAGAACCGGTTGTTAGAAGAAATTACTGGCCTAATCCTGTCAGGAAGGCAGGAAGGAAACATTCTGGTGTTGCTTATAGAAACTGCCTCTCCATTAACTCTTATGTCTTGGCAGGACTAGACTTCCTGTCTCAGGAACTTCTCGGGAGTTTTTTTTTCCTTCCTTTGCTGGTACTTTGCTTGTGTGGAGTGACCATTCAAAGTTACAATGGCACTGAAAAAAGTGATGACCATTTTTCACACTTACAACTGTTGCAGCATCCCCACAGTCATGAGAGGCCAGGCGAGGAGATGGGTGCCTTGATGTGAGTGATATTGAGTGGGCCACACCCAGCCAATAACATGACCACCAAGCCATGTCCACCCGTCACATGACCACAAGCCATGCCCACCAACTAAGCCACACCCACAGAACCAGTTGTTAAAAATTTGAATCCCACCCCTGGGAAGCGCCAATGAGCAGCGGAGACCAAACTGGTTCTCTCCAACTCCCTGCTGTTGGGCCCACTGGCCCACCTGGGCTCCAATACTGACCTTTATATCCTGCTTTTGAAGCACAGATGCTTTGCACGGCACAGCAATTGCCATGCGGCAGCTGCTGAAGCATTAGGGAGAGTGCAGGATTGTAGGAGGTGACTCAAAACACCTCTGCGCCTGTGCAAGTGCACATTTGGAGCATGTGCAAAGTATGTGTGCACGTACACAAAGCGCATTAACAAGCCATGTCCACCGAACCAGTGGTAAAAAAATTTGAAACCCACCACTGATGCCTTCAGTCCAGGAAAACATATAAACTCTTGAGTAGGTATGAGTTGAACACATTATGGAGTTATTATGTGGGAGAAAGAGCGCACCAGAAGCATCACAGTGTGTTTTCAGAAAATGCTTTACATCAAGCCTTTAATGCAGAGTGTTGGTGAATGTTTTATTGGCAGGAACTGTGAGAGGAAGCAGGTGGAAAGAGGTGAAGGCCAAACTAGAATCTTGGAAACATCTGCACTTCGAAGGGAGGAGGAAAAGATTGAACAGATGCATCACACGAAAATGAAAAACATGCTTCGAAATTATGCTTCATTTTTAATGGTTTAATTTATATTTGTTTAAAAATACAATAAGCAGTTTTACTAATGGTCGAATTGTTACTCAATTTGCATCCCTTTCAATGGAAAAGTGTTGGTTGGTGATTGATTTTTTAATTTCTCCCTTGAAAGTGGTTGCTGCTGTTATCCAATCCATTCTATATCTCTATTTATGCAGCATTTCTAAGCCATCTTTGTTCTGTACGATGATTTGCATTCTCGTAAACGCCGTGCTGTGATTGGTCAAAGCATGCAGGGATCCGATTGGCCGAGCGAGCTGCTCTGATTGGCCTGCTAGGGATCTCCCGCGATTGGTGAAAACTAATCGCGGGAGATTCAAAGTGGTGCCATTGGCCGCGGCCGCCACGGCTTGAGAATAAAAAGCTGAAGTTTTTCCCTCAGAACCCGAGCCGTTCTCGGGACCAATAAATGAGCTGAACCAAGTCACTGGGTCCTGGTCTCCTTGCCGCGCCGGACACAACAATCTTAATTCCCAAGAAAGGACAATGCAAGTGAACAGATCGTGTTAGGAACTCCTATGTAATTATGATGCAGGACAACCTTCATTTTCATAGATCCTTATATATCCCTTCTTTATGGTTTTTACATATAGGAGAGAAATAATTGCAATAAGGAATCCATCTAACATAGAGATACATTGTTCTGTCCAAAGCAGGATGGATCAAACCTAAAACCAAACTAGAACTAAGGAGAAATTTCCTCACATTGAGAACAATTAACCAGTGGAACGGTTTGTCTCCAGAAGTTGTAGGTGCTTCAACACTGGAGGTTTTTAACAAGTGATTGGACAACCAATCTCTCCTGCTTCAGCAGGAGGTTGGACTAGAAGACCTCCGAGATCCCTTTCAACTGTTATTCTGTTAAATGTTGCTTGTCCTTGTGAAAAAGGTTTCTAGCTTGAAGCTAAGGGGAACTCGGATGCAATAGCTAGAAATTAATGTAAGCATCATCATTCCTCCGGCATTTGTTCTTGCTTTATATTAGAATTATTTTTAAGATGAGAAATAGGAGGATAATGGGAGAATAGTTCATGCGAGACCTACAGAAGTTTTCTGAAATCATCTGAGTTCCTTCACGACACACAAAATTTTTAATTTAAAAGGGAGAACAGCTAGCAACTGGATTTTCTCACATATAAAGGCAGAATTACAGATGGATTACTAAATACAAAATCCATGGTTCCCATAGCTTTGACCAAGAAACACACTGAGATGATTGACAATCAGCTGGTATATTAACTATATTGTGATTTTATTTTATTTTGCTCACGTTACTTAACAAATAAAAAACTTAATTTAAGCATGATTGTGCCTTTCTGCCACACACAAAATTTCTGGTTAGGAGAAACCATCTGTTTCAACAAGACCTTGATTAGTTATTAAAACACATGGAGATCTTGTTACAAGGGTTTATAAAATATGCTGCAGATAATACTTACAGACTGCTATTAGGGTTCTTCCTTCATATCTTCAACTAGGAATTGCATATTTGGTTTTACACATCAAATGAAAACTTTGCTGTGTTCTAATTCTTGAGGGATTCCAGATTTAGAAAGCTAAGAAAGGAGAAGATCCAGATCAAAGACTTCGGGTTAAGCATCTGCCTGGTACACAAACAATCCCAGGTTCAGTTCTTATGTCATGCCTGGAAGCCATGTGTGCACGATAAATAAGGCATTCACTCATTTTATGTGAAATATCAGTCACACAGTATCTGCTAAGTTGGGTAGTGGGTGGCAGAAATTCTGCAGTGATATGGAAAAGGGGACATGAAAAACATCTGATATTTATTTTTTATCATGGTCTATCAACTCATGGATAGGGCACTTATTGCTAAGTCTTGGTAAAATGGCTGCTATTAGATTCATCTACTAAGATTGTTGACTGAGCAGGTACAAAGACAGCCAGGGAAATGATTGAAGCCTGAGAAATGGGCCCTTTCTCAGTCAACAGGAGTGCTAATTTACTACCAGCTTAGGAGCCTAAGACTTGGCAGCACAAGAAAACAGCACCCAATGACATAATAACTGGCCATCAACACCCCAATCAACCAATAATAATCCACACCCAATCAGGCACCACATAAATACTATGCATAGAATAGCCCAAAGGACACATTCCAGGAGAGAGAACTTTCCTGAAGATGGATGAGTCCAGTACAACTCCAAAAGCTTGGAAGACTAAACCTCTGGTTCCTGTGACTGACCCAGATTGGATCCTGTAACTTGGAACTGTCATTAAACAAATGGCTATTAGTTGAGGAGTATCCGTAACGTTGTTACACCACTGTGTGGTGGTGGACTTGCAATGGTCACATCCACTCTTCTCACGAAATTGAGTGAGTTTGTTCAGCCGCTTTTATCCCCATCTACTTTACAGGGTTGATGATTATGTGGAAGAACAGGAGAAAGAAGCATTACATAGGCCACCTTGAGTTCCTAAACAATTCAGTATTTAAATAAATGCTTTTTCCTTGGTTTTCTTTTATTTTCTACTATTTCAAGTGCCTAATTAAAACAATGGTGCAATAAGAGGATATTAGGGGGATCATACTAAGACAGGTGTATATATTATTTTACCGCGGTCAGGATTGTGTATGCACAGTACTGGAAACAGGAAAATATACCATCTGGGGCAGGGGTGGGATTCAAAGTTTTAAACAACTGGTTCTGTGGGCGTGGCTTGGTTGGTGGGCATGACTTAGTGGTCATGTGACTGGGTGGGCATGGCCAGCTCAACATCACTCATGAGGGCCGCTTCTCCTTGGCTGGCCTCTCATGACAGTGGGGATGCTGCAATGGTCATACGTGTGAAAAATGGTCATAAATCACTTTTTTCAGTGCCATTGTAACTTTGAAGGGTCACCAGTTTTTAGACCAAAACTCAGAAAGGGTATGTAACGTTTGAATGTCAATCTTTCTAGCTAATCAAGAAGCCTTGCTGAATGTCACTTATCTTGGTTCCTTGTCATTAAAAGCTTCTTTCTGGCAGCTCTGCTTTGTTATTCAATTATTTCTTCAAAGTGCTGATTGATGCATGCCGCTGGAAATATTTCCAAGGGAGTATTTCCTCCCAAGAGCAGTGTAAAAAGCTTAAAATAACCCTTCCCCTTTAGGAAAGTACCAGCAAAGAGAAAAAAAAAAACCTCCTCCAGAGACAGTAAGTCTAGGCATACTGCCAAGAAT
The DNA here is from genome assembly GCA_033807585.1 of Hydrophis major. Classification (NCBI taxonomy): domain Eukaryota; kingdom Metazoa; phylum Chordata; class Lepidosauria; order Squamata; family Elapidae; genus Hydrophis; species Hydrophis major. The sequence goes on from CM066330.1 coordinate 16,797,332, forward strand.
GTAATAAGGGTGGGAAAAAACAAAAGGAGATTTCATCCAACAGCCGTTCTCCAAACTGCTTAGACAGTTAACAACCGGTTCTAGTGAATAGGTGAGAACTAGTAGAATCCCATTCCTGATCTGGGTAGAACAGTGTTAAGAAAGATTCTGGACTGCGCAAAGATGGACAGGCTGACTCTAGAGTTAAAAGATAGAAATGAAACGGAGTATTACTTAGTCTGGGATGCCTGGTATATTTAGTTAGACAATAGACATAAAAGTAACATGGCAACTGAGATACGAACATGAATGTTGGCAATGTCATAATGTTGTTGGAAATGTAAATATGTTTTTAAATTGTTGAAAAATGCTTAATAAAATTTAATTTAAAAAGAAAGGAAAAAAAGAAGATAAAATAAAGCTCAGTGAAAATCGTCTGAGGGTGAAAAGGTCAGAGGGAATCTCTAACCAGCAAAGTCTGTAACATGAAAGGAAAGGAAATGCAGGAAGTAGATGATTTTGGTGCTTTGAGCAGGTGGTCCTTCAATTCACCCCAACCATTAGGTTCAGGGTGTCCTGCCAAATTTCACAAAGGAGGGAAAGAAAGAGAATTTCTGCTAAATGTTTCCTTTGGGTTCCCTTTGATGCTCATCAAAACATCTGTGTATCAAAACAACCTTTTCTAAGGAACCAGCTTCTGTATAGCAGACCCATCCATATTTGAAATGTTGCAGAATACGTAATGGAAGTACACACATACTACAGAAGCAGTATGTCCACTGATCCAGAGGCTTTGGGTAAGTCTGTTGGAATCAGCCTTGTTAAGAAATTCACTGACCAAGAATCAGGGCATCTGTCTTGACTAAAAGGATGCATCAGAAGGGAAAAGAGCATTCATTGTTCTGCATTAACAGTGAAACACTGCTATCATGTCACCCTCGTCCTTCTTTTCAGATAACAGATAATCAGAGTTGGAAGGGACCTTGTAGGTCATCTAGTCCAACTCGCCACCCAAGCGAGAGACCCTACACCATTACTGACAAATTGCAGTCCAATCTCTTCTTGACAGTCTCAAGTGATGATGCTCCCACAACTTCCGAGGGCAAGCTGTTCCATTGGTGGATTGTTCTCACTGTCAGAAAGTTTCTCCTTATTTCCAGGTTAAATCTCTCCTTGTTTAGTTTTCATCCATTATTCCTTGTCTGGCCTACAGGCACTTTAGAAAATAGATTGACCCCTTTCTCTCTGTGGCAGCCCCTCAAATATTGGAAGACTGCTATCATGTCTCCCCTGGTCCTTCTCTTCATTAGGCTAGCCATGGCCAGTTCCTGTAACCATTCTTCATATGTTTTAGTCTCCAGTCCCCTAATCATCTTGGTTGCTCGTCTCTGTATTTTTTTCTAGAGTCTCAACATCTTTTTTATAGTGTGGTGACCAATACTGGATGCAGTACTCTCACTGTGGTCTTACAAAGGCTTCATAGAATGGTATTAGTACCTCACTTGATCTTGATTGTATCCCTCTGTTAATGCAACTTAGGATTGCATTAGCTTTTTTGGCGGCGGCTGTATCAAATTAGACATACCCAGTTCCAGCAACTAGTCTTTATATGTTTTAGCCTCCAGTCCCCTAATCATCTTAGTTGCTCTTCTCTGCACTCTTTCTAGAGTCTCCATCTCCACATCTTTTTTACATTGTGGCAACCAAAACCAGATGCAGTATTCCAAGTGTGGTTTTACCAAGGCATTATAAAGATTGGACAGCCATCTTTCTGAAATTGCATAGGGTTTCCTGCCTGAGCCTCCAAGGTCTCTTCCAATTCTGTTATTTTGTTATAAAAAGAGGTTTAGGAATTGTTAAGAGCTTGAGAACTTAATTTGAGAGTCAAAGGGTGTCCATCGATAATGTTTCATCAAGAGTGATGCCCATCCAACATGATCATTTCATGTTAAAGCTCTAAGTCAAGGGTGTCCAACCTTGGCAACTTTAAGACTTGTGGACTTCAACTCCCAGAATTCCTCAGCCAGCAAGCTGAAGTTGAAGTCCACAAGTCTTAAAGTTGCCAAGGTTGGACACCCCTGCTCTAAGTCAACAGTGCCCAAATACCAGAATGGAAAACCAATCTCATACACTTTTCACAGCCATTTTGTAATTAAAAATAGGACCAATGGATAGTTTCCTTTTCCTTTCCAAAAGAAATAATACTGTCTTTTTTTTTTTTTCCTTTGTGATATTCTGGCTTGTACCATCAGCAGTTTGTCACCAGCTTAGCCTTCAGGAAGGTCTTGCTGATTCAAACCAGGCTGAGACTACAACAGGCCTCCTGCCAAGAAAAATAGTGATTCCAGTTGTAATTTCTCAAGATCCTCATTGTTCCTCTGAACTTCTGATCCATTGCACCATGTGCAAGCTATTAGCTGTGTTTGTCAACAGAGCTGATTTCCAAAAAGGACCGGGGGAGGGAAGGCAAGAGGGAAGCAATAGAGACAATCTATGTGGTCCGTTCTCGGTTCCTTTTTGCCAAAAATTCCCTCCTCCCTGTCTCTTGATTCCACTTGACAGGCTAACTGATGGACCAGAGGAAAGCAAGGCTGTTATTTGTTACTAACAGGATACTTACTTGGCAGAGCCATTTATATGCAAAGAGCTGGAAGTCTGAGGCTGTCGCTCTTCTATCTAAGCATCCTAATTTTGCCCGTAATTAGGAGATATTTAACCACTGTCCGAGTAGAATATCAATCTCTTTGAGCGGGTTTCCTTCCCTCTCCTGGGTGTTTTGGATTGCAAGACACTGTCTCTAAGGAAGGGAGATGACGGTTCACTTGGTTTTGATATACAAACATAAAGAACTGTTATATAAAGGATGCAATATTTCATGCAGTTGCCAAAGTGACTCAGGACTGAATGGCAAATCCAGAAAGTAAGCTGTAAGGCGGCTTCTGGAAAAAATTCAGATGTTCCTTTTGTTCCACACTTGGTTTGGTCAAGGTGGATTTGCAACATAAGAAACAAAAGTCTTAGTGGACAACCAATTAAATATGAGGCAACAGTGTGCAGCGGCAGCCCAAAAAAACAATGCAATCCTAAATTGCATTAACAGTGGGATACAACTCAGATCAAGTGAGGTACTAATACCACTCTATAAAGCCTTAGTAAGACTACACCTAGAGTACTGCATCCAGGTTTGGTCACCACACATTTAAAACATGTTGAGACTCTAGAAAGAGTGCAGAGAAGAGCAATCAGGATGATTAGGGGACTGGAGACTAAAACATATGATGAACAGTTGCAGGAACTGGGCTTGGCTAGTCTAGTGAAGAGAAGGACCAGGGGAGACAGGATAGCAGTCTTCCAACCAATATTTGAGGGGCTGCCACAGAGAGTGAGGGGTCAAGCTATTTTCTAAGGCAGAAAACGAAGGCCAGACAAGAATGGAAACTGATCAAGAAGAGATTTGACCTGGAAGTAAGGAGAAATTTTCTGACAATGAGAACAATCCACCAATGGAACAGAAGTTGCCTTCAGATGTTATGGGAGATTCATCAATGGAAACTTTCAGGAAGAGACTGGACTGCCATCTATCAAAAATGGTATGGGGATCTTCTGCTTGGGAGAGGTGGCTGTTGGATTATATGACCTAGCTAGAAGGTCCCTTCCAACTCTGTTAATTTGTTAAAAAAAACAACACCTTGAGTTGTTTGTATACTGGTCCTTTTGTCTGGAATTGTCATCGTTCATTTGCCCATTTGTCCTCATGCCACTCCTGTCAATTTGCAGGATATTTTGAGTCATCCCAACTTCTGGGAACAAAAAGAACAAAAATTTATAAACTCTGAAGCAAATTTTGATTCTTTGGAGAGAGGAATTTTCTATAAAGCGGCTGCTAGGAGGGCAAGTTTCTTTGAAGGGTTCCTAAAGATCAGCAGGTCAGGTGAAATTCCCCAGGAAGATTGTGTAAGAGGCACACAGTTGCTGAAGTGGGCCCAAAGCGAGTTGAACAAATGCTTCAACAAATGTTGCAGGGTAGCCCAGATAGAGCACAATTGGCTCCTTCTGTGTTGATCCAATCTCAGCAGGGTCCCAGGGAGAAGCAGAGTAAATCTTCTGCTTTTACTATAAAAATGCACCCAGCACTTCAAAACAGACCTTCAGCGCTTCATTCAAAATGCAGTTTCAGTATTCCATATGAATCTTCTCAGACAGAACGCTGCGCTTCCTATCCCTCAAGACTGATGAGATGCATAATTTTAAAATCTGGATGAAATAAACATTGTCCTTCCTCTGCTGCTACCACCCAGGAATCAAAGCTACAGCTGCTTTTCCCCAAAGGAGACCAACCTGGCAACACTCAAACAAAGCAGATACACACAGCAGGCATCTGAAAGGAGAATATTGATAGAGGGGTTATCACCACAGTGAAATGTTTAGGAAGAAATGACCTTAATGGAAAAACAGCTGCTCCATTCCCGACCAAACAGCTATTAAGACAACCCTCTGCCCCCCCCCCCAGCATACTGACCTCCAGATGTATGGGGATTACAACTCCCAGAATCCCTAGCCACCATAACCAGCTTCCAAAAGAACAAAGGATACCACTTCTTGCTTAGGATTGCTCATCCAATCTATGACAGTGCTATATATCTCATCTCATGATTCCTTTGTGTTATTTTATCTTTCACGAAGTCTGTTTGTCTGCTTTGTCTGAAATTGTATAGGGCCATTGTGCTGGTTAGACAGTATAAAGTTAGTTGGGAATTGTGAGATGTCCCCTTAAGGGAATGCCTCATGGGAGATGTAGTTCATGTCATGTTGTCACATCTGTAATCCTGATTGGTCACTGAATTGACCCTTGGTGGGTTGGGGGAGTTTCCTTTATTCTTGCTTGGACCCCAGCATTGTGTCTTTCCCTTTGCTGCATCGTTATGGAATGAAGATAACCATATTTTCACATTATGAAGATGACGATGCAAAGATTGGACATTAGATGAATCCAGGCATCGGATTCAAATTTTTAAAGAACCAGTTCTGTGGGCGTGGCTTAGTTGGTGGGAGTGGCTTGGTGGTCATGTTATTGGCTGGGCGTGGCCAGCTCAGTAGCACTCATATCGAGACACGCATCTCCTCGCCTGGCCTCTCATGACTGTGGGGATGCTGCAATAGTTGTAAGTGTGAAAAATGGTCATAAGTCACTTTTTTCAGTGCCATTGTAACTTTGAATGGTCACTCCACACAAGCAAAGTACCAGCAAAGGAGGGGAAAAAAACTCCAGAGAAGTTCCTGAGACAGGAAGTCTAGTCCTGCCAAGAATGTAATAAGGATTAACCGAGAGGCAGTTTCTGTAAGCAACACCAGAATGTTTCCTTCCTGCCTTCCTGACAGGATTGGGCCAGTAATTTCTTCTAACAACCGGTTCTCCGAACTGCTTAGAATGTTAACAACCGGTTCTAGTGAATAGGTGTGAACTGGTAGAATCCCACCTCTGGATGAATCTCAACATAACTGTGAGTTATACCTTGAGGATGCCCATTACAAACCAATAAAGAAACTTTGTATGGAATCCTTTGTAGAGTTTATCTAACTGTCTTTATATTCAGCCAGAAACTTAAAGACACAACTGCCGTGATGGCGAACCTATGGCATGGGTGCCACAGGCACGCAGAGCCATTTGTGCGGGCACATGAGCTCAAGCCAAACTTACTTGCACTGCACATGTACGTGCCTCCCAGCTGATTTTTGGCCCGTTTGAGGCCATTTTTGCTCTCCTGGAAGCTCAAGGGAAGCCTGTGCAGCCTTGGGAGGCCGAAAAATGGGTCTTCTGGAAATACCGGAAGTGCCGAAACAGGCCCATTTTCAGCCTCCCAAGGCTCCAGAGGTTTCCCTCAAGCCTCCAGGAGGGTGAAAACGTCCTCAAATGGCCCAAAAATCTGCTGGGAGGAGTGAGCATGCACAGTGCAGGTAAGGGGGCAGGGATTGCGCACATATGCGCAGGGGAGGCAGGGGGCATTGCATTGTGGGTGCCGCACACATGCGTGTGTGCTTTTGGCACATCACAACAAAAAGGTTCGCCATCACTGGTACAGGTTTTCCTGCCTGACCAGGGGGTTGAACTAGAAGACCTCCAGGGTCCCTTCCAACTCTGTTATTTTGTTTTTAAAAGCGCTGCTAAATTGGAGACGTACATTTCCTTGATTTATGAAGCTTTGTCTGCCTTTTTAATAACTGATATTAATGTTTGCTTTGTGTGTGTGTGTGTGTTTTTCCTGATGCACACTTTATTTAAATGCAGCTAGCACTAATGCACATGTTTGCGTTCAGTTTTTAAAAGCATGCTGTTTGGTATGCAAGTTTCTCAAATAAACACACAGCTTGATAGAAACATTCATATAAAGAGTAGTGGATATCACTAGATTTAATTCCCTGTGGATATCTTGGCTGGAAAGGGGTTTGCTAAACTCTGACCGGGGGTCTAATTTCCCAGCCATTGTTTGCAATCCCCAGACACCCGAAGGATGAGATGGATTCCATTGACAGTGAATTATCCTGCTGATTTTCTGCAACCAGCTAATGAAAAAATAAAGTTGACAATACCACCCTCTGGGACTGTTACAACTGTTAATAGATTTGCCTTGGAGGCTGAACTTAACTCCTCAACTTATGACCACAACTGGAATCAGAACTTCTCTTACCAAGCAAGGAAATGCTTAAGTAAATCATGCCTAACGTTACAACCCCATTTGCATGGTTTTTTATCTGAACTCTGCAGTTGTTATGTTGAATTATATGTTGTTAAATAAATCCCCATTGACTTTGCTTGCCAGAAGCTGGCTGGGAAGGTCACAGATGATCCTGGAATACTGCAACCCTCATAAATACAAGTCTGTTGCCGACCAAATTTGCATTTTGATCACATGTCTGTGGGGATGTGGCAATAATCATAAGTGCAAGAACTGGTTGTAAGTCACTTTACAATTAATAAAATTAGGCAGATTATCTGCTGATGAATCCACCACCTTTTGTAATATTTTATCTTGTTTTTGTCATGACTCCAATAAAGAATGGACTGGAGCCGAGATAGCCAGGATGTGATACGACCATATTCTTTCACTTGCCTAGTGTTACCACGTGGCCACATATTCATATAATGAATATTCGTCAAATAACTAACATCGGCTTCCTGACAAGGAGTGGTGTAATAATAATGATTCATGGCTGGATGTCAAGGGGATGCAGTTACCATGTTTCTTTAATTTAAGGATGCTGGTGTTAGGCAGTGAAGCCAGACGGAAGGTGGTTATAGTAATTATATTGTTATCCACAGGTTTAAATAGAACTCTGGGTTTCGTTGCAACCCAGAGCTGACTTTAAACATAATTTGATCGCTGTTACCTGTTGTTGTGGTGTGGAAGATGAATAAAAAACTTCACTAAAGCTACAGGAGTGAATTGATATCTTATCGTTCACCCCCTTAATCTTGGATGAACAGCTGACAGTTTTCTTTTCCTTTTTTTAACTTTATTTTTAATATGCTGTTTGTTAAGTTCTGCGCATGGGCGCAAGGAACGGAGACGAGACAGTGAACAGTGAACTTCAACTCTTTATTAATCATTCTGAACAGAGCAAAAACCTAGGGCAGCAGCAGCCTTTTTATAGGCAAGCTGCTGATCGAGTAACCAATGAGAAACGTGGAGCGTTAACCCCTTTAACCAATGAGAGTGGCTCATTAACAGCCAATCAGATTCTCCTGAATGGACCAATCCGATATCGCTGTTATCGGCCAATCAGAAGTGCAGGATTAGAACCCTGCTATTCCTAAAGGTTTAATAAAACTTTATTTAAGCGTTTTATAAGTTCATAACACCCCTTCCCCCCGGGTTCCATTTAGGGGGTGCGGTGACGTAATCCCTGAGGTATGAAGGTTGTTTTGACTGTCTATTGGATTTACGCTGTCCCACCGGTTCCTGTCTGTAACCTGGTTTCAGTGGGACTTTTTGGGCAAGTCGGGTACTGGTGGTTCCTCATTAGATAACTCGGTGCCACTAATGTTCTCGTTGTTATCCTCTGGTCTTTGAGGGCTTGCCTCTGTTGAGGTGTTCCTCTGTGGCGAGGACACGCCCCTCCCTGATTCTTCTTCATTCGTTATGCCCGATTGCTGACTTCTTTCGCTTCTGCTTTCCGCCATCTCAAATTCGGTTTCTTCGACATCCCCTCCCCCCTCAGTTTGGGAGTTACTGGAGTCGTGGAAACTAGGTTATAGCCTTGAGCGAAGCTTATCTATATGGCGTTTCCATATTTTCCTGTCGCAGGTTTTCACCCGGTACGACCTGGGTCCAGTGGCTTGAATTACAATTGCCTTGACCCACAACGGTTCGCCGGAAAGGTTTCTGGCGAAAACTAAGTCGTCGATCTTGAACTCGCGGCATTTTCCGCTAGATCCACAGGGTTTCTCTGGCTTGTAAGACGGGTGAAGCCAGTCAAGGTGGGAACGGAGTTTGCATCCCAATAGTTCATCTGGAGTCTTGTTGGTGACGCTGTGTGGAGTGATGTGTTGGAGAAGGAGTATTCTGTTTATTTTATCTTCAGTGTCCCCATAGTCCATTTTGTAGAGGGTTTTTTTAACAAATTGTACCATGCGCTCGGCTCTTCCATTAGCTGCAGGGTGCACTGGCAAAGTTAGCGTATGGCGAATACCCCGGTCCGCTAAGTATTGTTCAAAGGGTAAAGCAGTAAACTGGGGTCCGTTTTCGGATACCAGAGCATCTGGCAGTCCATGCATCGCGAATAGCCTGTTCAACTTCCGGATGACCGACTCGGTTGTAGTACTCTTCATTTCGTGGATCTCGAGCCAGTTGGAATAGGCACCCACTGTTAGGAGGAACATATGTCCCTTAGTAGGTCCTGCAAAGTCAATGTGGATGCAGGACCACGGTCCCCGGGGTGTTTCCCATTCTGTTGGAGTTGCTTTAGGTGGGGCATTGCTAACTTCCTGGCACTTTAAACAAGTCTTTACCCAGGCTTCAATCTGTTTGTCGATGCCTGGCCACCACACGTAGCTTCATGCGAGCGCTTTCATACGCACGATGCTGGGGTGACCCTCATGGAGTGTCTTTAATACTGCTCGTTGTAACCGCTCTGGGACTACAACTCTATCCCCCCATAGGATGCAGCCTTTTTGCAAAAAAAGTTCTGTTTGCCGGTTGTTGAAGGGGGTGAAGTCATCAGGGGTTTGATCTACTGGCCATCCCTGTTCGACCCAGCTAAGAACTTGCGTTAAGATAGGATCGCGTATTGTTTCGATCATGATATCTCTAGCTGTTAGCGGCGGTGAATGTAGCGTTTCAATCTGGAGTGTTGTAAGGGTTGGAGCTGGGTCATCAACGGTTTCCGGAAGTGGTGCACGGCTCAGCGGGTCAGCGTGGGGAATGGCGGTGTTGCAGCCTATAATTGTACGCAGCCAAAAACTCCGACCAGCGAGTTATTCTAGGTGATAATATATAGGGGGTTGGCTTGTCTCCCGCTAGAATCCCCAGCAAAGGTTTGTGGTCGGTAACAATAGTAAAAACTCATCCATATATATATTCATGAAACCGTTTCACAGCAGATACAACAGCAAGAACCTCTTTATCGATTTGACTATAGTTATGTTCAGCCTTTGATAGGGTCCTTGAAAAATAGGAAATAGGGGCTTCACTACCATTTGGTAACACATGGCTCAAAATGGCTCCTACTCCAAATGGTGACGTGTCACATGTAATTGTTAAAGGCAAAGTCTCGTTATACTGCATTAAAACAGCATCTGAGGTTAATAGGTTTTTCACTTGTCGGAACGTGTGCTCCTCTCGATGCCCCCAGACCCAGGTTGCTTTTTTGTTGAGAAGCCTATGCAGGGGCTCAGGTACGGTTGCTTTGTGGGGCAGGAAGATGTTGTAAAAATTAATGAGCCCCAGGAAAGCTTGGAGATCAGTCTTGTTTCTGGGTCTTGGGACGTTCTTGATTGCTTTTAGTTTGCTATTGGTGGGGTGAATGCCTTGTTTATCGATTAGGTACCCCAGGAACTCTACTTTATCTGTACACAGTTGACATTTATTTTTTTTAACCTTAAGGCCAGAGTCTTTAAATTTCTGGAGAACCTGTTTAAGATGCTCCTTTAGTATTTCTCTATTCAGGGCAGCAATTAAAACGTCATCAAAGTATGGTACGACCCCTTTTATCTCCTGTAATAGTCTCTCCATCAAACTCTGAAAAATCCCTGGGGCTACACTAACTCCGAATTGGAGTCGGTTGCACTTAAAGGCGCCTCGGTGCATAATGATCGTTTGTGCCTCTGCTGTTTTTTTATCTACAGGCAGTTGTTGGTATGCCTGTGCTAAATCCAATTTAGCAAAGACTTTTTTGCCCCCCAGGGAATGGAGAAGGTGTTGTACCACCGGCACCAGGTAAGCGTTCTGTTGAAGGGCGTGATTCAGGGTAGCACGGTAGTCCCCACAAATCCTTAACGATCCATCCAGTTTGATGGGTGTTACGATTGGGGTTTCCCAATGAGCATGGTCTGTTGGTTCTAAAACACCCTGGGCTGTTAATTTATCAAGTTGCTCGTCAATCTTTGGTTTAAGGCCAAAAGGTACTTGACGAGGCTTAAGGCCGATGGGGGCTACTTCAGGGTTAAGGTTAAATGATATCAGGGTCCCCTTGTACTCGCCTAGTTTGTCTGCAAAGACGTCCTGGAATTCCTGGACGAGGGCCTCCTCCCAGTTGTCACTTCTGGTTTGGTGAATGCCGGCTACCTCGATCCCAAGTGGAGCAAACCATTGAAGGCCTAACAAGCTAGGCCGATCATGGTCGACGACGGTCAATGGTAAAGATGCAGTACGATTTTTGAATGAGACCTGGACTAGGCTGGATCCAACGACCAGAATTCGGTTTCCCTGATAATCCTTGAGTATGATTCTTTGGGTTCTGAGGTCTTGCCACCGGATGGCAGCGATCAATTGTTTAAGGGTCTTCCAGGAAACCATCAAGAGGGACAATCCTGAATCGACTTCCATCACGCAGGGCTGGTTTTCGATGGCAACCTTCACTCGGATCTTCTTTGCATCTAATGATGAGGCGTGACCAACTGTAATGGTTTGGTGTGCCTCTTCTCGTTTCGTTGAATTGGCTAGTTATTTATTTCTTTTTTTTTTTTAATACAAGTTTTATTAATTTTTTACAACAAACACAAACACATAAAACATAGAACATAACATAAAAACATCATCATTCTTCATAGTGGTTTATTTCTGTAGGAGTGGTTGTTCCATTGGTGGTTCAAAAGTTCCCGACTCACAGGACGATTTCCTGTGGTTTGGCGGTAGTTGGTCCCCCTCTGAAATGGGCTGGATCCTTGCTTGCTTCTACAGACCTTTCTGATGTGGCCTCTCTTCCCACAAACATGGCAGAGCATGTCGAGGAATTTGCAGTCTGATCGTGGGTGGTTTGCCCCACAACCTGCGCATTGATGCTGCAGTCTCTGATTATGCTGGTGGCATTGGTCTCGTTCAGACCAGAGCCAGTTGACCTCTTCCTCATCACTTTCTGATGACGATTCGAGGTCCTCGTGGTGGGTTGCCCTTGTATGTCCCTCTAGGCGAGGTGAGGTTTCGCTGGCAAGTTGGCGGAGCGGGGCGTTGGTGCGGCACATTCAGGCAGCTGACTTCTTGGTTGCTTCTGCTGCAGTAGCGTCAGCGATGGTATCTGCAAGGCTGATGTCGCCTTTCGCCATCAGCTTACTTTGCACGTGAGGGGCATCTAAACCCAGAACTATTCAGTCTCTTAGAGCTTCTTCGAGGTCAGCGAACCCACAGAGACCTCCCAGGTTCCGGAGATCCGCAATGAAATCTGCAACGTTTTCTCCTTTCCACTGGTCCCTCTGGTAAAATTCATGTCTTCGGACAAGCGTTGGTATGGTAGGTGCATAGTGGGCCCATAGGAGGGGCTCAAGGACGTCCCAGTCCATGGATTTCACCTCAGCCGGTTTCGCCAGTGCCTTAGCCATCTTAAAAACGGCAGGTCCACAGTGAGTCAGAAATACCACTCGCTTTTTCCCAGTAGTGGCATCCTTCAAGTTGTTGCTCTCCAGAAACATCTGGAACCGGTCCATGTATGAGTCCCAGTCTTCTTGTGCCGGGTCGAATGGAGCGGGTGGTATGGCACCGCTGGACAAGGTTTCCGCCATTGATGCGCCTTTAGCCACGTGCTCTGTTTGGTGCTCTGTAGTGTTCAGTCAGCTCTGACGTCTCCGCATCCCACCTTCATCGCCAGTGTTAAGTTCTGCGCATGGGCGCAAGGAACGGAGACGAGATGGTGAACAGTGAACTTCAACTCTTTATTAATCATTCTGAACAGAGCAAAAACCTAGGGCAGCAGCAGGCTTTTTATCGGCAAGCTGCTGATCTAGTAACCAATGAGAAACATGGAGCGTTAACCCCTTTAACCAATGAGAGTGGCTCATTAACAGCCAATCAGATTCTCCTGAACGGACCAATCCGATATCGCTATTATCGGCCAATCAGAAGTGCAGGATTAGAACCCTGCTATTCCTAAAGGTTTGATAAAACTTTATTTAAGCGTTTTATTAGTTCATAACACTGTTGTTTCCAATTCTGGCCAGCGTAAACTTCATATTGTTATTTAATATTTATTTATCCAGTACTTGGTTAAAAGCATTCTGTTGTTCACACAAGGTTGTTTGAATTTCATCTCCTAAAATTCTCAGCAACAGCCCTGGTGGATGGAGAATTTGGGGAGTTGAAATCTGTACAACGGAAAATTGCCTAGTTTGGGGGGGAAGCAGGACAAGGAACTGCAACAATAATAAAACATTCTTCTTTTTAGGCAAAATCTTTTGTTCTCAGTGTTTGTTAATTGGTTATTCCATATTAAGCTTTTTTCTGAGTACAAAATGTCTCTGATGAAATGTTCAATCAAATTAAAGAAGCAGCGCACTATTTTGCCAATTTTTAGATCGTACTTTTCCATGTTGTACTTTTCGGAAGAATGCTGCTTACCAATAACATCATTGGCTGCAAAACTCCAGACAACTAAGTAACAGCAGTAGCCTGTTCTACTGGTTAATCATTTTTTTCAGCGTATACCTGTACAATTAATCCTCTATTTACAACCATTCATTTAATGAATATTCGAAGTTACAATGGCACTGAAAAATATAATTAATGATTGGTTTTCACACTTACGAATGTTGCAATATCAGAATCAGAATAGAGCTGGAAGGGACCTTGGAGGCCTTCTAGTCCAGCCCCCTGCTCAAGCAGGAGATTCTATACCATTTCAGACAAGTGACTGTCCAGTCTCTTCTTAAGAACCTCCAGTGATGAAACATCCACAATGTCTGAAGGCAAACTGTTTCACTGGTTAATTGTCCACACTGTTAGGAAGTTCCTCCTCAATTCTTTATTGCTTCTCTCCTTGATTAATTTCCATCCATTGTTTCTTATCCTGCGTTCTGGTGCTTTGGAAAATAAAATTGACCCCCTCCTCTTTGTGTCAACTTCTCAAACACTGGAATACAGCTATGATTCGTCAGCAATAAATTCTGGAAATTTCATTTTCCAGAATTCCCACATTTTTTGAGAAACCACAAGTCATAACATAGTTTTGATTCATAACATAGTTTTGAAATTCCTTTATTTGTTAAATTATATTTACTGAAAATTTTCGTATGATAGGGTAAATGGAAAAAAATCAGAAAAGAAAAAGAAAACCAATTTAAGAAATATAAAAATGACTTCCAACTTTCTTTCAACAAATAATTGCATTCTTATTGTTCCTCCTTCCTAGGTATTTTACAAGTCCCTTTACCCCTTCACTTGGTCCTCATCTTTCTTAGCCTTGAAACCCACAAATCAACAGTTTATTTTCTTCTGTCAGAAAAAAAAAGTCCATATAAGGTTTTCAGTCTTTTCAAAAATGTTTTTATTGTTTGTTCTCTGACCAAACTGATCAGGTTGCCATTTCTATCAATTCTGACATTTTCACAATTCCTTCCTCCACTGTGGGAATTTCATTATTCTTCCATCGGAGTTTTATAATTTCTTGAGTGCAGGCAGTTGTCACAGAAGAGCAGGCAGAACTGGGGGTTAGCTTAAAGTCATTAGCTTAAAGTCATTATAGTCCCACAAATGGTCTAAGTCCAACTCCTCTTGAATTCCATTGATCTTTCTTTGGCACCAATTTAGTATTGTGCTTTAGTGTAGATTCTTGTGTATAGACTTGAACAATAAATCTTTCAAACTCAACATAATGTAGGGTCCTGATCCTTTGTGCCTGACATTAGTTGATAGTTTCCTTCCTGTTGCTTTGAAGTTCCTTACCATTGCTTCCAAAAGGAACCAAGCCTATTGTAATTTGCATCCTTGTTACCTGATACACGAGGGTCAGAGGATCAGACATGGCTTTTGTTGACCAGATACATCTGAGCCAATATGGACATGTGTTTCCTAGTTTTCATCATTTGGAGATGCTGTTAATTTGATTCTCTTCGCCTGCTTACATAGTTCTTAGTTCCATGATGGACCTCAATCTCCATCTCTTTGACAAGGTGGCATCCCATGGTGGAGAGGAAGAGGAGGATCATTCCTACTATGACTACATTGGTTAAAGTGTCATGGGATCTTATGATCTATGACTGCCCCATCAGAAATCTTATTTGAATTTATGACTCCACAACAGTTCAGCCATTTATAAACAAATCAACAGAGCTGAATACCATATACCTGTTAGAATTGGACCCAGTATGGACCAGCTTTCTCTGCCTATAAACCTACTGACTACTAAGGAGCAATATATAAAAAATAGCTTGCAGAGAGATTCCATGTTATCTCTTCTATTGGTTTTGTCTTGTTTTGAAGGTCTTGGTATAACATGCCTTCTATTGGTTAGATGGGTTGTCTCAAGGGTTTCATCCCTTCCTGTCCTATCTTGGTTCAATTTCTCTTTCTCTTTTAATCCAGATCTTTGCAGTTTTGATTTGACATGCTCTTTCCCCACGGAAGGAACTTTGAGTTTCCTGTCATTACGTAATTTCCTAAACAAAGCTTTACCCATGTTTTCTTTCATGTGAATACTAGCTTTAAGGATATTTTCTTCTTAAAATTACATTCCTAACTGCCTCTCGGTGGATTTGCCAACTATATAAAAACTTTCTACCATCCAACACAGAGATCTCATCTGGAGTGCAGCATTGCCATCACCTGGTCTAAATTATGGAAGGAAAGAACATTGTACACACAGTGCATTATGAATATGCTCTTTCCAGTAGATCCCCATGTGGGGATTGCTTCTGGTTCCACTGGAAAGACCAGATTCAAATATTCATTTTCCTGAGAAGGGAGAGCTCAAGTATCTCATGATCTCATACATTTACCCAAGAACAGAATCCTGATTCAGCTGAGTATTCATTGTGAGTTTACTGTCTAAAGACTTTGCTGAGGTGTTCTTCTGATGACTTCCTTATTTCTCTTGTTGCTTCATTCTTTCCATCCCCAGCACTACTCTACATCTTAACAGCATATTGAATTTCTTATTGTTGATGGATGAATTCTTTGCCTCTTATCTTAATGAGCAGGATGTGCCTCTCTGTTCCCATACATCTACTTGAAGAAGAAAAAAATCCCTTAAAAGGCAAGGGTTATTAGGATGGGCTTGCTTAAAAAGAAATTTAGTTTCACAAAAACAAAAACAGCTCAGGAGATGATTTAAATCCTATCATGTTAATATTTCCTCTTTTTAAAGGTTCTATCTTGAGAAGGTACTTCTTTGTTGGCTGGTAGGGTAGCGTGGTTGGGCACAAGTTTCATTCCAGAGGTATGGATATAGATAAAGATGAGCAATTCTGCATGGTCATAACATGGCCCAAGGAAGAAAGATCTCCTGCTTTCTTCCTTCAATCCTTACTTTGGCTGGTCTGGTGCCAATTGTGATCCCAACAACATAAACAGCAGAAATTCAATTATCTAAAGAATGGAACAGAA
Source organism: Hydrophis major (assembly GCA_033807585.1). Classification (NCBI taxonomy): domain Eukaryota; kingdom Metazoa; phylum Chordata; class Lepidosauria; order Squamata; family Elapidae; genus Hydrophis; species Hydrophis major. Next base: position 16,813,336 of record CM066330.1, read on the forward strand.
AAGAACAGAATGCTGTTCTGGCCAAGCATGATTGGACACACAAGGAATTTGTCTCTGGTGCATAAGCTCTCAGTGTACATAAAAACAACAAAGTAATATATTCATGAGATACCAATAATATTAAAAAAGATGAGATGGATAATAGGAATACAGCCAAACTCTATGGATATCCTTAGACATAAGACACTACTGTAGTGATTAGGTCAAGGGTCTCAGAATTCCTGAGTTAATATGACTGGAGAAGGAATTCTGGGAGTTGAAGTCCACAAGTCTTAAAGCTGTCAAGTTTGAAGACCCCTGGATTATAGGGGATTAGCAGAGTGATGTCACGAGGAGAAAAAACTGTCTCCATGTCTAGTTGTATTGCCATACAATGCCCTATAGTGGCATCTGAAGGAGAGGAATTGAAATAATATGTTTCAAGGATGTGAGGAGTTGGTAGATATTTTCTCAGCCCTCTTTCTGACTTGTGGAATATACAGGTCCTCAGAGGAAGGAAGGCTGGTTGCAACTGTTTTTCTACAGTCCAAACTATCTGCTGAAGTCTGTACCTGTCCTCCTTTCGTTGATGTAGCAAACCAGACAGTTTTAGGACCTGATAAACTAGTACTTGATAAAACTTCAGGAACACACAACCCAACCTATTGCCTCAATCTCTGGGTCAAATATGCAGCTATACAAGTAGCCTCCAATTTACAAATGTTTATTTAGGACTGTTCAAAGTTATAAAAGCACTAAAAAAAGTGACTTATGACTATTTTTCACACTTATGATCATTGCAATGTCACTGAGGTCACATGATCAAAATTTGGACACTTGGCAACTGGCATATATGTATGACGATTGGAATGTCCTGGGGTCATGTGATCACCTTTTGAACTTTCTGACATTAAACAAAATTAATGAAGAAACGAGATTCACTTAACCACCATGTTACTAGCTTAACAAGTGCAATGGTTCACTTAGTAACTGTGATAAGAAAGGTTATAAAATAGGGCAAAATTCACCTCACAATTATCTTGCTTAGCAATGGAAATTTTATGGACACTTTGTGGTTATAAGTTGAGGACTACCTGTAATTATAGTGCAAGTACAGTGGAAGCCTCACTTTGAAAATTTAGCATGCCAGTCTTCCATTGCCTGTCCAAACTAAGACTCACCTACACTCAAGCCCATGTGTCCTGCCATTACATATCCCATGAGGGATCATACATCTGAAATCCTTTTCCTCCATTTCCTGTTTGGTTTTATCCTGTCCCCTATGAAACAACATTGCTGAAAGCAGGGGTCTCCAAATATCCCAGAATTCCTCAACCAGATTGAAGAATTCTGGGAGTCGAAGTCCACAAGACATAAAGTTTCCAAGTTTGGAGACCCTGGCTTAAAACATCAAGGTAAACATAGAGTCTATGATTCTAATTATGTTTGACCCTATCTTATGTTCCTCTGCTATTCTTTCACTTTAATTGCTTGCCAATTTTTTTCCTGCTTATAAAAAGCTCCATGTATTCTGCATTATGTTGATTGTATAATGATTATCACTTGGAATTTCAAGCAGATGCAAAATAATGGCAATACTAATGGGTTGTTTTAATGTCAAAGAGCCCTTCTAATCATGTCTGCTATGATTACAAATAAAGCAGAAGAAGTATTAAATATTCAGCCATAAGACACAGGAGAAATTCAAACTCATGTAAGAGAACCAGTTTGGTATAATGGTGGGAGACCGTGAGTTCTAGTCCTGCCTTAGCCATGAAAAACAGCCATTTTCTCTCAGCCCTCACAGGGTTGTTGTCATGAGGATAATAGGAGGAGGAGGGTGTTGTGTATGCAATATAATTAATAAAGTGTGAGCTTGGAGTAAGTGCAGGGTTCTGGCCCTGCACTTCTGATTGGCTGTTAAGCGGCCGGACTGGATTGGCCCGTTCCGGGGAATCCGATTGGCCCTTAACAGAGAGTTTCTATTGGTTATAAGAGCAAGTATTCCTAGCTCGTTATTGGTTAAAAGTTACAAGGTTTGCCCATATAAGGCAGGGTTTAACTACTGTTAAAACGAGGAAGTCACAATGTAAATAAAGAGCTGAAGTTCACCGTTCAGAGGCTTGTCTTCATTCTTTCTCGCCCATGCTCAAAACATAACACTGGCGACGAGGATGGGATTTGGAGATATCTGAACCAACGAAACTTCGAAGAACACCGAGCACGTGACAGACGATGCCAACAACGGAACCATGTCCAGCGGCATCGTAACACCCGCTCCGTTCAATCCAACACAAGAAGACTGGGAGTCTTACATGGATCATTTCCAAATGTTCCTAGAGACGAAAAACTTAAAGGACGCCACAGCCGGGAAGAAGCGGGCGGTGTTCCTAACGCATTGCGGTCCAACCATATTTAAGATGGCTAAAGCACTAGCCAAACCCCGAGAAGTGAAGGCCATGGATTGGGACGACCTTGAACCTATCCTGCGAGACCACTACGCCCCGACTGTGCCTACGCTCATGAGACGCCACGAGTTTTATCAGAGAAGCCAACTAAAGGGAGAAAGTGTGGCCGACTTCATAGCAGACTTCCGGAATTTGGGAGGCCTCTGCGAATTCACCAATTTAGAAGAAGCACTAAGAGATCGCATAGTTCTGGGACTAGATGCACCAGGCGTCCAAAGCAAGCTGATGGCGAAAGGCAACATCAGCCTTGCCAACGCCATCACCGATGCTACTGCAGCAGAAGCAACCAGGAAGTCGGCTGCACAACTACGCTGAAACCGCGCTCCGGTACCTCCACCGACAAGCGACATTTTATCCAAGTCGGAAGGACAACTTGCGACAACGCATCACGAGCACCTCTCTTCATCATCAGACAGTGACAAAGAAGGGGTCCATCGACTGCGGTACGACCGGGACCACCACCCGAAGCCTTTATGCCCTTGCGCTGGCTGTGGAGCCAACCATGCCAGGTCCGAATGCAAATTCTGCGACGCACTCTGCCATGAGTGTGGGAAACGAGGCCACATCGGACGGGTCTGCCGCAGCTCGCCAGGACCCAGCCAGGCCTCAAAATCGACAGGAAACCGTCCTGTACGGCGAGAACCAGTAAACCACTCCTACAGAAATCGAGCTTTGCAGAGAGAAAAGGCTCACCATACTATCACTATCGGTCATGCCTCAGCCTTGGACACTAAGAAAATCTGAGTCATGGTAGCCATCGAGAACCAGCCTTGCCACATGGAGGTCGACTCGGGATTGTCCCTCTCAATGGTGTCCTGGAAGAAACTCAAGCAACTCATCCCCACAATTCAACGCCAAGATCTCCGCTTCCAACGCCTCATCCTCAAGGACTACCAAGGGAATCGAATCCCCGTCGTCGGTTCCTGCCAGGTCTGAGTCTCCTTCAAGAAGCACACAGCGTTCTTACCTTTAACGGTCATCGATAGAGATAGGCCTAGCCTACTAGGCCTCCAATGGTTCGCACCACTCGGCATTGAAGTGGCCAGCGTAAACCGAGTCAGTGGCTGTGACTAGGAGGAAGACCTTATCTATGAGTTCAGGGACATCTTCACGGACAGCTTAGGCGAGTACAAGGGGACTCCGATTTCATTCAGCCTAGATCCGAAAATAGCTCCCATTCGCCTAAAACCCCATCGAGTTCAGTTTGCCTTAAAATCGAAAATCGACGAACAACTCGACAAACTGATAGCTCAGGGGGTGTTAGAGCCCATCGATCACTCCCCTTGGGAAACCTCTGTTGTAATACCCATTAAGCCAGACAGGTCAATCCGAATTTGTGGGGAATACCGGGCCACTTTGAACCATGCCCTGCAGCAGAACGCGTATCCAGTTCTGGTGGTGCAGCATCTCCTCCATTCCCTGGGAGGCGGGAAAGTTTTCGCTAAATTAGATTTAGCTCAGGCATATCAGCAATTACCAGTAGATGAAAAAACGGCACAGGCCCAAACTATTGTGACGCACCGAGGTGCCTTTAAATGTACCCGGCTGCAATTCGGAGTTAGTGTAGCCCCGGGGATTTTTCAGAGCCTTATGGAAAGGTTATTGCAAGGAATTAAGGGCGTGGTCCCCTATTTTGACGATGTATTAATTACGGCCCCTACAAAAACAATCTTACAGGACCGGTTAAAATTAGTCCTTAAAAAATTCCAAGAGGCCAGTCTTAAGGTTAAAAAGAACAAATGTAAATTGTGTACTGACGGTGTTGAGTTTTTAGGGTACCTGATTGATAGCCAGGGCATTCACCCTACCGAAAGTAAATTAAAAGCGATCAAAAATGCTCCCAGGCCATGAAACAAGGCCGATCTCCAGGCGTTCCTTGGCCTCATCAATTTTTATAATATATTTTTACCACACAAAGCAACTGTCGCTGAACCGTTACACCGGTTGTTAGATAAAAAAGCAAATTGGCTATGGGGTTACCATGAAGAACAGGCATTCCAAAATGTTAAAAAACTGCTCACTTCTGACTCTGTACTCATGCAGTATAACGAGACTTTGCCGTGAGTTATAACCTGTGATGCATCGCCTTTCGAGGTGAGCACCATTTTGAGCCACGTACTGCCTAATGGGAACGAAGCCCCTGTTGCATATTTTTCAAAGACTCTTTCAAAAACTGAGCGGAACTATGGACAAATTGATAAAGAAGCCCTCGCAATCGTCTCAGCTGTGAAAAGATTCCACGAATATGTGTATGGCTGGGCTTTTACTATTGTGACTGACCACAAACCTTTATTAGGGATAATAGCCAGAGATAAGCCAACTCCCTACATATTATCCCCTAGAATGACCCGATGGTCGGAATTCTTAGCTGCTTATAACTATCGGTTGCAATACCGCCCAGGGAAAGCTATTCCCCACGCCGATGCATTGAGCCGAGCACCGCTTCCAGAGACTCTCGACGATCCTGCACCACGGTAACCACGTTGCAAATCGAGGCACTCAACTCGCCGCCACTGACCGCCTGAGATATCGCGAGAGAAACCAAACGCGACCACACCCTAGCGCGAGTTCTTGGCTGGATAGAACGTGGATGGCCATTGGACCAGTTATCAGATGACTTCACACTGTTCAAGACTTGACAAACCGAGCTGTTCTCCCAGAAAGGCTGTGTCATCTGGGGCGATAGAGTCGTTATCCCAGAACGACTCCAGAAAGCGCTGCTGAGAACCTTGCACGATGGCCACCCTGGCATCATGCGAATGAAAGCCCTTGCACGAAACTACGATGGTGGCCGGGCATTGACAAGCAAATCGAACAGTGGGTTAAAGCTTGTCCCAAATGCCAAGAAGTCAGCAACGCCCCACCAAAAGCCATGCCTATTGAATGGGAGACACCGCGTGGACCCTGGTCCCGAATTCACCTGGACTTCGCGGAGCCAACCAAAGGCCACACCTTCCTGCTTACCGTCGACGCCTACTCGAATTGGCTCGAAATCCATCGCATGATGACTACGACCTCCGAGACGGTTATCAAAATCCTAAACAGACTCTTTACAACCCATGGATTACCAGACGTCCTGGTATCCGATAACGGCCCTCAATTTACCACACTAGCATTCGAGCAGTACCTCGCTGACCGCGGCATCTGCCATGCGCTCACCTCACCTGCGCACCCTGCAACCAATGGCAAAGCAGAACGCATAGTCCAATTTATGAAGAAAACCTTGCAAAAGGTAGACTACGACAACATTGACGACAAGGTCAATCAAATCCTCTTCTTGCAACACTTCACCCCACATAGCGTCACCAACAAAACTCCCACCGAACTGCTAATGGGACGAAAGCTCCGCTCCCACCTCAACCAGTTGCACCCAGCTTACAAACCGGAGAAACCACTAGGAACCAGTGGCCGCTGTCGCACCTTCCAGGCAGGAAACCTGGTTTATGCTAAAAACCTATCGGGTGACCCGTTGTGGGTGGAAGTGACAGTAGTACTGGCCCCAGATCCTACTTTGTACAATGCCTTGACGATAAACTTTGGAAACGGCATATCGATCAATTACGATCGCGGCTTCCAGCGGCCAGTCCGCAACTCCCCTATGACCAAACTGAGGGGGGGGGGAGGTACGGAAGAAGATGAAGTCCTAGGAAACCCGTTCGAAGGAAACGACAGTTTGATAGAAACGCAGGAAGCGAGCCGGAGGGAGAAACGGTTGCACCTCAGGGAATTGCAGAGAATGTGGGCAACGACGTAGAAGTGAACTCTGAACCAGAAACAGCCCCATTGCCAAACAACGATCTACCTCAGCGTAATTGCAGCCAGCCGATACAACGGAAATCAAAGAGACTAATAAGACAACCATCCTACCTAAGGGACTATGTAACTGTGCCCTGCAAATAAGAAACCAGGGGGAAGGGGTGTTGTGTATGAAATAAAGATTAATAAAGTGTGAGCTTGGAGTAAGTGCAGGGTTCTGGCCCTGCACTTCTGATTGGCTGTTAAGCGGCCGGACTGGATTGGCCCGTTCCGGGGAATCCGATTGGCCCTTAACAGAGAGTTTCTATTGGTTATAAGAGCAAGTATTCCTAGCTCGTTATTGGTTAAAAGTTACAAGGTTTGCCCATATAAGGCAGGGTTTAACTACTGTTAAAACGAGGAAGTCACAATGTAAATAAAGAGCTGAAATTCACCGTTCAGAGGCTTGTCTCCATTCTTTCTCGCCCATGCTCAAAACATAACAGAGGGTGTAATGGATACATATTCATGGCTTTGAGTTGTTTATAAAAATAATAATAAAAAGGCAGGAAATAAGCTCATTTAATAGGGAAATATCATGATTATCTTTCTTCGAATAGACTTTGTGCATCCTAATTTATATTAATAGCAGCACATGCATGGGGATTTTTAACCATGATTTATGTTAAGTTCTGGGCAAAGAATGGAGGTGAGGCCAGAGAGATTTCTAACAGCTCTTTATTTAATACTGCCTGTGAGGCAACCGAACTCCCTGGCTGACACAGCTCCTTTCATAGGGAACTGATCAGCCAAATAACCAATCAGGAGAGAGTATTTTCCCGCTCCAATAGAGGACCAGAATGAGAACTTCAACTGGCAACTATATACACTATATACAATTACATAACCATTTACAAAATGGCTGTCTTGGTGGATGAGATCAGTCATAAAATACTTTAGCAGAAGGCAAATTACTTGTTTTAGGATAGGCTAATCTCTACCTACAGTGCTTCTAAACCAGGAGTCTTCAAACTTGACAGCTTTAAGATTTGTGGACTTCAACTCCCAGAATTCCTCCTTTAGTCATGTTAGCTCAGGAATTCTGGGAGTTGAAGTCCACAAGTCTTAAACTTGCCAACTTTGAAGACCCTTGTCCTAAATCATAGACAAAATCTAGAAAACTTTTAGATTTTAGATCTAACAATCTGAAATTTTTGGCATGGTGGAGACACTGATCTCTCCAATTTGTTATTTTCGGCTTAGCGATCATCTAGCTATTTGCAATTCTGATCCTATCCTCCTCAATCAATTTATTTATTTATTTCTCTCTCTGTGAGTGTTTCTCTCTCTCTCTTTCTCTACAGATAACTATATTTGCAAATAAGGCACTGGGTTGAAACAACCTAACTATTTTCTAAAAATGTCTATGAGGGCCTTCATGAAATCCAGGAAAAACAAATCAAAATGAACATTGTAGGTTGTGTTTTGCAGCATGCCGATGTTCCCTTTTTTACTTTTAACTTAGCAAATCCTAATAAAACTAAAATAAGAAGAGACAAGAGTCTGGTGAACACCAAGGGAGGTGTCTAAATACTAAAAACAAATCATGCTACTAATCTGTTGCTTATTAATATTTGAATCGTGCGATCATTTCTTTTTGAAGTATAGAATTTCATAAACAAACCCTGTAAGAGAAGTCCTTACAGATAATATTTTCTTGCATTGTTCTTGTTTGCTCACAGTTATTTTATTTTTGCTGTTTTATTACCTAGAGAGAAGTAAAACAACAAACAAAAACTCCATCTTTCATGGAGACCCTCTCCAATGTGGCTAAAGAAAATGAATGAAAGCAACTAAGCTTAGAGAGCATCAAAGACTCCACAGTTCAATCCTGAGCTACATATTTTATCCTCTCTTGGTAGCCAACCTCTACATTAAGGTTGTCAAACTCCCGGCCCTTGGGCCGGATGCATTATGCACTGGCCATGCTCACACCCAGCTTAACGGGGTAGGGGGTGATAAAAGCTCCGATGTATCACGTGACACTTCCGTGACAACATCAGTTTGACATTCCTCTTCTAGATGAAGTCAAGAGCCAGGAAGGAAGGGCTTTCAGTTGGAGCCTTGGTGGCACAGTGGTTAAAGTGCAATATTGCAGGTTAACTCTGCCCATAGCCTGGAGTTCAATCTTGATGGGATTTAAGGTTGACTCAAACCTTCCAGCGTTCCCAGGTCAGTAAAATGAGGGATCCAGATTGTTGGTGGCAATATGCAAATAATGCTTACATTGTAAACTGCCCAGAGAGAGTGTTTTAAAGTAGTGGTCGCCAAACAGTGGGCCGGGGATCACTGGTGATCTGCAAGAAAATTGTGGTGGTCCACAGAGAAATGTCACCCGCAAAGCACCCTCCAAAGCAATTAATCCTGGCTGTGCTGGAACACAAGGCTGCATCACCCACATGGCCTGCAGGAACACAAGGCTTGCATCATTTGCATTGTGAACAACATGAGGTAGAGAGGAGAGGGGGGAAAGGGCAGAGCGGGAGAACTTGCCCCATGCACCTGGCCTGGCCACCGGGCTGCTTCTTTCTGTTTCTTCTTTTGCTTTTGGCTGCACACAAGAAAAGCAGCAAAAGTCTTTTTTTTCCTCTCCCCCAAACTCTGCCAGAAATGACTCTTTGGGACCCTTCCCAAAGAGGTTGCGCCGGTGTGACAAGTCTCACAAAGACTCATTTGTGGCAGAGTTTCGGGGAGAGAAAGAAAGACTTCTGCTGCTTTCCTTGCATGAAGCCAAAAGTCTTTCTCTCTCCCCCTGAGAACAGAGCTGGAAATGGCACCCTGCGATCCCAAATAAAGAATGATTGATCAGTAGGAAAACAGGGTGGGGAATTTTCTGCAGACTTTTGGGGGGATTTTCCCAGGGTCTCTGGTCCGCGGGATTTTAAATTATGAGTTTAGTGGCCCCTGAGGTCCAAAAAGTTGGCGACTCCTGTTTTAAAGCATTGGGGTGGTATATAAGCCTAAATGCTATTGCCACTGCTATTTTAAAATTGACAACTAAATGATCTATCCGGTGCAGAAGCAAAAGTAGAGCTGTGGGGGCTGTGCACAGCCCTCCTGAGTTCTATTTTTGCTAGCAGAGCGCTTGGGCCATCACAGGCGCCCCCCGACACGAGTGATGTTGAGCTGGCCATGGCCATCCCAGCCCCCCAAGTTCAAGCACAACCCTGATGTGGCCCTCAATGAAATCAAGTTTGACACCCCTGAGATAGATATGTAGGTAGGTAGGTAGAAAATTTTAATGAAATAAAGAAAGCTGCTTCTGCAGGTGATCAATTCATTTCAGGGGGCAGTTATATATCATTCTATCTTTTTTGGCAAAAAGACTGTACTTATGTCCTTCAGACAAGGGCATTTCCCTCCAACCCATGACAACTAAGTACAGCCCCTGCTTATGAATCCAGATTAACCCACCCTTGATAGATGGTTGCCTGGCCTCCCCTCAAATGCATTTTAAGGAAGGAAAGACCACTTCCTTTCTGGCTGATTGATTTTGCTGTCAAATTTCATATTGTAAATTAACACTTTCAAGCCCAAAACATACTACATATTCCCTGGCCTACACTCTGAAATGCCAGAGGATTTTGAGCATCTGTTCTGAGTCTTGTTTGGTTGGACTAGAAGACCTCCAAGGTCCCTTCCAACTCTGTTATTCTGTAATATCCTGTTACGTGAAGCAGTATTGGGAAGTTACTTGGGGGATGGTACATGGCCCATGATTTATTCCCAGGAAATAAATCATTCAGCATTGATCCAAAGTTGACTGTACAAAGAGAGAAAAAGCACTGCTATCCATGTAGGCAGGCAACTGTATTATTTCAAGAAATGTCATGAAGACATTGGGAAAAAAATAGAATTAAAATGGGTATGTCTTATCATCAAAAAGCCACGCTTAGTTCACTGTGCAACTTTCAATGTCTGAACTACAATTTAGATATTCCCCCTAAAGATTACAGAGAAATACGTTTATAAAGTTATCATAAATGACATTCGGGGATTACATTTATGGCTATATAATGAACTGATATTTTGGGTAACTTCTCCTGCCACAAAATTGCTGGAAAATAAAAATTATTGGGCGGTAGAAGAATAAATGCTACCAAACCAGAAACATAAACGGCATCCAAAATCCAGCATCTGAAGATAGTGAGGTTGGAATTTTGCATATCAGAAAAACTCAGTTGAATCCTATTACAGGATTACCAAGAGCCTGGATAATAATTTGTGGAGAAGCACAATGCAAAAACACTTCTTGATGCATTTCCCCCTCTGTTTCATTAAAACAAGTCGCATTTCCATTTGCTTCTCCCAACATAGCTTTGCAAGTGTAATTTACAAGATAATTGCATTCCATTGCCACCTCTTTCCTCTGCTCACTTGGAAGATAATCATAATGGCTTGAAATATTTTAAAAAGGAATATTCATTCCCTTTTAAAGGGGCTTAAGATACTGGCCAGCATTGTCCTTCTTTCAAACTAGCAGCAATTCGTTTTGATTTAGTGGTTGGCTGGTAGAAGGTAGTGTCTCTAATCCTTGCTTCTCCAGCCCCCAGCCTTCATTGGTTAAATTCTTTGCTCTGCCAGTTCCCAATTTATTTATTATTTATTTATAAAATGGATTGGTCATCCATCTCTCCACAGGATAACTCTGGGTGGATTACAGTCACAAAAAGTGTCTTCATACATGTTCATTAAAACATAAATAACTTAAAGCCAAACATTTGATCACTACAATGTAAATTTGGTTGTCACAATGTAAAAAAGATGTTGAGATTCTAGAAAGAGGACAGAGAAGAGCAACAAAGATGATTAGGGGACTGGAGGCTAAAACATATAAAGAATGGTTGCTGGAATTGGGTATGTCTAGTCTGATGAAAAGAAGGGCCAGGGAAACTGCTGTCAGTGTTCCAAGTAATATATCCATAACAAACAGGACTCCAAGGCAAGTAGGTTCCTCTAAGAATTGATTGATTGGACATATCATTTTGGCATAAGCTGGTGAAAACCGACTCTGAATATTTCCACAATTTTCATCTAATTAAAAGTAAAAGTTTCTCGAGTGAGAAGGTGGAGCTTCGTTTCAGCGATACAGCTGCGATCTTGGGGCTTTAAGATCGCAGCCGATATTTTCGCCCCTGGTCGGTCCTAATGGACCTAAATCGTCCTGTAGAGATGGGGATTGTGAAGGGCACTGTCCCAGGATCCCAGAGAAATCGCAAAATCTCTGGTTTGATCCGGGAGAAGTCCTTTTGCTGGCGGCGGAGAGGCAGCCTCCATAGCTGCTGAAGTCGGGACAGCTCCGGAAAGAAAGTGGCTGGAAGTGAAAGTGTGTCGGCTGGGTGAGAAACTTCTTTTGTGTTGTAAATTCGCTGAGATTTGAAAGGGCACCTTGAATAGAAAAGAAACCTGTGAGATTTTTTTTTTTTTGACAAAAACTGTATGAGCAGCGTTTTTTAAAGTGATGTCAAATTGAGACTTGGATTTTTTTTTTCTTTTTCTTATTTTTTTTTGGGGGGGGGGACTTTAGTGTGACTTTGTAAGTAACCGGATTGAATTTTCTCTTACATATATCTTTATGCTCCTTTTGATTATTGAATTTTTTTAGGATAGAGGCTCCCCTTGGCTATTTTTTTTTTTTGCATAAATTATCCTTTTTTCTGGCTGGGGGGGGAAGAGCATTAAGAAACTTTGTAACACTGCCAACTAGAGGCTTGAAAATATTTTATTTGAATTGGAGAGAACTGTAAGAAGACTCCTTCTCAAGGACATCTTATGTGATAAGATAGAGGGAGAACACAGCAAAATATTATTACAGGTGTTTTCCTGGCCTCTTAGCAATATTTCAACACTTGAGGCTTGGCTTTGAAGTTGCTGGAGAAGAGAGTCATAATAAGGGCCTTGGATAACTAAATAAAGTGCAGTGTGCTTTCATTCATATATATTGCTTTTTATTTTAAAGGGAAAGCCTCAGACCTTTTTCTTCATTTTTCTTTTTTTCTCCTTACTTTTATTGGGACCCTTTTGTTTTTTCTATCCATGTTTTTGGACCACTATGTTTTTCTTTTTTGATTATTGAGACTTCTCAATTGGATTAAGGTGTGAAGAGCCTGAAGGAATTTCTTCTTTCCTTTTTTATTTTTGTTTTTTCTTTCTCTTAATCAATATTATTATTTTGGGGGGTTTTTTTTCTCTATTTTTCATTTTTGATGGAGGACTACTTCGTAATTGGATTAGGGTCTAGAAGAACCTGAAGATCTTTTTTCTTCCCTTTTTTCTTTTTCTTCTTTGGTTTTGGGCCTTTTACTATTGGATTTTTCCATTTTGGACTATAATTGGCTGTTTCACCAGTTGGATTAAAAGTTAAAAAGAACTTGAAGATTTGGAAGCATTAAAATGAGCAGGAAACCAATATCATCTGGCGTTTCTACTTCTACTTCTGTATCCCCACCAATTGGAGGACAACGTTTAATTCAGACAATGTTGAAGCAAGATAAAGAACAAGAAAAAGTAACTTTACAGATGATTATGCAAGGAATTCAAGATCTCAAGATAAAATCAGACACCATTGAACAAAGAATAGAGAACATTGAACAAAGAATGGAGAAGACTGATGAAAAAGTGGAAAATATTAAACAAATGATGGTGAAGTATGAGGAGAGATTCCAAAAAATTGAGGAAGAAGGTAAACAAAAAGAGGAGAAGATTGGAAATATTGACAGTAGATTAACAGTGGTTGAACAATAAAAAAGTGGGATGTTGAGGTGGGAAATGGAAAGATCAGAATTTTATCTCAGATTTCAAAATATAGAAGAGGAAAAAGGAGAAAATTTGGCTGCGATAATGATAAAAATTTTGGCAGATGCTTTGGAAACTACAGAGGAAAAGATGATGGATGGAGTAGATGAGGTATATCGAGTTTATACAAGATATGCAATGAGAAATAAATTACCAAAGGAAGTCCATATTAGATTGACCAAAAAATCCATTAAAACACAAATACTACAAGTGGTAAGAGAGAAAACATTGAAATACAAAGGCAAAGAGATTGTGGTTTTAAAACAAATACCCAGAAAAGTGAGAGAGATGAGAAGAGAATATCGATTTCTGCCCAAAATGCTACTGGAAAACGAAGTGAATTATAGATGGTTGATTCCAGAAGGATTAATGTTTACATGGAAAGAGCAGAGACATAGAATTGATTCAATTGAGAAAGCAGAACTTTTCCATGCAGAATTTTTTGGAAGAAGAGAAGAGGAGGCAGAGAAAGAGGTCTCATTAATTGAGTTTCAAGAGGAACAACTGGAGACTGAAAAAGAGAAAGGAGCAGTAGGTGGACAGGTGGATGGTAAAGAACGACGTGAAGTGAGATCGACGAGAGCTGTTAGACCTAAATATAAAGCATAATCATGGAAGAAAAAAAACTGATTACAATGAATATAAATGGACTCAATTCAGCTGTTAAAAGAAGGAAAACTTTTCATAAATTAGAGAAATTAAAATTCGATATAATTTGTCTACAAGAAGTTCATATTAAAAAACAACATGAACAATTGTTAGTACAGCCAAAATTGGGGAAAATATTTACTTCTTTGACTCAATGTAAGAAAAGAGGAGTGGTTCTATACATTAAAGAGGCTATCCTAGCAAAACTGATCTACATGGATGAAGACGGAAGAGTATTAATGGTGGAAATAATGGACAATAATATAAAAATACTCTTGATTGCAATTTATGCTCTGAATGATAAACAAGAAGAGTTTTACAAAAAGCTACACATGAAAATAATTGGACTGGACTATGTTAATATAATTATGATGGGAGACTTTAATGGAATTGTGGACAATAAACTGGACTATATAGCAAGAACAACAAAGTAAAATAGATAGACTCTCCCCAAATCTTTTTTTAAAATAACAGACGAATTAACTTTAAAAGATATTTGGAGAGAAAGAAATGTTAAAGCTAAACAATATACTTTTTATTCAAATAGACATTTATCATGGTCCAGATTAGATATGATTTGGATCTCAACAGAATTAATATCCAATATTCAAGAAACAAATATTGAAACAAGTACTTGGGCAGATCATAGCCCAATGAAAATTAAATGGAAGGGACAAAAAAAAAGATCGAGATGGACATTAAATAATACTATCTTAAAGGAAAAAGATTTTATACAACGGATGGAGAAGGAACTGGCTTTTTTCTTTAGAGAAAATAAAAAAGAAGATACTTCAATGCAGAATGTTTGGGATACAATGAAAGCATATGCTAGAGGTTTGATAATAGATTATACAAGAAAAAAGAATATTAAGAAAAGGCAAGCTTCTAAGGCCTTGGAAGATGAGCATAAAAGACTTGAAAAAGAATTACAGAAAATGCCACAGAAAAAAGATATTAAATTGAAGCTGGATGTAATTAAACATAAAATGGAATTAAGAGAGGAAGAAGAACTGGCACAGAAAATTAGAAATTCTAAATAGAATTACTTTGAAGATGCAAATAAACCAGGTAGATGGCTAGCCTATAAATTGAGAAAGGAGAAGGAATCAAGAAAAATACTGAAGCTAATAGATGATCAAGGCCAAGTTTGTTATGGCAATAAGGAGAAAAAGGAAATTATTTGAGATTTCTATGGACAACTATATAAACAAGAGAATATTGATGAGGAAAAAGTCAAACAGTATCTACAGAATGCTAACTTACCGAAGATACCTAAAGAGACTGAAGAAATGCAATAAAGCAATATAACAATGATGGAATTAAGTGAAGCACTTAAGAAACAAAATAATGGGAAAGCACCAGGTCCAGACGGGTTTCCGGCAGAATTCTATAAAACATTTCAAGAATTATTGAGTATCCCACTGTTAGAAGTTATGAATGAAGTTATGTCAAAGAAGATGATACCCAAAACATGGTCAGAGGCTTATATTACACTTATTCCAAAAGAAGAGGCTGACCCACTGCAAATTAAGAACTATAGACCTATTTCTTTATTGAATGCAGACTATAAAATTTTTGCTTCAATTTTAGCAGAAAGACTTAAAAAATATTTAAACAATTTTATCCATCCAGATCAAAATGGATTTCTGCCAAAGAGACAAATCAGAGACAATATGAGAGTTGTTGTGAATGTATAAAGTTTTAATGAAGCATGAGCTTGGAGTAAAGTGCAGGGTTCTGGCCCTGCACTTCTGATTGGCTGTTAAACGGCCGGATCAGATTGGCCCACTCCGGGGAATCCGATTGGCCCTTAACAGAGAGTTCCTATTGGTTATGAGAGCTAGCGCTCGTCGTTGGTTATTGGTTAATAGTTACTGGGTTTGCCTATATAAGACGGGTTAAAACTGCTATAGATGTTAGAAGTCACTATGTAAATAAAGAGCTGAAGTTCACCGTTCAGAGGCTTGTCTCCTTTCTTTCTTGCCCATGCTTAAAACATAACACTGGCGACGAGGGTGGGATATGGAGACATCTGAACCAACAAAACTTCGAAGAACACCGAGCACGTGACAGACGATGCTACACAATGGAACCATGTCCGCCGGCGGCGTACCACCCACTCCGTTTGATCCAGTACAGGAGGACTGGGAGTCCTACATGGATCGCTTTCAAATGTTCTTAGAAACCAACAACTTAAAGGACCCCACACCAGGAAAGAAACGGGCGGTGTTCTTAACGCATTGCGGTCCAACTGTATTTAAGATGGCTAAAGCACTAGCAAAACCCTGAGAAGTGAAGGCGATGGATTGGGACAACCTCGAACCTCTCCTATGAGATCACTACGCACCGACCATGCCTACGCTCGTGAGACGGCACGAGTTTTATCAGAGGAGCCAGTGAAAGGGAGAAAGCGTGGCCGACTTCATAGCAGACCTCCGAAATTTGGGAGGCCTCTGCGGATTTGCCGATTTAGAAGAAGCATTAAGAGATCGCATAGTTCTGGGACTAGATGCACCAGGCGTTCAAAGCAAGCTGATGGCGAAAGGCGACATCAGCCTTGCCGACGCCATCGCTGATGGTACTGCAGCAGAAGCAACCATGAAGTCGGCTGCACAACTACGCCGAAACCGTGCTCCGGTACCACCACCGACAAGCGACATCTAACCCAGGTCAGAAGGGCAGCTTGCAACGACGCACCACGAGGACCTCTCTTCGTCGTCAGACAGCGACGAAGAAGGGGTCCATCAACTGCAGTCCGACCAGGACCACCACCCGAAGCCTTTACGCCCTTGCGCTGGCTGTGGGGCCAACCATGCCAAGTCCGAATGCAAATTCCGCGACGCGCTCTGCCATGAGTGCGGGAAACGAGGCCACATCGGACAGGTCTGCCGAAGCTTACCAGGACCTGGCCAGGCCTCAAAAGGGACTAACTATCGCCAATCAACAGGAAACCGTCCTGTACGGCGAGAGCCATAAGCCATTCCTACAGAAATCGAGTTTTGCAGAGAGAAGAGTCTCACCATACTATCACTATCGGTCACGCCTCAGCTTTAGACACCAAGAAAATACGAGTCACAGTAGCCATCGAGAACCAGCCGTGCCACATGGAAGCTGACTCGGGATCGTCCCTGTCGATGGTGTCCTGGAAGACCCTTAAGCAACTCATCCCCATGATTCAACGCCAAGATCTCCGCTCCCAAAGACTCATTCTCAAGGACTACCAAGGGAATCGAATCCCCGTCGTTGGTTCCTGCCGAGTCCGAATCTCCTTCAAGAAGCACACAGCGTACTTACCACTAACTGTCATTGATAGAGACAGGCCTAGCCTACTAGGCCTCCAATGGTTCGTTCCACTCGACATTGAAGTGGCCGGCATAAACCGAGTCAGCGGAAGTGACTGGGAGGGAGACCTCATCCATGAGTTCAGGGATGTCTTCGCGGACAGCTTAGGCGAGTACAAGGGGACCCCGATTTCATTCAGTCTAGACCCAAAGATAGCTCCCATCCGACTTAAGCCCCGTCGAGTTCCGTTTGCCTTAAAGTCGAAAATAGACAAACAACTCGACAAGCTGATAGCTCAGGGGATGTTAGAACCCATCGATCACTCCCCCTGGGGAAACCCCAATCGTAACACCCATTAAGCCAGATGGGTCGATATGAATTTGTGGGGACTACCAGGCCACTTTGAACCATGCCCTACAACAGAACACATATCCAGTGCTGGTGGTGCAGCATCTCCTCCACTCCCTGGGGGGCAGGAAAGTCTTCGCTAAATTAGACTTAGCTCAGGCATATCAGCAAATACCTGTTGATGAAAAGACGGCACTGGCACAAATGATTGTGACGCACTGAGGTGCCTTTAAATGTACCCGGCTTCAATTCGGAGTTAGTGTAGCCCCGGGGATTTTTCAGAGCCTTATGGAGAGGTTATTACAAGGGATTAAGGGCCTGGTCCCCTATTTTGACGATGTATTAATTGCAGCCCCTACAAAAAAAATCTTACAGGACCGGTTAAAATTAGTCCTAAAAAAATTCCAAGAGGCCAGTCTTAAAGTAAAAAAAAAACAAATGTAAATTGTGTACTGACAGTGTTGAGTTTTTAGAGTACCTAATTGATAGCCAGGGTATTCACCCTACTGAAAGTAAACTAAGGGCGATAAAAAATGCTCCCAGGCCATGAAACAAGGCCGATCTCCAGGCGTTCCTAGGCCTCATCAACTTTGATAATGTATTTTTACCGCATAAAGCAACGGTCGCTGAAACGTTACACCGGTTGTTAGATAAGAAAGCAAATTGGTTATGGGGTCACCGAGAAGAACAGGCGTTCCGCAACATGAAAAAACTGCTCACTTCTGACTCTGTACTCATGCAGTATAACGAGACTTTGCCGTCAAATATAACATGTGATGCTTCGCCTTTCGGAGTGGGCGCCATTTTGAGCCATGTACTGCCTAATGGGAATGAAGCCCCTGTTCCATATTTTTCAAAGACACTTTCAAAAACTGAGCAAAATTATGGACAAATCGATAAAGAAGCCCTCGCAATTGTGTCAGCCGTTAAAAGATTCCACGAGTATGTGTATGGCTGGGCTTTTACTATCGTGACTGACCACAAATCATTATTGGGGATAATAGCCAGAGATAAGCCGACTCCCTACATATTATCCCCTTGGATTATTCGATGGTCAGAATTCTTAGCTGCTTATCACTATCGGCTGCAATACCGCCCGGGGAAAGCCATTCCCCATGCCGACGCATTGAGCCGAGCACCGCTTCCAGAGACTCTCGATGATCCTGCACCAACGGTAACCACGTTGCAAATTGAGGCACTCAACTCACCGCCATTAACCACCCGAGATATCGCGAAAGAAACCAAACGTGACCCCACCTTAGTGCGAGTCCTAAGCTGGGTAGAACGCGGATGGCCATTGGACCAATTATCAGATGACTTCACAGCATTCAAGACTCAACAAACCAAGTTGTTCTCCCAAAAAGGCTGTGTCATCTGGGGCGATAGAGTCGTTATCCCAGAAGGACTCCAGAAAGCGCTTCTGAGAACCTTGCACGATGGCCACCCCGGCATCGTGCAAATGAAAGCCCTTGCATGAAGCTACGCATGGTGGCCGGGCATTGACAAGCAAATCAAACATTGGGTTAAAGCTTGTCCAAAATGCCAGGAAGTCAGCAATGTCCCACCTAAAGCCATTCCTACTGAATCGGAGACACCACACGGACCCTGGTCCCGAATTCACTTGGACTTCGCGGGGCCGACCAAAGGCCACACCTTTCTACTAACCGTCAACGCCTATTCAAATTGGCTCGAGATTCATCGCATGACGACTACAACCTCCGAGGTGGTTATCAAAACCTGGGAAAGACTATTTGCAACCCACGGACTACCAGACGTCCTGGTATCCGATAACGGGCCCCAATTTACAGCACTGTCGTTCGAGAAGTACCTCGCTGACCGCGGCATTCGACATGCGCTCACCTCGCCTGTGCACCCTGCGACCAATGGCAAAGCAGAACGCATGGTACAATTTGTGAAGAAAACCTTACAAAAGGTAGTCTACGACAACATTGACGACAAGATCAATCAAATCCTTTTTTTACAACACATCACACCGCATAGCGTCACCAACAAAACTCCCGCCGAACTGCTAATGGGACGAAAACTCCGCTCCCACCTCGACCGGTTACACCCAGCTTACAAACCGGAAAAACCACTAGGATCCAGCGGCCGCTGTCATGCCTTCCAGGAAGGAGATTTGGTATACACTAAAAACCTATCGGGCGAACCCATTGTGGGTGGAGGCGACAGTAGTTTGTGTAACCGGCCCAAGATCCTACCTTGTACAATGCCTTGACGATAGGCTATGGAAACGCCATATCGATCAATTACGATCGCGGCTTCTGGCGGGCAGTCCTGAACTCCCCTATGACCAGACTGAGGGGAGGGGAGGTACAGAAGAAGATGAATTCCAAGGAGAAAAAAACCCGTTTGAAGGGAATGACAGTATAATAGAGACTCAGGAAGTGGAACCAGAGGGGGAAACCGTTGCACCTCAGGGAATTACAGAGAACATGGGCAACGAGGGGAAATGAACTCTGAACCAGAAACAGCCCCATTGCCAAACAACGATCTACCTCAGCGTGATTGCAGCCAAATGACACAGCGAAAATCAAAGAGACTAATAAAACAACCGTCCTACTAAAGGACTATGTAACTATGCCCTGCAAACAGAAGCCAGGGGGAAGGGGTGTTGTGAATGTATAAAGTTTTAATAAAGCGTGAGCTTGGAGTAAAGTGCAGGGTTCTGGCCCTGCACTTCTGATTGGCTGTTAAATGGCCGGATCGGATTGGCCCGCTCCGGGGAATCCGATTGGCCCTTAACAGAGAGTTCCTATTGGTTACGAGAGCTAGCGCTCCTCGTTGGTTATTGGTTAATAGTTACTGGGGTTTGCCTATATAAGGCGGGTTAAAACTGCTATAGATGTTAGAAGTCACTATGTAAATAAAGAGCTGAAGTTCACCATTCAGAGGCTTGTCTCCTTTCTTTCTCGCCCATGCTCAAAACATAACAAGAGTAATCTTCGATATTTTGGAATACTATGAGGCTCATCCTGAAAAGCAAATGGCTTTCATATTCTTAGATGCTCAAAAGGCATTTGATAACGTGAACTGGAGATTTTGTTATCACTATTGGAACAGATGGGTTTTGCCATAAAATTTATTCAAGCAATAGAAGTCATATACAATAAACAGACAACAAAGGTAATGATGGAGGGAGAACTTACAGATTTTATTAATATAAGAAAAGGCACAAGACAAGGATGTCCCCTATCTCCTTTGCTATTTGTGTTGACTTTGGAAGTGTTGAATAGAAATATTAGGGATGATAAAAGCATAAAAGGAATGAAAATTAAAAAGGAAGAATTCAAACTACAAGCTTTTGCTGATGACTTAGCTTTTATTCTGGAAGACCCGCTACAAACAGCTCCAAAGTTATTGAAAAAGATAGAGACATATGGTAAGATGGCTGGTTTGAAAATAAATAAAGATAAAACAAAGATTTTGACAAAGAACATGCTACTGAGACAAAGAGAAGAACTGGCAGACCTTTTGAAAATCCAAGTTACAAATAAGGTTAAGTATCTGGGGATATATTTGACAGCAAGATGTAGCACATTAAAAGAGAATAATTATATTAAACTCAAACAACAGATAGCTACAGATTTGAAGAAATGGGAAAACTTGCAATTGTCATTAATAGGGAGAATTTCAACAATTAAGATGAATATTTTACCCAGAATTCTATTTCTGTACCAAACAATACCAATTAGGCTTGGAATAGACTATTTTGAAGATTTAAATAAAATCATGTTGAAGTTTATATGGCAAGGTAAAAAAGCGAGAATAAAGCTAAAGCTTTTGCAAGACGCTAGAATTAGAGGAGGTTTTGGCCTGCCTAATTGGGAATTGTATTATCAAGCTGCAGGTCTGATGTGGGTCAAAGAATGGATAACATTAAGAAAGCATAGATTGCTGACATTAGAAGAGCATGATTTGCTGTTGGGCTGGCATGCTTTTTTATGGTATAAGGGAACTAAAACACAGGGTTATTTTAGAAGACATTATATACGGGAGTCTTTGTGGTTAAACTGGGAGAAGATAAAAAGACAATGTTATTTGAAAATTCCAGTTTGGTTATCGACTATTGAAGCATTTTCCTATCCTATAATTTATAAGAAGGAACAAACAGTTAGATATGGGGAACTCTTGGATGAAAAGGGTGAACTTAAATCGATCCAAAACTTAGAGGAACAAGGTATAAGGATGAATTGGTTTTCATATGCGCAAATACATTCAATGTATGATGAAGATTTTAAAACGGAGGGATTCTATGATAAACAGACTGATTTAGATAAGATCTTGATGGGTACTGATGAGAAGGTGATCAAAAAATTATATGGTTATTTACTGGGAATTAAATTAGAGGAAGAACAGGTTAAAGAAACTATGATTGTTTGGGGGAAGAATTTTGGATATGGGATTGATTTAGAGAAATGGCAAAAATTGTGGTCTCAAAATTATAAAATGACAATGTCAACAGCATATAAAGAAAACTTGTATGAGATGTTTTACAGGTGGCACTTTCCCCCGACAAGAATAGCAAGAATGTTTAAGAACAAATCTGAAAAATGCTGGAAATTTATCAGATACCTGGCTCATATTACCATATGTGGTGGACTTGTGAGGACGCTAGAAAATATTAGACTAAAATTCGCATGTGGTTGGAAAAAATGACAAAGAAACACATCGACTTGAAACCAGAGATCTTCTTATTGGGGATTTTACCTAATACATATAGTAAAGATTTGAAATACCTGATTGTAAATGTATTAACAGCGGCTAGGATTGTATTTGCTAAAAATTGGAAGAATGAGAAAATACCATTACAGGAAGAAATTATTAAGAAAATATTGGAATGTGCTGAGATGAGTAAATTGACATTTGAAATTAGAGAGCAAGAGGATAAACAATTTTATGAAATTTGGGATCTTTTTTATCAATGGCTAGATGATAAAATATGATAATAGAATATTTAGAATGTTAGACAGTAAGGAATATCTTTATTTTTATTTTTTTTGTCTTTGTTTTTTGACACTATATTTATAAAGTGTTTTTAGGATTGATTTGATATGATTATATGATTTGTTATAGAATAAACTGTTTAAAGTATTGTTATCTCATAAAGCATGAATTATTAAAAGTATAGTCAAAAATTTCTTTTTTTTAGCGATATTAGGATATATAAGTTTGGATTGACAAAATGAGTTGTTATGTAACATAGTTGTAATTGAGACTACAAAATTAATGCACAAAACTGATGAACCAACCCACACTCTGGATGTACATATGAGAGTTGATGTTTTAATGTTTTGTTTGTCTTGTTTGTTTGTAGAAAATAAATAAAATTCTTTTCAAAAAAAAAAAAAAGTAAAAGTTTCTCCCTTTTCCCAAACAATTAGTCACATGGTCCAATCAAGATCCTGTCCGGTTGTCAGGCGACATCTCTCTTCCTCTCTCCATCTACCTGTGGGAATGTCCTTGGTTCCCAGGAGAAAGTATTTTGTTTTGATTACAAAACCCACTATCTTTATTCCCCCTTCCCTATCCCTCAGCTCCAGTGTGGCAACATTGAAACCTCAAAATGCCCTCGGTCAGGTCAGCTTCAGGCTTGACATCTGTCTTATAGCAACATGTCCTTGTTGACCATCCCGGAATCAAATACATCTTATAAGCTAGATCAAGGGTCTTCAAACTTTTCAAGTTTAAGACTTGTAGGCTTCAACTCCCAGAATTCCTGAGCTAATATGACTAGAAGAGGAATTCTGGGAGTTGAAGTCCACAAGTCTTTAAGCTATGAAGTTTGAAGACCCCTGAGCTATATAGAGCTACTTTGGAAAGTGCAGAATTTCCCTTCATCCTATATAAGCTACTATGTAAGAATGCCATACAATATAATCAGGCTCAGTTAACATTATGGGAATATCCACACAGTATTTGAAAAGTGGAATGCAATTATTTTCTTAGAGAACCTGGATTGATAAGGAGTGTATATTTTAGATCATTATTTTGGATTAGAGGTTTATTTTAATTATTTAATTGGTTGTGGCAATAGTTAAAACACATTTTAACTTTAGATATTACACTGTAGATCTAATTATTTCTGAACTCTCTCTTATATTAGAAGATTGAATTTGTTCCTTATAAAATAATAAGACCATAACAGCTATTGTAAATGGTTGTTAAAATAGATGCTCAAGAACCATGGAATAGGAAACTGAAATATGTAATAAATACATGAATGTGAGCAGAAGCTCATTTACATGTCACATTTTTATATATTTAAATGGATTCTTAATTCATGGAAAAGTTAATTTTGTGTTTATTGGGTGCCTGAGCATCTTTTCAGGAAGGAAATGTTCCTCGATTCAGTTTTTAAGAAATGATGCTAAAATGCAGTATTTATTCATATGACATGATCAGCTTTAGCAGCTCTTCTAATTCCTTATATTAACTATGTTTTAAAGCAGTCTGGTCTCTTATTTACACTATCTATACAGAAATCAACCTTCACACACCAGGCAAAGATAAGCCTTCAGGAAGAGTGTTAAGACTTGGTCCTGCCAATTGGGATGGGGTGGACAAATGTTAGGTAGTTCTGGAGACACAGGTAATCCTCAACTTACAACCATTCATTTAGTGAATGTTTGAAATTACCGTGGCATTGGAAAAAGTTGTTTATGACCATTTATCACACAACTATTGCAGCATCCCAATGGGATGATCAAAATTCAGGTGCTTGGTAATTGGCTCATATTTTTGAAGGTTGCTTTGTCCCAGGGTCATGTCAATCATCTTTTGTGACCTTCTAACATGAGGGTCTTCAAACTTGGCAAGTTTAAGACTTGTGCGACCCCCACAATTCCTGAGTTAACATGACTGGAGGAGGAATTCTGGGAGTTGAAGTCCACAAGTCTTAAACCTGTCAAGTTTGAAGACCCCTGTTCTAACAAAGCAAAATCAATGGGGAAGCCATACTCATTTTACAGCCGTGTTACTAACAGCTGTAGTGATTCACTTAACAGCTGTGGCAAGAAAGGTCATAAAATGGGTCAAAACTCACTTAACAACTCTCTTGCTTAGCAATGGAAATTTTAGGCTCAGTTGTGGTCGTAAGTCGAGGATTACCTGCAGCTGGTATCATGAAGATGTTCTCCACCATTTTAACTTTTAATACTGTAACCCTAACTTTTAATTTTGTTTTTAACTTTGCTCTTATTTATGCTTTTGTGATATGACCTGTTTTTATGGTAAGCTGCCCTCACTTAGCTGAGATGGGCAGTATAAAAATGTGATGATGAATGAATGAATGAGTGAATGAATGAATGAATGATCCTGGCACATGGTTTTTATTCTAAAATACAAAGAGAATAAATCCAACATCATTCATGTGTTGCTATAGAATTAGCCTATGATTGTCACCTTTCTGAAATCATACTATGTGAAAAAATGCCATATTCTTTCTGACAATAACCCTTTTCTCACACTATGTCTGGTATGATGAAAAAAAAACCCTTCATAACAGTCAATAGCAATTTTAGGGGAAAAAGAGATTTCTGCATTAGATACAAGAGTAATCAAATACCATAAGACAGTGTGGTAGGTAGATAATGTCTGAGATACAGTACAATAAAATCCCAACTGACTACCTATAGGAACTTGTCTCTACAAAAACAAGTAGTTTGAGTTTTTAAATAAATATATCTTTTTTTAAGGAAAGTAGGGACACCTAGAGGCCAATTCATGTTCTTATGTTTGGTCTTCTCTTCAGTGCAACAATTCATCTTTAATGTGGAAAGGCCCCTTTTGCTGTTCATGACAAAGAATTAATGTTCTCTGTTTTCTTAATGTCATTTTTGACATTAATTGTCTATCCTTAAACAGATTTTGAGGGAAGGAGATGGTCACTCAGTCTTATCTACCCAGACAGAAGTATCTCTTCTCTCTTAGGCTGGGAGATGATATCATTCTCAATTTATCTCCTACATCTGGAGGGAAGAGAAAGATCATGTCTGCATGTGACAACAATAAAAATTGAATATGCTACTGATCTAGTTTGGTAGCACAAAAGGTGTGGTTCCCTGCCCCCTACCATGATCAAGCTTGCAAATTACTGAACAAGTTACAACCTCTAGACAGTTTTCAAGAGAAACCTCATGTAAAAAACATTGCAATAGTCAAGAATCAGTAGTGGAATTCAAAAAAAATTTCTACTGGTTCTGTGGGCGTGGCTTGGTGGCCGTGGCGGGGAAGGATACTATAAAATCTCCATTCCCACCCCACTCCAGGGAAAGGATACTGCAAAATCTCCAATCGCCTCCCCACCTCACTAACCTGCTTTCCAGCTCCGTTCTCCTAGGGCAACAAAAGAAGACCCAGCCAATCAGCTGGGACTCGGGAGGCAGAGAATAGACGGGGGCAGGGCCAGTCAGAGGTGGTATTTGCCGGTTCTCTGAACCACTCAAAATTTCCACTACTGGTTCTCCAGAACTGGTCAGAACCTGCTGAATAACACCTCTGAACAGAAGAGCATATTTGCGGTTTAAGGTTGAACTATGGAATCCTTGGTGATCTCTGGTTGGTATTATCCAACCTTCAGTGCACTAAAGACATTAACTAGTTGGATAATAAAACATCTGCAAGTAAACAACCAAGCTCAGAGATCACTAAGAACTCCCTAAGTCATGGGTGTTAAACTGACCATGTCACGTTCCTGTCACATGACATTTCATGACGTTTTTCCCCTTTGCGGAGCTGGGATGGGCATGGCCTGTGCATGACGCATCCAGCCCACAGGCCGCCAGTTTCACACCCCTGCCATAAGTTTATATTTCATTGACTTAAAGCAAATGGGAAAAAAGCAAAGAGAATAGTAAAGAGTAACCTATTCAATTCTAGTATCAATGCTGAATTGTCTGCCCAGTCCAGTAAACTATCACGAGTTTTCCAGAAAATAATACAGTAATGTCCACTTCCCACTGTCACCAATTTCACATTGTCCTTGGAACTTCAAATAGTGACTGATCTTTATGCCACTGTCACTTTAACTTTGCTTGATGAAATTTTTGCCTATTGGAGCAGTGGTGGGATTCAAATGTTTTTACTACCTATTCTATGGCGTGGCTTGGTGGGCGTGGCAGGGGAAGGATACTGTGAATTCTCCAGTCAGAGGTGGTATTTGCCAGGTCTCCAAACTACTCAAAATTTCCACTACCAGTTCTCCAAAACTGATCAAAACCTGCTAAATCCAACTCTGTATTGGAGAGATATTGAAGATGTGCTTTGTGCTGGCATAAATGAATGCAAGAGGTCATAGACAACTTGCAGATTGTCCATCCCAAATCTAGAAGTTCAAACAAGTAAAATTCAAATTCTAGAAATTCAAATAAGCACTAGACTCTCTATCTATGCATATGATATAGGTTGCTCAGTTTTTAACATTAATTTTTAATTATTTTATTACTACCTCCAGTAATAAGAGAACTGAGCGATATTAATATGAATTCTGAATTCCCATATTTTGGGGCCTGTGTTTTGAAATACAGTATATAGCTATTTAATTGAAAGACTCCTTGTTTCACTGAATTATGGTGCAGAGCAGGGTTTCTTGATAGATCTCAAGGCGTCCATGAAGTTGGATGGGGAATTTTATTTCCTACAATTTTATTTTAACCTCTAAACTGAAATGTAGAGATTTATAATAATACATGTAGGTAACAAAGTAATTTATGGCTCCTGGACTCCAAAAATGTGTGTTAACAACAATAAATCTCATTATCTGAAATTGTTATAGCCTTAAAAATAGATTGTCTTGTTATGGATTTAATGGATGTAATAAAGAGGCACATATATTACAATATTATATATTTGTTATGTTATATTATTTTGAGAACTGTCTTTGAGCATAACTTTCCTTTGTGGTATATGTTATTTTATCCATATTTTATAAACATAATATATATGTAATATATTATTTTATGGATTTAAGCACATTTTTCTGAAAAGGAGTCACAGGGT
The DNA here is from genome assembly GCA_033807585.1 of Hydrophis major. Lineage (NCBI taxonomy): Eukaryota > Metazoa > Chordata > Lepidosauria > Squamata > Elapidae > Hydrophis > Hydrophis major. The sequence goes on from CM066330.1 coordinate 16,840,668, forward strand.
TGTAGTTGTGGGGAAAATAGGAAGAGAAAGGGGTATCAGGTATATTCACCATCTTGGATTATTTATAAAAAGGAAGTTTGCCACCTTGAGGTGTTCAAACAAATAATAAAAATGGAATAAAAAATCTAAAATAAAATTAAAAAAATAAGTTTTACCATAAAAAGATTAAGAAACCCTGATATAAAATCCTCTAGATTGGAGCAGAATCTTTAAGGAAAGCTTCTAGCTTTCAATATTTGATCAAGACTGGAAATAACATTCCACTTTCGGGGAAAGTTTGGGCTACTTCTAATCAATACATTTATAAAATACATTTGTATCCAACGCTGATGATGTGTCACACTATGTTCTTCTAAAAATGTTCAGAGAATGTTGTAGGATATAGTCCTCCTAATCCAGTATTCCGATATTCTTCTCATCTGGTTTGAGAAGAAACCTAGAATATTCCTGAAAATCCCTTTAGAAAGATTTCCCAGCCTGGTGTTGTATTACAGTGACTACAATTCCAGGATAGAAATTGCTCTGACTAGCTGATTTTCAAAGATGGCCTACATAGAATGTTTAAAAAGGTAGATCCTCTTTTTTAAGTCCCTTCTGACAATGATTGTTGAAAAGTGATGGCATCATTTCTAGCCATTTGGGGCTAGGAAACAGATTTTTATTTATTTATTATTTATAAAACTGCCTTTATTATTTTTACAAATAACTCAAGGCAGAGAATATATCCAACACACCTTCCTCCTCCTATTTTCTCCACAACAACAACCCTGTGAGGTAAATTGGGCTGAGAGAGTGTGTGACTGGCCCAATATCACTCAGTTAACTTCCATGGATAGGACTAGAACTCACAGTCACCTGCTTTTCAGTCTGGTGCCCTAACCATTAGACTGGGGTCCCCAAACCCCAGCCCGCTCTGGGCCATGGCCTATTTGGAACTGGGTCGCATGTGTGACAAGCCGACATGCACATGTTTGCACGCAGCTCAACTTACACGAGCAGCAGGCAGGCTGACATTTATGCACATGTGTGCACTGCTCAACTTGCGCAAGTCCAGCTGTGCACACATGCGCCTGCACACTAGCCCACCACTTCTACAAGTTGAACAGCACTCACATGTGGACATTGGCCCACTGCTCGCATTGCCCAGTTCTCTCTCGCTCCCCCTGCCAGGCCACCAACACACAAAGGTTGGGGACCCCTGCACTAGGCCGAATCTGTTGTCTGAAATTATGAAAATTGTAATTTAAACCTTACAATTGGCATATTGCAATCTCTCCCAAGCAGTGGTGGGATTCAAACTACGGGTTCTGTGGGCGTGGCTTGGTGGGCATGGCAGGGAAAGGATACTGCAAAATCCCCATTCCCTCCCCACCACACTAACCTGCTTTCCAGCTCCTTTCTCCTGTGCAGGGCAACAAAAGAAGGCCCAGACAATCAGCTGGGACTCGGGAAGCAGAGAATAGATGGAGATGGGCCCAGTCAGAGGTGGTATATGCCGGTTGTCCGAACTACTCAAAATATTCGCTGCCGGTTCTCCAGAACTGGTCAGGACCTGCTAAATACTACCTCTGCTCCCAATCCATCTCTGCTTTATATGTAATATGCCTGAAACCTTAACCTCCCCAAAATATTAAACAGTAATAGCACTTGGACTTATATATCACTTCACATTCCTAAGCAGTTTATCAGCATATTACGTCCAAGAATCTGGGTCCTCATTTTACCAACCTTGAAAAGATGGAAGACTGAATCAACCTTGAGCCTGTTGAGACTCGAACTGCCAAACTGCTGGCAGCCAGCAGAAATAGCCTGCAGTACTATATTTTAACCACTGCGCCACCACAGCTCAGTGGTGTTATGCATATTTTACTCTTACCACTGTCTGTTGTTGCTGTTGGCTAAGCTGATCTGAGAATTATGGAAATTTCTGTTCTAAATTCCAGAAATAATGTCTTGGAGACAGTTACATTGATGCAGAAAGTTTTTCTATTTTTTTTATTGAAGATCAAACATCTGAAAAACACCCTAATAAAATTACATGCTGAGTTATTTATTGTTACTATCACCAATGTTAATGACACAAGCATACTTTTAAATATTAATCAGCTGCTATACGCGCATCTCAAATTTGTTCCCAAATGAAATGCATTATGGTGAAATCATCATCTACTAAACAATGACTCCTGATTTGCATAGGGTGTACAGTATTTAATGAATATATACAGAATTAAGAGTTTAACAAGGTATTAACACTTTCATCTGCTGTTGTCAAAGCCGTAACTTGCTAGATACAAAAATCCTCTTATTTCCACATCTACACATATTGCAACAATCAAGGGAGTGTTAAAATTCTCTTTAAACTTCAGCTGCACCTATTAAAACATCTTCAAGGTTACCCTGAGACTTCCTTGTGATGAAAGCCCCCCAGATATTTTTTCTGAGAAGATTTATTATGTACATTAGACACAATGTTCGGCCATAAAATCAAGGAACTTTGAAATTTTGACAAGCTTTCCCTTACCCTGGTAAAATTAAAATATGCATGTCTTGAACGTTGTCATAGAAACGTAGGGGGAGTATGAAAATAAGTGAATGTGATGAACAAGGATAATTTATATTTTTCACCCTGCTTACCTCACACATTGTAAATATAAATCATCCAATTTATGGGAGCCATGTCAAATTTTGTCTAGAAGTGTTAGATCAGTTTGAAGAATAATTGTATTTGGCTGCAATTAATCCAGACCTGGGCCAACAGATCCAAATTAATCAACTCCAAGAACAGTCTAAATTAAATTGTTTCTTAATAGTTTACACATTAATTTTTCTTCATAATGGGTATTTTGCTCTTTTACCAAGGTTTTTACCACAGTGCCTTTTCTGTTAGCCAGTCCACCTTTAGTGTTGAAAAAAGTTATTTAGTATATGATTGGCATAAGGAACAGAGTGAGATGCTTTATTTCAACCAGTGCTTACTTTATCTGCTTAATATTATTTACACTGTATGGTAGCAACATTCAGAGAAATTGAATCAATAGCAGGCTCTTTTTCCAAGTAGGCTATTATATGGAGTCCTCCAAGATCAAATATTTCCTCTATGAGCTGGATCTGAAATCATTTAACTCTTCAGAGGATCCTGGGACTCTACTGAAGTCTGGAAAATTGCACTTGGCAAGACTACATCCTGCTTTATTTTCTAAATCAATCTTCAATCCCATTTCAGATCTTATCACATAATATTGTGTTGCTTTGAACATTCTATCTGTCATCATTTGTACCAAATGGCTGGCCTAATTGAAAGGATTTAGGCCTCAGGACTTAGGGAAGTTCTGTGAATATTATTTAGCCTCACAAACAGAAGAATGTGGAAGGGCATGGCAATATTTTCAAAAATCTGAAAGTGCAAGAAAGTTAATATTTATTCTCTCTCATTCCAGAATGAAGGACACGAAACAATTATTTAGCACTTAGTACTTAAACATATCTACCGCTTCAAAATGCTTTACAGCCCACTCTAAGCGGTTTACAGAATCAGCATATTGCCCCCAACAATCTGAGTCCTCATTTTGGAGGATGGAAGGCTGAGTCACTTGAGTCTGGTGAGATTCGAACTGCCAAATTGCAGTCAGCTGGTAGTCGGCAGAAGTAGCCTGCAGTACTGCATTCTGCTGTATCTGATACATGGCCCTTACTGCAAGATTTAAGCTCACCAATACAATCTGGTTTCCCTTCCATGAAAAAAACACCCTTAAGACAGTCTTTCCCAACTTTCCATACAGATTAGACTACAATTTCTGCAATGAGGTTTGTGGTCCAATATATCAATGAGAAACTGAAGCCTTGAAGGATTGGTCTAATATAGACTAGCAGGGTTGAGGTACCCAATCAGAATAGAAAACATCTGAGACTGCCAGAGACATAATGTCAGAAAGTTAGGGTGTTTTTGGGTTGAGATGATGAATTGGGAGTTGGGAAGCCAAAATTCTCTTAAATAGGGAAGTCAAATGATATTGTCAAGTCATTGCTTCTCAACATCAGCTTCTGTGAGATGTTGAAGAACAAAACCCTTCATCAATAGTGGTATTGCTTAATTTCACTTCTAATTCATGGCAGCTCTGATTGTAATTTGCCAGAATTAACTTTCAGGTGCATTGTAGGGTTACTATATTTAAATTGCAAAGACTCAGCTGTCCCCTAGATGGCAGCAAAACTCAGCAGCTCAGATCAGATGGCTCTGGAGTAAAAAAAATGGAAGTGAAAATCCATCAGTATAAAGGGAACTTTGCTCTAGCTTTTCCATTAAAAAAATTAGAAATGGGAAGAGGGGGAAGGAGATTTAAGGAGGCATAATTCACTAGATGGCAGTGTTTAATTCATGTTCCTAAAAGCCATACTTCACGTGTTTCCTTTTCCTGGACTGCTGAGGTTATTCTAGGCGAGCACAATTAAGAATTATATGGGGAGGATGTATTTTATAAAAAGGTTTGCCCAGAGGGTAATGAGGAGGATAAAACTGTCTTTAGAGTTTCTAATATTGTCAAAAATGTGCCAAGGTCCAAAACTTAAGGCATATTTTAAAAATGTAAGTAAAATACTATCATGGAAAAAAGTTAACTAGAAAGATGTTCAGTTAATTTTCTAACTAACTTTTTTTTTTAGTAAAAGTATTCCACTTGCATTCCTAAGATTATAACTTATTTTTTTTAAGTTGCAGTACTGGTTTCACTGCTCAGTAATTTGAAAGTGGTCTCATAAATATGACAGGCATCCGAGTACCAGTTACAAGTACTGTTAAGTTCTGTGCATGGGTGTAAGGAACGGAGACGAGGCAGTGAACAGTGAACTTCAACTCTTTACTAATCATGCTGAACAGAACGAAACCCTAGGGCAGCAGCAGCCCTTTTTTAGGGTAGGCTGCTGACCTATTAGCCAATGAGAAACATGGAAGTGTTAAACCCTTGAACCAATGAGAGTTGGCCCGTTAACAGCCAATCAGATTCCCCAGAAAGGACCAATCCGATATCGCTATTATCGGCCAATCAGAAGTGCAGGATTAGAACCCTGCTTTTTCTTAAGGTTTGTTAAAACTTTATTAAACGACTTTATTAGTTCATAACACCCCTTCCCCCCAGGCTCCGTTTGAGGGGTGCGGTGATGTAATCCCGAAGATATGCAGGTTGTTTTAACTGTCTATTAGATTTACGCTGTCCCACCGGTTCCTGTCTGTAGTCCGGTTTTGGAGGGACGTTTTTTGATATATCTGGTACAGGCAGTTCCACATCCTCACTGGATGACTCGGTGCCACTAATTCTGTCGTTGTTGTCCTCCGATCTCTGCGGGCTTGCCTCCGTTGAGGTATTCCTCTGTGGCGAGGCCATCCCCCTCCCTGATTCTTCTTCATGTATTGCGCCAGGCTGCTGACTTCCTTCGATTCTGCTTTCCACCATCTCGAATTCAGTTTCTTCGACATCCCCTCCCCCCTCAGTTTGAGAGTCACAGGAGTTGTGGGAACTGGGTTGTAGCCTAGAGCTAAGCTGATTTATATGGTGTTTCCATATTTTTCCATCCCATGTTTGCACACGGTACGATCTCATAGGACGGGTGGAGCCGGTCGAGGTGGGAACGGAGCTTGCGTCCCATCAACAGTTCAGCTGGAGTCTTGTTGGTGACGCTGTGCGGGGTGATGTGTTGGAGTAGGAGTATTCTGTTTAGTTTGTCGTCAATGTCCCCATAGTCCATTTTGTGGAGAGTTTTTTCAACAAATTGACCATGCGCTTGGCCCTGCCATTAGCCACAGGGTGCGCCGGTGAAGTTAGCGCATGGCGGATACCCCGGTCCACTAAGTATTGTTCAAACGCCAGGGCGGTAAACTGGGGTCTGTTGTCAGAGACCAGAACGTCTGGCAGCCCATGCATTGCGAATAGCCTATTCAATTTTTGCATGACGGACTCGGTTGTAGTATTCTTCATTTGGTGGATCTCGAGCCAGTTGCAATAGGCATCCACTGTTAGGAGGAACGTATGTCCCTTAGTAGGTCCCGCAAAGTTAATGTGGATGCGGGACCACGGCCCCCGGGGGGTTTCCCACTCCGTTGGAGTTGCTCTAGGTGGGGCACTGCTGACTTCTTGGCAATTTAAACAAGTCTTTACTCAGGCTTCGATCTGCTTGTCGATGCCCGGCCACCACACGTAGCTTCGTGTGAGCACTTTCATACGCACAATGCCGAGGTGATCATCATGCAATGTTTTCAATACTGCTCATTGTAACTGCTCTGGGACGATGACTCTGTCTCCCCATAGGATGCAGCCTTTTTGCGAAAAGAGTTATGTTTGCCGGTTTCTGAAAGGGGTGAAGTCGTCAGGAGTTTGTTCTACTGGCCATCCTCATTTGACCCAGCTGAGAACTCGCGCCAGGACAGGATCTCGTTTTGTTTCAATAGCAATGTCTCTGGCTCTTAGTGGCGGTGAATGTAGTGTTTCAATCTGGAGTGTCGTAAGGGTTGGAGCTGGGTCATCGATGGTTTCCGGAAGTGGGGCACGGTTCAATGCATCAGTGTGGGAAATGGCTTTCCCCGGGCGGTGTTGTAATTTATAGTTGTATGCAGCTAAGAACTCCGACCAACGAGTCATTCTAGGTGACAATATATAGGGAGTTGGCTTGTCTCCCGCAATAATCCCTAGCAAAGGTTTGTGATCAGTAATAATAGTAAAAACTCATCCATACACATATTCATGAAACCGTTTCACAGCAGATACAACAGCAAGAGCCTCTTTGTCGATTTGGCTATAGTTACGTTCAGCCTTTGATTGGGTCCTTGAAAAATAGGCAATAGGGGCCTCACTACCATTTGGTAACACATGACTCAAAATGGCTCCTACTCCAAACGGTGACGCATCACATGTAATTGTTAAAGGCAAAGTCTCGTAATACTGCATTAAAACAGCATCTGAGGTTAGTAAGTTTTTCATTTGTCAGAATGCGTGCTCCTCTCGGTGTCCCCAGACCCAGGTGGCTTTTTTGTCGAGAAGTCTATGTAAGGGCTCAGCTACGGTCACCTTCTGGGGCAAGAAGATGTTATAAAAGTTAATGAGCCCCAGGAAAGCTTGGAGGTCAGTCTTATTCCTGGGTCTTGGGGAATTTTTGATTGCTTTTAGTTTGCGATTAGTGGGGTGAATGCCTTGCTTATTGATTAGGTACCCCAGAAACTCTACTTTATCTGTACACAGTTGACATTTATTTTTTTTAACCTTAAGGCCGGAGTCTTCAAATTTCTGGAGAACCATTTTAAGACGCTTTTCTAGTACTTCTCTATTCGGGGCCGCAATTAAAACGTCATCAAAGTATGGCACGACCCCCTTGATCCCTTGCAAGAGTCTCTCCATCAGACTTTGAAAAATCCCTGGGGCTACGCTCACTCCGAATTGGAGTCGGTTGCATTTAAAGGTGCCTCGGTGCGTAATGATCGTCTGTGCCTCTGTGGTTTTTTTATCTACAGGCAGTTGTTGGTACGCCTGTGCTAAATCCAATTTAGCGAAGACTTTTCTGTCCCCCAGGGAATGGAGAAGGTGTTGCACCACCGGCACTGGGTAAGCGTTCTGTTGAAGGGTGTGATTAAGGGTGGCCTGGTAGTCCCCACAAATCCTTAATGATCCATCCGGTTTGATAGGTGTTACGATTGGGGTTTCCCAACGGGCGTGGTCAGTTGGTTCTAAAACACCCTGGGCTATTAATTTATCCAGCTGCTCGTCGATCTTTGGTTTAAGGGCAAAAGGTACCCAACGAGGCTTAAGGTGGATGGGGGCTACTTCAGGGTTGAGGTTAAATGATATCGGGGTCCCCTTGTACTCGCCTAGTTTGTCTGCAAAGATGTCCTGGAATTCCTGGACGAGGGCCTTCTCCCAGTCGTCGCTTCTGGTTTGGTGAATGCTGGCTACCTCAATCCCGAGTGGGGCGAACCATTGAAGACCTAACAAACTAGGCCAGTCACGGTCGACGACGGTCAGTGGTAACAACGCAGTACGATCTTTGAATGATACTTGGACTTGGCTGGATCCAATGACCGGAATTCGGTTCCCTTGATAATATTTGAGTATGATTCTTTGGGCTCTGAGGTCTTGACGCCGGATGGCAGGGATTAATTGTTTAAGGGTCTTCCAGGAAACCATTGAGAGGGATGATCCTGAGTCAACTTCCATCACGCAAAGCTGGTTTTCGATGGCGACCTTCACTCAGATCTTCTTTGCATCTAACGATGAAGCGTGACCAATTGTAATGGTTTGGTGTGCCTCTTCCCGTCTCGTTGAAGTGGCCAGTGTTTTATTTCTGTAGGAGTGGTTGTTCCATTGGTGGTTCAAATGTTCCCGACTCACAGGACAATTCCCTGTGGTCTGGTGGTAGTTGTTTCCCCTCTGAATTGGGCTGGACCCTTGCTTGCTTCTACAGACCTTCCCGATGTGGCCTCTTTTCCCACAGGAATGGCAGAGCGCGTCAAGGAATTTGCAGTCTGATCACGGGTGGTTTGCCCCATAACCCGCATATTGGTGCGGTAGTCTTTGATTCCGCTGGTGGCATTGGTCACATTCAGACCGGAGCCAGTTGACCTCCTCCTCATCACTTTCTGTTGGCGATTTGAGGTCATCGTGGTGGGTCGCTGTTGTGTGCCATTCTAGGCGAGGTGAGGTATCACTGACGAGTTGATGGAGCGGTGCGTTGGTGCGGTGCATTCGGGCGGCCGCCTTCCTGGTTGCTTCTGCTGCAGTAGCGTCCTTGATGACATCGGCAAGATTGATGTCCCCTTTGGCCATGATCTTGCTCTGCGCAGTGTGGTCATCTAATCCCAGAATTATTTGGTCTCTCAGAGCTTCTTCAAGGTCTGTAAACCCACAGAGGCCTCCCAGGTTCTGGAGGTCTGCGATGAAATCTGCAACGCTCTCTCCTTTCCGTTGGTCCTTCTGATAAAACTCATGTCTTCGGACAAGCGTTGGTACAGCGGCTGCATAGTGGGCCCATAGAAGGGGCGCAAGGACATCCCAGTCCATGGATTTCACCTCAGCTGGTTTCGCTAGTGCCTTGGCCATCTTAAAGACGGCAGGCCCGCAATGGGTCAGGAACACTGCTCGCTTTTTCCCCGTAGTGGCATCCTTCAAGTTGTTGGTCTCCAGAAACATCTGGAACCGGTCTATATATGAGTCCCAGTCTTCTTGTGCCGAGTCAAATGGAGCGGGTGGTATGGCACCACTGGACATGGTTTCCATTGTCGATGCGCCTTCAGCCACGTGCGCTGTTTGGTGCTCTATGAGTGTTCAATCAGCTCAGATGTCTCCACATCCCATCCTCGTCGCCAGTGTTAAGTTCTGCACATGGGTGCAAGGAACGGAGACAAGGCAGTGAACAGTGAACTTCAACTCTTTATTAATCACGCTGAACAGAGCAAAACCCTAGGGCAGCAGCAGCCCTTTTATATTACACTGATTTCTAGTTAACTCTGAATATTATAGGAACATGAGAACATTCTTTTAGGATTTTAAGTTTGGCTTTCTTCCCATATATCTCTTTAATCAGGGGTGGGTTTCTACCGGTTCTGTCCACCTCTGTGGAACTGGTAGCTCTGAAGAGCCACAGACATAGAATTGGTTCTATGTCTGCTGATGTTTTTGCCCACCTGCCCATCCGGGCCTTAGCTGATCTTTATTTCCTGGTTTTTCAACTTCAGCTGCCGAACAAGGCACAGCTGCAGTTAAAAAAACAAGAAAAGAGGGCTGTTTCAAAGGCTGCTTCTCTGCTCGCAGTGCAGGGAAGCACATCATAAATCCCGAACCGGTAGTTAACCCTGTCTTATTCCACCCCTGTCTTTAATGAACTGCTAAATTTAATGGGGTGCTGGGTGGTTAAAACAATGCTAATCCCATAACTTGGAGAGACATACTTGATTCCTGATGTTTTCTGTTCTCACATTGCTTTGATGTTGGGTCCTTTACATTATTGTTTTAATGCAGTTCCTGTTTCTTGTGTCAATAAATACTTCACAGATACCTAAAAAATATCAATAGTGTCCTTTAAAATAGTTAATCCAGAACAAAATTACTTAGAAAAAGGCAACAAAAGAAGGAACAGGAATGGTAGAAAACTAGCAGCAGCTCCTATTGAGATAGTTGGAGCATGACAGGACAGCATTCTTATCACATCAACATCGCTAAAGAGTTTATTGCTTTTTCAGATGGATTCCACTGTGAACACTGGAATTTATTTATTTTTGGCAAAGGCATGATGTAAATAGGTTTATCTATTTCCAAGAAACAAACTGCATTATTTACAGACCTAGACAACCTAGAACTACTTTGCCTTTGGTCCGATCTAAGTATAGTGTATAAAATCATACATTGCAATGTCCTACCTGTCAATGAATACTTCAACTTTAACCATAACAACACAAGAACAAACAATAGATACAAACTCAAGGTTAATCGCACCAAACTTAATTGCAGGAAATACTTCAGCAACAGAGTGGTCAATGTCTAGAATACTCTACCTGACTCTGTGGTTTCTTCCTCAAACCCCAAAAACTTTAACCTTATACTGTCTACTATTGACCTCACCCCTTTCCTAAGAGGTCTGTAGGGGGGCATGCATAAGCGCACCAACGTGCCTACCATTCCTGTCCTATTGTTTCTTTTATTTCTTTTATTTTTCTTATATGTATCCATGTATTCATAACTATGTTTTTACTTATACCTATTATCTTGTAAGCAATTGACAAAAATCAATCAATCAATCAATAAAACATGTACAACTCCAATTGTCCTATTCCCCCCATATGTCTTATCATTCTACCCAGTGGTGGGATTCAAATAATTTAACAACTGTGTCAGCTTTGGAAGTCATGTTTTACTTAGAAACTTCTATGCTGCTACATTCCAGTGTCTGGGAATTTTAGATCTTTCCCCTATCAAAATTCTAGACACTAAAACTATTATACATAATAGTAACACAAAATTACTATTGCTTTATTGCTTTTTTAAAAAATCTATAAGTTATTTCTACAAAATATGATAATTTGCCACACACTGGTAGTACTAATGCATTACTCAGCACCAGCGTAACTAGTTGAATACTAGCTAAACTAGTCCAGCTACCCTGGGGAAGTTACTTTCAATACAATGCACAGTCTTGTTTGCTTTACCGCTGACTTTATTATATCCTTGGTTAAACGTCTTCCTTAAATTGGCTGCAAGTAATATTGGGACGTCACTTGGAATGTAGTACAACATGTTTGTGTTTCAAATGATGGACTGCATGGATTCACACAAAATATCTCCACCCAGCAAGAATGCATGCAATTTTCCCAGAGACCTTAGCTGTCTAAACTGAACCACAATAGAAGGTATTCTCTCAAGGGTGATATCTCCTTGGCCTTCTAGGTGTTTATTAGTTGGTAGCTGACGAAGGCTTAAACTCTGTTAGTCCCTGCTGTTAAAAGAAACTACAGGCTATAATTTTGTTATTTTGGGACTGTGCAATGAAACATGTTCTACTATAATAGTGGTGGAGAACACAAAGAGACACAAGGTGTATATACAAAGAATGACAATACTGTACAGTATTAGCATACTCAAAAACCCTCGCACCCAATTGGTCCGGACCAGTGAAGACCTGATTGGTCAACAGGTCAGCCATGATTGGAGTGCTAGGAATCTATCACGATTGGCTGTGCCGATCGCGGGAGATTCAAAGTGCTGTCATTGGCTGCCAAGCTGCGAGCCAGCATTATATGAAGGGCTGCCGCGGCTCGCATCCCCAGACCTTTACCTAAACCTAATAAAGAGTTGAACTCACAAAATGGTCTCGCGTCTCTGTCGAACCGATCCGCCTCCGATCTAACACTGGCGACGAAGGTGGGATCGTGAGACAAAGAGACCACCCAGCATGTGGCAAGGTGGCACGCGGCAACTAGCAACATGGCCAGAATCAACTCACCACCCGCTCCCTTCAACCCTGCTACTGAGGACTGGGAATCCTATACCAATAGGTTCCAAATGTTCCTTGAGAGTAGCAACCTCAAGGACGCCAACAGCCACAAGAAACGAGCTGTGTTCCTCACGCACTGTGGGCCCGCAGTCTTCAAAATGGCCAAAGCCTTGGCCAAACTGGTGGACGTCAAGACGACGGAGTGGGACGATCTCGAGCCCCTGCTGAGGAGCCACTACGCCCCCGTCGTGCCCATCCTCATCCGGCGGCACGAGTTCTACCGGCGGGATCAACGCGAGGGCGAAGGGCTGGCCAACTTCATAGCAGCACCATGGGACCTGGGGGGTCTATGTGAGTTCACCAACCTAGACGAGGCCCTGCGAAATCGCATCATCTTGGGACTCCGAGACCCCGTCCTCCAGAGTCGCATCATGGCAAAGAGAGACATCTCCCTCGCCGATGCCCCCACCGAAGCCGCTGCAGCGGAAGCGGCCAAGAAATCAGCAGCCCGGATGCGACAATCAAGCACCATGCCACGAGCGGCAACCAGAGAGGCCACATCGACCCCCGAGAGGAGGCTCGTGACAGACCACACAACCATACACCATGGCGACATCGACTCCTTCTCAGAAACCGAAGACGAGGAGGAGGAGATCCACTGTCTCCAATCAGCGCGGGAGCGGCAGGAACCATGAGGTCGTAAATCGAGGTTCCAGTGTGCCGGCTGTTGCAGCGATCAACCCCGAGTGGACTGTCGTTTTCTCGAAGCCATTTGCAGGCATTGCGAGAAACGGGGGCACATTGCCAAAGTGTGCCGGAATAAGAAGCACTACAACCCGCAGCAACGAGATGCCAGCCCCCGAAGGAGAGACAGCACCCCCACTAGGACCCGAGATTGGCAGACAGAGAACCACTGGAGCCAGGAAGGTCGGAACAGGCGATTCCGGGAGACGAGACAGAGAGAGGAAACGCACCAGACTGTCGTCATCGGCCATTCCTCCACCAGCGACACCAGAAAGGTATACGTGTCGGTCGGGATAGAAGACCAGCAATGCGACATGGAGGTGGATTCAGGGTCTTTCCTCTCAATGGTCTCCTGGCGCACACTCAAGCACCTGGTCCCCACCATCCGCCGCCAAGAACTGGAAGACCAAACACTAACCCTCAAAGACTATCAAGGAAACCGAATCCCTGTAGTCAGCAGAGGCCATTTTAAAGTCACCTTCAAGGACCACACAGAAGTGCTACCCCTGACGATCGTCGATTGAGATCAGCTGACCCTGTTGGGACTACAGTGGTTCGCACCCCTGGGCATCAAGGTAACCGGCATACACCAAATCGCAAAGGCAGACTGGGAAGCAGCACTCGTGAGGGACTTCCGGGAAGTCTTCGACAACCAGTTAGGCAAGTACCGGGGGTCCCCTATTCCATTTAACATAGACCCAAGCATCGCCCCAATCCACCTCAAGCCCAGGCGAGTGCCATTTGCACTCAAGCCCAAGATCGATGAGCAACTCGATAAGCTCATCGCGCAAGGGGTGTTGGAACCAATCGATCATGCCTGGTGGGAGACCCCAATTGTCACCCCCATCAAGCCAGATGGGTCAGTGAGAATTTGTGGTGACTACAAGGCCACCCTAAACCATGCGCTCCAACAAAGCGCATATCCCGTCCCAGTAGTCCAGCATCTTCTGCACTCACTGGGGGGAGGCCGGATCTTCACAAAGCTCAACCTGGCGCAAGCCTACCAACAACTGCCAGTCGACGCCACAACAGCAGAAGCCCAAACCATCGTAACGCACCGAGGGGCTTTCTGCTGCAACCGGCTCCAGTTTGGAGTCAGCATGGCACCTGGAGTCTTCCAAAGCCTTATGGAAAGTCTCCTCCGGAGAATAGAAGGGGTGGTGCCCTACTTTGATGATGTCTTAGTGGCCGTGGAAAATGAGAAACAACTAGAAGCCAGGTTGAGGGAGGTACTGCAAAAGTTCAGAGATTCGGGACTTAAAGTAAAGAAAGGGAAGTGCCAGCTATGGGACGAAAGGGTCGAATTTCTGGGGTACCTCCTAGACAAACATGGGATTCACCCCACAGAAAAGAAACTGAGAGCCATAAGGGAAGCACCGCGACCAAAAAACAAAACGGAATTACAGGCTTTTTTGGGACTGTTAAACTTTTACAATGTCTTCCTACCTCAAAAGGCGACCGTGGCGGAACTGCTACATAGGTTGTTAGATAAAACAGCCACCTGGACCTGGGGAGCACGGGAGGAGAGCGCTTTCAACAACACAAAGAACCTGCTAACATCCGACGCGGTACTAATCCAGTACAGCGAAACTCTGCCATTGACGGTAACTTGCGATGCGTCACCCTTTGGAATCGATGCCATCCTCAGCCACCAGCTACCAGACAGGAGGGAAGCACCCATCGCTTTCTCATCAAGGACACTTTCAAAGCCAGAGCGGAACTACAGCCAGCTCGACAAGGAGGCCCTAGCAGTCGTCGCCGGCGTCAAGAAATTCCATGAATACCTTTACGGTAGGACTTTTACAATCATCACGGATCACAAGCCACTGCTAGGAATCCTGGCGGGGGACAGGGCCACACCGAACATTCTATCACCAAGAATGACGAGGTGGTCCGAATTCCTAGCAGCATACAATTACCAGCTGATACACCGGCCCGGCAAGGACATCGCCCATGCAGACGCCCTAAGCTGGTCAACCTTACCGGACTGGGAAGATGACCCAGCACCCAAAACAGAAGTACTCCAAATAGAGACAATATCCAACCCACTCGTGACCGTGCCAGACATTGCCAGAGAAACAAATAAAGACAAATGGCTGGCGTGAGTCTTGAGCTGGGTGGGAAAAAGGTGGCCGGAAGGGGACATAGACGAACTATTCAGACCCTTCCGGAACAGACAAACCGAACTCTTTATCGAAAAGGGCTGCATACTTTGGGGGGACAGAGTGGTAATTCCTGAAAAATTACAGGAAAAGGTATTGGGAATGTTGCATGAGGGGCACCCAGGGATGGTTAAGATGAAAAGCCTGGCCAGAAGCTACGCATGGTGGCCAGGAATGGACAAACAGATCGAAACCTGGGTTGCCAAATGCAAACAATGCCAAGAGTCCAGAGCCAATCCACCCGCCGCCCCAACCCAAGAATGGGAAAAACCAAGAGGTCCGCGGTCCAGAATTCATATAGACTTCACGGGGCCAACCAAGGGACACATGTACCTTATCACAGTAGATGCTTACTCCAACTGGCTGGAGGTAAGCACTATGAAGTCAACCACGACGGAAGCGGTGATAAGGAAACTGAGCAAACTCTTCGCTACGCACGGCCTGCCAGATGTAATAGTGTCAGACAACGGGCCCCAGTTCACCGCACTAGCGTTTGAACAATTTCTGGCAGGCCAAGGGATACACCATGCATTAACCGCACCGGCAAACCCAGCGGCAAACGGGCGGGCGGAATGCATGGTCCAATACAC
The DNA here is from genome assembly GCA_033807585.1 of Hydrophis major. Classification (NCBI taxonomy): domain Eukaryota; kingdom Metazoa; phylum Chordata; class Lepidosauria; order Squamata; family Elapidae; genus Hydrophis; species Hydrophis major. Next base: position 16,856,128 of record CM066330.1, read on the forward strand.
CAAGAAAGCTATCCAGAAAATAGAAACAGCCAATATACAGGACAAAATCAATAAAATGCTCCTCATTCAACACATTACACCTAGCGCAACCACAAATAAAAGCCCGGCGGAACTAATGATGGGCCGGAAACTACGCTCAACACTAGACAGAATGCACCCAACATATAACCCAGACAAACCCCCAGGTTCCTCCAGCAAACACAGAACATTCAACATAGGGGACCCAGTATACGCAAAAAATCTCACAGGAGAACCACTCTGGGTACCAGCTACAATCACCCAGATAACCGGGCCCCTATCATACCGATTAGAAACTAGCGAAGGAAAAAACTGGAAACGGCACATAAACCAACTCAGGTCAAGACTAGCCACACTCGAACAAGAAACTAGAAGGGGGGGCAACCGGTAAGCAAGAGAGAAGGAACCGAAGAAAACCAACTAACGCAAACAGAACACCCCCCGCCAAGAATAAATAAACCAATAAACCAACGCTACTCACCCGAAGACGCAGGACTGATGGAGCACGAAACTCCGGGGTCTTCACCTGGAAGGAGCAGCCAAACCAGCTCACCTGGCCAGGAAAAGTCCAGCGGGAGCAGAAGCAGCAGCTCAACCAGCCCAGGAGAACCGGGAGGGAGACACCAAGAAAGGCCCAGCTCAACGTTCCAGGCGGTTCCATTCCAAGGAACCGGAGCAACAGAGGAGGCATCCGAACCGGTCGACGACCATACCAGAACTGAACCGCGCAGGTCAAGGAGGCAGGGAAAAAGCCCTGCCTACCTACGCGACTACATCACTACGCACCACAGGATGAAACCAACAGGGGAGGGGTGTACAGTATTAGCATACTCAAAAACCCTCGCACCCGATTGGTTCGGACCAGCGAAGACCTGATTGGTTAACAGGTCAGCCGTGATTGGAGCGCTAGGAATCTACCGCGATTGGCTGTGCCGATCGCGGGAGATTCAAAGTGCTGTCATTGGCTGCCGAGCCGCGAGCCAGCACTATATGAAGGGCTGCCGTGGCTCGCATCCCCAGACCTTTACCTAAATCTAATAAAGAGCTGAACTCACAGAATGGTCTCGCGTCTCTGTCGAACCGATCTGCCTCCGATCTAACAAATACCTCTTCCTTAATGTGGAAGATCTCATTGTTAGGAATTCAAATAGAAATGTAAGGTATGAACTCGCTGCAAAGATTTACACTTTAAAAATATAATTCTAATCCTAACTGAGTGATAAACCATTTTTAAGATGGATTCAGAACTAGCCACGGGACAAAAAAAAAGGCTTTGGTTACTCTGACAGGTGACCTTGGCTGTCACTTGATTTAAAGAAGTGCTTCTATATTGGTCTTTTGAAATCTCTAGGTGATATTCTATACCAGGGGTATCAAGCTGGATTTCTTTGAGGACCAAATCAGCATTGCAGTTCTCCTCTGTGAGCCAGCGGACAGGGAGGGGGGGGAGATGGGACCCTTGCAGGGCCTCCAAGCGGGCCATTTTTGGCTGGCAGAGTGCTGCTGAAGGCTGGGGAGGCCAAAAATGGGCCTTGGGGGAACCGTACATAGGCCCCCCATGGCCCATTTTGGCCAGCAGAGGCACCGTGGTCAGGGCCTTTGATATTTCCAAAATGGCCCCCTGTTCTATAATATTGACCAGGGTAAGTTTCTTGGTTGTTTGTGAAGGCTGGGAGTTGCAGACAACTGAATAGGTGATTCCATGTGGGGTCAATACATCTGTCTAATAGCTGTTCATTTGTAGGTGCAAGGTAAAACTTCCCATCACTTTCCTCATGAATATTTTTCAACTTCCCAGGCAATCCTATGGCTCTGATGTTTCCTGGTGGTCTCTTTTCCAACTATTAAGCAGGCCTGCCTGAACCTCAATGAGGAATCAGCCTATTTCATTCTGTAAGATTCTGAAGGAGAAGGAGAGGGAGAGTCTTGGGGTGGAGTCAAAAGAGGAATCAGCCTGGAGTCATTATATCCCATAAACAGTAAGTCCCATCCCCTTGAATTCTGTTGACTTTTACCTAGCGCCAAGTTAGTGATGACCATTAGTTGACTAGAACTCAAGTTTTTCATATGTTTTGGTCTCCAGGACTTTGACCATCTCAGTTGCTCTTCTCTGAACTTTTTCCAGTCTTAACATCTTTTTTGTAGTTTTGGTGACCAAAATTGGTTGCAGTATTCCAGGTGTAGTCAATACCATTTCGAACAAATGGTTGTCCACTCTTCTTAAAAACGTCCAGTGTTGGGGCATTTGGCAAGTTGTTCCACTGATTAATTGTTCTAACTCGCAGGAAATTTCTCCTTAGTTCTAGGTTTCTTCTCTCCTTGATGAGTTTCCACCCATTGCTTCTTGTCCTGCCATCAGGTGCTTTGGAGAATAGCTTGACTCCCTCTTCTTTGTGGCAACCCCTGAGATATTGGAACCCTGCTGTCATGTCACCCCAAGTCCTTCTTTTCATTAAATTAGACATCTTGCTTAGCAATGGAAATTCTAGTCCCAACTGTGTCCATAAGTCAAGGACTCCCTATATTCCATATAACCACACCCTCGTTTATTAGAGGTGCCCAAGAATTAAAGAAGGAAGTTCTCTTGCTTGCAAATCATGAAATTTGCCACAGAAAGCTGCTCTGCCCAGGAAAAATCTGGAGTATTCAGTTTCCATAAGTAGGGTAATATGGCCTGGCCTATTGCACTGAAAAAGCTTCCTGTCTGATCTAGGGATACCATAAAAGAAAACTCAAAATGCAAATTGTAGGCATTTACACAGACAATGCTACAATTCAGTGCTCCTGTTTGAAACTGAATCCTATTCAGAAAAAGAACTTAAGGCTGACTTGTGTTTCTGCTGGACCACGATGGAAAAGGTTCACTAGGGAAATGCTGAGAATTCCTGTAAACAAGGAGTTAGCTAGTAAAACATCCTTCTTTCAAACATTGTTCCATCAATTTAACGTCTAAGATTACTGGAGAACATCATGTAATCTGCTTGGTTCCAGAGCTCTATTAGCCCAGCAGCCGTTGTGACCTTTAAACCATGTTCTATTTTATTTGTATTATGAGCTAGCCATAATCAACCATGGCTTGGCAGACGGGATGCCAGAGTCCCCTTTCTGAAAAGGTCTCAGCCACCAAACTGATATGTGGTGAGTAGATGAGTAGGCAAGCCAGTGACCAGAGGGGGCGCTAGATGCACCAGCGGACAGCAGAGCCAAACTGAGCTGGGCAAGTGGAATTGCCTTGGGAAAGCGACCAGAATTGGATGATGATCAGGCCAGGACTAGGGACCGAGCAAGAAAGGTTGGGATGTCAGGCCAGTGACTGAGAACAGGGGAGAACCAAATTGCCTGGGAAAAGGGACAGAGGGAACCAAACTCTAGCAGCTCTTTCAGTACTGCTACAAGTGGCCTGCACAGACATTTGTCTAAAATGCGGCAGGGTCCGCTTGAGCAGGGGGTTGGACTTGAAGACCTCCGAAGTCCCTTCCATCTCTGCTCTTTTGTAAAATTTGTATTGGAAATAAACTACAAGAAGGATCATTTCATCACATTTCGTGGACATGCAAAAAAAAAGCTAGGAAAGTTTGGGTTCAAATACACACCGTGATTCAGCCTGGAATGGGTCTGACAAGGAAGGAAACAACAGCAGGAGATAAGCCTCCTTCGATCAACATGGCTGAAGCCAAAACAACAGAGCTAATTACAGATGGGAGGCGGTTGGAAGGGCCTATTACAGATGCAAGGGCTAAATTGATTAATGATATATGAAGGCAGAGGTCTCTGTAATGGTAGCTTAATACTCTGATGATGTCAGCAGAGGCTGATGAAAGCTTAGTAAGTATAATAAATATAATTTTAGTTCTGGAGATAGCAAGATGTCTGTTTCTTCTTCTGCAAGTATTCCTGGAACTCATATTTTTAGAATTGTGTGCGTGTGTGTGACACAATTATCTCTATGTTAAAAATATTAATAAAAAAATATATTAAAAATAGCAATTAGAGCTTGAATCACATCACTGCAGCTGCCATTTTGACTTTTTTGACTCTATCCCGTAGATACCACTGTCAAGGGGACAATGATAGGCCTATGGATACCAATGGCACTGAAACAAAATGCAATTTGCTACTTCACAAGGGTAGGCCTCTGAGTTGCTAGGTTTTAGGCTCATGAAAAGCAGTTAAGAAAAAGAAAACCCAATTGCAACTAGCAAAAAAAGAACTCTGAGAACCCTCAAGCACAAAGGGAGCATTTATCATGCTCTGAAACTGGAAGGCTGTGAGTTCCACACCCTTTTTATCGCATCCTTTTAACTTGATTTGAGATGGCAGGTTTGATTGCATTCATCTGACTCTCCACCAAATTAGGAGAAAAAAACGCTTTGCTTCAAGGGAAAACATTCAGAAAGTTCGCTTCAAAGAAATCATGTCAAACGCTGAGTGTCAACAACACGACAGTGACTAAGCCGACAAAATCAGGAGAAGAGCAACATTGAGAATTCTCAGTCAGAAATAGAAAGAAAACTAGGACTAAGGCCAGCCTGGCTGAGGATGTTATATGCCATACTTAGCCCACAATTACAGTTGTAAGTCACAACAATTGTAAAGCAGGTCACTGTGTGATGGTGCCCAATTTTATGACCTTTTTGCTGCAGTTGTTAATCAAATGCCATCATTAAGTGAATGGTGTCGGCTCTCTAAGTGAACCTGTTGCTTTGCTAGGGGGCATTCTTGGCCAGAAATTGCAAATAAGCTCAAGTTTGCAGCAAAAACATTATAAATTGCAGTCATGTGATTGTAGGATACTGCAAATGGTGTAATTATGGGTTGGTTGCTGAGCAACCAAACTGCAAATGGTGTAATTATGGGTTGGTTGCTGAGCAACCAAAATGCAATCACATGACTAGAGGCGTGGGCAACTATCAGAACTTTGAATCTAGTTTTTGGAGGTCCATTATAACTTTGAGTGATTGCTAAGCACCTGGTCAAAAGTTGAGGACTACCTGTACCACAAACCGCAAATCATTTGGGCATTTTGATGTAGAATAACTCAGGAGATAGGGGAACTTGTTCTAATGTCTCACTGTATTGTACTGCATATATCACATTGTACAGATCTGTGCAGTGAGACATGGGGAAACAAAACAACCGCTTCACAATGCATGGCACAACGTAAGAGAACAAACCCATTGTCATGCTCCTGTTGGAATCTGGAGTCTGACTCCAAGGAGGAAGCTGAACAGCTGAAGGAAGTGGGAATGTGGCTTCGTTGGCTGTGCAGGAAACTGGGAAAGGGCAAAGTCCACCTGGGCAAAGCAGGGAAGAGGTAGAACAAGGGAGAAGGAATTCAGAGGAAGACCCAGGTCCACCCCCTCTTCATCCTAGGGCACAGAGGGATGAATGGAGAAGAGAGCAACATGGGTTGTGTGGCTTACGGGGGAGGAAAGGGCCCTGATTCCCTTCATTAGCCACAGCTGGGAACACGGTTTATAAGAAAGGCAGGCTGTCATTGCTTATCTGTGTTCCTGGTGTCTTCCCAACATGTGAGTTTTTCTGTGCCTTCAAATCTGACATTCTTGCTCCTGCCCTGCCAAACTAATTACTTCAGTTTGGCTTGATTGGACTTTAAGTTACAATTTGTGTTGACCATATTTTGGAGTTAATCTTCTGCATTTAAAGGATGTTCCTGGGAGAGTTTTTCTCCAGCCAGAAAGTAAACTGGACATTGGGGGCAAAGTTGGAGATAATAAAGGGACTCTTATTTATTATCTGACTGTGTTGCCTTTGTGCCATGCTCCGGATCAACACACCCTTTAGACAAGGATTCAGCAGTCCATCTGCCTTTGAAAGACAAAGATCACTCTTTTCAAGATAACAAAATCCACATTCTGGACAGAGAGAACTGCTGGTTTGAAAAATGGGTCAAGGAGGCCATCGACATTATGATTGAATAATCTTCTCTCAACAACAACACCTATCTCCTGTTTAAAACACAATCCTTTCAGAGGTTCTAAGAAGTTTCCACTCTATTTGCACTATTCGGGTGAACCTGAGGGCATAAATAAACCTCCAAGTGGCCTCAACGGCTCTCAGAATGAGTGCGAACAACCAGATTACTACAAGAAATATAAATCCTTCCATCCTCCACCATTCAGTCAGAACTGAAGAAGCTTCCTGGATAAGAGATGAAACATCTTCAAGGAAAAACAAAGTCCAGTTATGTTTTGAAAAAGCACCTTTGGAATAACCATGATCTGGATGACTGAGACTATCCATAGACATTTAGCTCCTCATGTTGTCATCTGCAGTTCTGATCTGCATCTGTTCAACCTCATCACCCAGAGGGTTACATGGATGATTAATATAAATGTTGAACCCAGTTGAACCCTTCTACTCAACACTACTCTGGTGGAGGCCATTTATGAGTATTCTTTGGAAGTTGCCTCTCAGCTGGTTGTGGTTACGTCCAACAGTTGTATCATCTAGCTCGCATGTTATCCCATTAACAATGAAGTAATTAATGGAAACTTTGTCAAATGCTTTGGCGAGGTGTGTTTCCACAGTATTCAGCCAATCTATTAAGTTATTAAAGAAGTAGGTTTGGTCTGGCATGTCTTCTTGCTGACAAACCCACCCACAGCTGATTCTTGCTAATTGACACACTCTCATCCAAGGGCTCACAGGCATGCTGCTGAAGAATCTACTAGCCCAGTAAAAGTGTCAAGGTGACAAGTGTGTAATTTTTCTCCCCCTTCCTTTTTTTTTTTTTTTTTTTCCCCCAGGACCTCACCCTCCAAGAGTTCTCCAAGAATATAGCAAATTCTGCAATCACTTCTGCTATTGTATTCAACAGCCTAGGATGCAAGTCATCTGGTTTTGGAAACTTGAATTCATCGAAATTAATTAAACATCACAGCCTGGACTATTCTGAGCTCCAGCTTCTCCTCAAACTCCCTTGAAGACAGAGAACTGATATTAAATACAAGTTAAACATAGAAGGACAGCATTTCCTGCTTTGGGACAGCATTTTCTGCTTCTGGGACATCAGCATCTCCAGAGGTCCGCTTAGGCTTCTTGAATCTGCTGGCCATTTCCTGGTTCTGGTGATAGGTCTTTTGTAATTTTTCTTGGCTGTGGTTGTCAAGTACAAAAAGTCAGGGAGCAGGATACAGTTCAAAACTACTACAAGTTTACTTCATGCTACCTATAGACAAGAACCTGAACTATGGACAAGGTGAATTAGAACCAGATATGAGTCAACTGGACTTCAAGGGGGCTGTGCTTAGGTCTCTTACGGGGGCATAGAGATTCCAAATGGATAATGTGTTTGACCCTGCCCTCAGATTCAGTCCAGTCATTTCCCACAGCTGTGTGTTTATTTATTTTAATTTTTTTGCAAACAAATTTTATTAGTTTTATAAAAACAATACACAAACAATCAAGGCATAATAACATAAAAAATCTTTTCTAAAAATACCAATAGAGCATACAAAATAGTTCCAATTTATAATATCGATATTTACGTTATCTGTTCAACTTCGTATCTTATCCCAATTTCTCCTTTTCATTCTATTATCCAAATTATATTCCTTGCTAATTAAAGTTTTATTGCCTTTCATAAACAATACACCAAACATACAAAACATAAAACATAAAAAAAAAAACCACATAAAACATCTTTTCTGAAGGCTGCTTGATCCCGGATTAAAACTCTTCGCACAGACACAAATTCAGAAATCATACTCACTTTATATATCATTCCATATCTTATTACCATTTTCAATTTTCTATGTAGCTTCTCCCCCCTTTTATCTTTCTTAATTTTATTTTATTTATCTTATCTCAATTCAGTTCATAATACTTATCATTCTTTGCCTGTTCTATTTCCAGCTATCCATTCATCTTTTCTCTTTTAATATACTTCTCCTGTACACTGATTGGAGTGACGCCTTTGACTCATTCCCCTAGCTTAAATTTACTTAAAATAACAATTTATGTTGGGATTCTGTTTAGTACATTCAAAAGTTACACAATAAATTTTATGAGAAGGGTAAAAACACAGCACTAACTAAATAAAAGCATATATAACCCCTATCCATATCATTAAAAAGCTAATCATATATATTGATACTCATTTATATCTTAAACATTTTACTCTAGATACACATATAAAAACACAATCTTATGTACCTTCCAGAATCCCTTTTTCAATTAAGTTTACCCATTGTCTCTAAATAGGCTTTGTTTCTTTAAGTCTTGTTTCCCACCATTTAAGGCTTCTCATCCCCTCCTTTCTCTCTTGCTTATTCTTCTCCTTGCCCTTTTTACCCCTTTGTCTCTCCTCCTCCCTTTTCTTCTTTTGCTTACTCCCTTTCTGTTGTTTTCTAATCTTATATCCACCTTTCATCTCATTTTTCTCTTTTTGGGTTGTTTTTTCAGACCTTAAAATCCCCTTTTTCTTTTCCTCTTTCTCCTCCTCCCCAAAAAGAACCCATTGTTCATCAAAGATGGCTTCTTCTTCTTCTTTGTCCCAGTCATCCTGTTGTGTAGTCAACTTTTCATAAGTACATACCGCCATTTCTAGAAATTGAAATAGAGTGCCCAAAGTATCTTTTCCATCTTGTTCTTCTTTTTTATATTTTTCATATTCAATTTTTAGTTCATCCACAAGCAATGCCATCATGAAGAGAAAAACTTTTTCCAAAACAACCACCCAAGTATTTTTAATCAAGAATAATTCCAAGAAATTCCAAAGTTACCAAAGCATCCAAATAGACTATTTCTTTTAGTACTTCTTTTCTTTCTTCTATTTCCCTTTCTGGGGTTACTATTTAATCAAAGAGTTCCAATTACAATATATCTTTCTTTAAAGTTCTAAGCAATCTCCTCCTTTTTCAACTTCTGCTCCAATTTTTTTTTCCTTTCCCTTCCCACTTACAACAACAATTTTTTTTTTAAATGTTCAAAAATCCATATCTCCAATAAGGGTTTTCCGATTTCTTAAGTTGTTAAATCCAATGTCCAGAAATCCTTTACCCCTTAGTTTTAGCTTTCAAATTAAGTTACCTTCAGAACCCAAATAAATTTTCCAAATCGTCATCTGCTGTTTCTATGGGGTGGGAGAGTGAAGTAAAAAAAAGTTTTTTCCTCTTGACAGCTTTCTCTGCCGCTTTCCGATCTTCTTAGGAACAATGTATCTTTCTGGCAATTCAAACAATTCAGTTTCCAGGGTGTTTAAAGTTTACTGATTGATCCGGCTCAGCCAGCACTTTCACTTTCCCTGCTTCCTCCAGCACTAATCTTACCCGGCTGCAGGCTTCTTTGTGGCGGCCATTACTGACTGCCACTCCACCACCTTGGGAAAAAGGGGTTTATCCAGGTGAGGAGGGGGTCTACGACACCCCCAACCCCCTGTCCGGATCCCCTCTCTCTTCGGCTGCCTCTACAGGGCAGCCATATCCCCCTGACCCATTTGGATCGGGGGCACCTTGGTGGCAAGTGCAGCAGGAATCGCGGACAACCGCGAATTCCTGCTGCCACCGAAGCTGCGCAAAACCGGAAGCCAGCTGTGTGTTTATTTTTATATAAGTGTGTATGTATAAACACATTGAATATTGTTAGCATGCAGACTCATGTATTTGAGATGGGGAAGCCAAATAACATCAAATAAATAAGCAAACAAACAATGTCTTCTTTTGATCACCTGTTACCAATTCAACTTTGCTTTGCTTTTCCTGCTAATTTCATTTTTGTTGTTGCTGCTGCTGCTTTGGGCAATTCTCATAGATTTCAGCTTAAATTTTAGCTTTCTGAGGCAATCCCTAAAGTTTTTAGCAACTGGTTTGTGTGGAAAAATGCTCCGCCTTATATTTTCTGTCTCCTGTCTCCTAAATATCCCATTTATTCTTTTTAGCATTTTAGAAGGCTCTGTGTTTATTCACACTGGTTTCATTGTGTGCTATTAATTTTTCTTTTATCATTTACTGTTATGGCTTCAGTTTTTCACCTCTTTTCATTGAACTTCTCATTTTCCCTGGACATTTTTCTCTTTCAAAATTTCATTGTGTTGGATCTCATCTGTATTCCATAAGGGTTCATCATACAGCACCTTCTGAAATCAGCTATAGAAATCTGTGTCTTTTCTATTCTTTCTCCCCTTGATATTGTATTCAAGGATAATATGATGACTTGCTGCCAATGTTCCAGTTAATGTCACTTCCTCAACTTATTCTTTCCTATTGGTAAGGATTACGTCCTGTATAACAAATCCTGCTTTTCCTCCTTCTTCCTTCTGATTAATGAAGTTGTCAGCAAGAAAGGCTAGGAATTTGTTGGACTTTTTGGCAGAAATAGATTCCCAGCAGATGTCACAATCGTTGAATCTTCTTCTATTACTCTCATCTGCCTCTTTGAAAGTTTGGTCATCTAACAAAGACCTCATCCATATCTGTCCAGGAAATCAATAATGAAGTCCAACAATGATGTCACTTCTGTCACATACACAAACCCCTTTTATCCATACCAAAAGATCTCAACAGACTTTCCATGTTCTGCTTTTGTGGATTTCTCTGCAAACATAGATTTTTTTTATGTACAGTATAAAGCAAAACTCCCTCACTGTTCCTTTGGTTATAGCCTTACAAGGTTATGTTCCAATTGTGTATGCCATCTCACCAAGCTTTTTTCTATTTCAATAGTTTTCTGGTCTAAGTTCAGTGTAAAGTTTAAGGCAGAAGAACCATTAAAATAGAGTTCAGGAGTCTTGAAATAGTACCTGGACAGCAGACAAGTAGCAACATGGCAATTACTACCCAGATATGGCCAAATCACAAATGTATACAACTCGTGTTTTAGCGATAAAAGAAAATATTTGTAGCTAAGGGTTGAATTGTGGACTCCTTGGTGCTTTCTGAGCTTGGTTGTTTTCTTGAAGGTATTTCCTTATCCAACTCAGTAAACAACAGCCTAATCAAGGACCCCCATGAACACTGAGCAAGCAAGCTACTTGTATATAAACAGCAAGCCCCACTCCCTTCAAGCACTGATGATGTTACCTACTTTGGTAATGAAACATTTGAAAAAAAAAAAAAAAACCCTATCAACCTCAGACAGCACCAAGGATCCCACAACTCTTGTTTTGTTTTGTTTTTCTTTTAAAGGTACTTAAGAGATGGAAGAATCCTAGAAGCAGATTTAAAATTCAAAAGTTGGCTTGTCATCAGAAATTTAAAGGTAAAGGTTCCCCTCGCACATACAAGTTAGTCATTCCGACTCTAGGGGGCAGTGCTCATTTCCATTACAAAACCAAAAAGCCAGCGCTGTCCCAAGACGTCTCCGTGGTCATGTGGCCAGGATGACTAAATGCCGAAGGTGCACAGAACGCTGTTACCTTCCCACCGAAGTGGTCCCTATTTTTCTACTTGCATTTTTTATGTGCTTTTGAACTGCTAGGTAGGCAGAAGCTGGGACAAGTAACAGGAGCTCACTCTGTTACGTGGTGCTAGGGATTCAAACCGCCAAACTGCTGACCTTTCTGATTGACAAGCTCAGCATCTTAGCCATTGAGCCACCGCATCATGCCATCCAGTTGTAGGCACTAATTGTATTTTTTTTTCCCATTCATAACAATCTGTTGATCATCCAAGAGTCTTCTTAGGGTTAGGCAGCCTGAACAAATCTGATAAAATAAACAAATGTAACCTGCTCTGTGCAAATTCCTCCGAAAGTAAGGAGGAACTGAAGAGCAGTGTAAGAGAAGTAGAAGTACTTAAGAGATCATCTAATGCACCAATGGCTAAGACTAGTGGTGGGATTCAAATTTTTTTTACCACCGGTTCTGTGGGTGTGGTTTGGTGGAAGGATAATGTAAAATCTCCAATCAGAGGTGGTATTTGCCGGTTCTCCGAACTCTTCAAAATTTCCACTACTAGTTCTCCAGAACTGGTCAGAACCTACTGAATACCATCTCTGCTAAGACACTTTAAAGGTCTTTAAATCCAAGCTCCAGCAATTTTGAAGTCTTTAGATTTATTTAGTTTTAGTTTAATTTTTATTTAGTTTAGTTCTTAAACCATTTGACCCAATTTCCCCCTTTCCCGCTCTTGAATAATGTCATATTCTCATTTTTAAAAAAAACCCTCCCAAGAACATCTAGTTTCATCATTTCAGCGGTTATCTGTTCCAAACTGGATCTTCAATTCACAAATAAGCAAAATTTATTTTATTTACTCATGTCTTTTTATTATTATTCTTATAAATAACCCAAGGCAGCAAACATACCTAGTACTCGTTCCTCTTCCCATTTCCCCCAGAGCAAGTTGGTTGGGATGGGAGAGAGTGACTGGCCCAAAATCACTCAGCAGGTTTTTCATGCCTAAACTGGGATTAGAACTCACACTCTCCTGGTTTCTAACCTCGTGCCTTAACAACTAGACCACACCTAACTAGACCTCCATTCACCCCAGATATATCCAAATGACTAGGTTTGGAGTAATTACTTTAATTAATATTTTTTTAAACATCTGTTGTGTCCGCGAAATGATGCCACGAGTCGGTGACTTAGTGCAAAGCTCTTTATTGATCTGCGGGAACCAAACTGGTGAAAGGAAAAAAGCCCGCGGCTTTTATTCCTTTCGCCGCCGTGGCCGCGGCCAATGGCACCGCTTTGAATCTCCCGCGGTCTGAACGGACCAATCGCGGGAGATTCTTAGCGAGTCAATCGGCGCGGCTCGCCTGACCAATCGGAGAGCCCCACGCTTTGGCCAATCAAAGCACGGGGATCTCGAGTATGTTAATGAAGGACAGAACACCCCTCCCCTCTTGGTTCAGTCCTTACGTTGCGTAGTCACGTAGGTAGGCGGGGCTCTGTCTGGTCCTACTTGACCTGCGCAACTCAGTTGTAGGCTGGATCCCAGCCGGTTCGGTCGGGATCTCCGTTGCTCCTGCTGCTGTCGTGGGAACCGGCTGGTTGATCGGGCCGGTCCTTTCTCCGTAGCTCCCTCCTGGGCCTTCCGGGTTGGTTGAGCTACGGGTTTCGCCGCTCCCGCTCGGTCTTTCCGGGTCGGTCGAGCTGGCTTGGCTGTTCCTTTCTGGCGAGGGGTCGTGATGGCTGCGTTCCGGTGAGTACTGCTGGTTTATTTTTCTTCGGATTTGGTCCCCTGGGTATTCCCTCCCGCCTTGGTTTGCGTTGCGGGGGTTGGGTTCGTTTGTTTGTGCGTCGGCAGTTTGTTGGTTTGCAGTTCTCGACCTAAGTTGGTCGATGTGGCGTTTCCATGTTCGTCCGTCTGCTGTTTGTAGCCGGTACGAGTGTGGGCCTGTTGCTTGGGTGATGACGGCTGGGATCCATAGAGGGTCTCCCGTCAGGTTTTTTGCATATACAGGGTCCCCGGGTGCGAAAGTTCAGTGTTTGGTGCTTGAGTCTGGGGGCCTCTCTGGGTTATACGTAGGGTGTAACCTGTCGAGTGGGGACCTTAGCTTTCTACCCATTAGTAGTTCGGCTGGGCTTTTATTGGTTGTGGTATTCGGGGTTATGTGTTGGGTGAAGAGTAGTCTGTTGATTTTCTCTTGGATCTCCCCGTGGTCTATTTTCCAGATGGTCTTTTTAGTGAATTGGACCATCCGTTCCGCCCTACCATTCGCCGCCGGGTGCGCCGGTGCTGTCAGCGCGTGGCGGATGCCCCTTTCCGCTGGGAATTTTTCGAATTCCAGCGAGGTGAACTGGGGCCCGTTGTCGGAGACGACGAGGTCTGGGAGGCCGTGTGTTGCAAGGAGTTTGCAGAGTTCCTTGATCACGGCCTCCGTGCTTGTCGTCATGTTGCTTACCTCCAGCCAGTTGGAGTAAGCGTCAACTGTTATGAGGAAGGTGTGTCCTTTTGTGGGCCCGGCGAAGTCTATATGGATTCTAGACCAAGGTCCCCTTGGGGTTTCCCACTCTAGGACGGGTGCTGTGGGTGGGCTGGGCCTCGTTTCCTGGCATCGTTGGCACCTAGCTACCCAGGCCTCTATTTGTTTGTCCATCCCTGGCCACCAAGCGTAACTTCTGGCCAGGGCTTTAGTCCTCAGGATGCCAGGGTGCCCCTCGTGTAGCATTTCCAAAACCTTCCCCTGTAGCTTTTCCGGAATGACCACCCTGTCCCCCCATAGTATGCACCCTTTTAACAACGAGAGCTCCGTTTGGCGGTTTCGGAACGTTTTGACTGACTCGTCGTTGTCCCTTTCCGGCCACCCTTTCTCCACCCAATGCAACACCCGCGCCAGACGTTTGTCTTTATTAGTCTCTCAGGCAATGTCTGATGCGGTTATGGGCAGGTTGGGTAGAGTCTCTATGCTGAGGGTGGTCGTTGTGGGTGCTGGGTCGGTGTCGGGTTCCGGTAGCGGCGAGCGGCTTAAGGCGTCTGCATGGGAGATCGTCTTACCCGGTCTGTGTATGAGTTCGTAGTTGTAGGCTGCCAGGAACTCGGACCACCTTGTCATTCGGGGAGACAGATTCCCAGCAGCGGCTTGTGGTCGGTTATGATGGTGAATGTCCGGCCGTAGAGGTATTCGTGGAATCGTTTTATGGCGGCAACTATAGCCAGAGCCTCTTTGTCCAGTTGGCTATAGTTCCGCTCCGGTTTGGTGAGGGTCCTTGAAAAGAACGCGATGGGCGCTTCTTTTCTGTCGGGAAGGGTATGGCTGAGGACAGCACCGACGCCGAAGGGTGATGCGTCGCATGTGACGGCCAGAGGTAGGGTCTCGTTGAATTGTATGAGGACGGCGTCAGATGTGAGGAGGTCCTTCGTTCTTTGGAAGGCGGCTTGCTCCCGTTTCCCCCAAGTCCAGGTCGCCACCTTGTCCAGGAGCCTATGCAAGGGCTCCGCCGCCGTCGCCTTTTGGGATAGGAAAACATTGTAAAAGTTCAGTAACCCCAAGAATGCTTGTAGCTCCGTCTTTGATTTGGGGGTGGGGGCTTCTTTGATGGCCTTGATTTTTTTGCTTGTGGGGTGAATGCCGTGCCGATCTAGGAGGTAGCCCAGGAATTCCACTCGTTCCGTGCAAAGCTGGCATTTTTCCCTCTTTACTTTTAGCCCTGTCTCTTTAAATTTAGTTAGGACCTCCCTTAGTTGACCTTCTAGTTCGGCTTGGTTGGCTGCCGACACTAGGACGTCGTCAAAATAAGGTACCACCCCCTTGATACCTTGCAATAGCCTCTCCATTAGGCTCTGGAATATGCCCGGTGCCACGCTGACTCCAAATTGGAGTAGGTTGCATTTGAATGCTCCCCGGTGGGTGACATTGGTCTGCGCTTCTGCCGTTTGCTCGTTGACCGGCAACTGTTGGTATGCCTGGGCGAGATCAAGCTTGGCGAAAACCTTGCCCCCTCCCAGTGAGTGCAGTAGGTGTTGCACTACTGGGACGGGCTAGGCGCTTTGTTGCAGCGCGCCATTTAGGGTGGCCTTATAGTCCCCACAGATTCTCACCGACCCATCGGGCTTGATCGGGGTGACTATGGGGGTTTCCCACCGGGCGTGGTCTATGGGCTGCAGGACCCCTTGTTTGACGAGCTTATCAATTTGCTCGTCTATTTTGGGTTTCAGTGCGAATGGCACCCGCCTTGGTTTCAGGCGTTTGGGGGGGACGTTAGGGTCTAGGTCGAACGAGATAAGGGGCCCTCGGTACTTGCCTAGGTTTCCGTCGAAGACCTCTTGGAACTCCCAGGCTAGTTGCTGCTCCCAGCCGTTGTCGGTGATGTGGTCGACTCCCGTGAGGGCGATGTCGAGTGGGGCGAACCATTGCAGTCCCAGTAGGCTTGGGCGGTTGCGGTCGACGATCGTTAGGGGGAGTCGTTCGGTGCGCCCCTTATACGTGATGTTAAAGCTTTTGGTGCCGACTACCGGGATGCGGTTTCCCTGGTAGTCCTTTACAATGAGTCTCTGGCTGTCTACGTTCCTCCTTTGGAGGGTAGGCACCAACCGCTT
This sequence comes from Hydrophis major, assembly GCA_033807585.1. Taxonomy (NCBI): domain Eukaryota; kingdom Metazoa; phylum Chordata; class Lepidosauria; order Squamata; family Elapidae; genus Hydrophis; species Hydrophis major. Next base: position 16,872,090 of record CM066330.1, read on the forward strand.
TATCTCGTGCCATGCAATCATGGAGAGGTAGGACCCGGAGTCCACCTCCATTTTGCACGGCTGGCCCTCGATGCGTACCTCGACGTGGACCTTCCGGGCGTCGTTGGTGATGGCGTGGCCGATGGTGACCGTCTGGTGGGTCTCCTCTCTCCGCCGGTTGTCGCCGCCTCACGAGGATCGTCCATTCCGGTCCCATCGGCTGTCCGAGGGGCGATCTCTGGACCGGGGTGGTGTGTTCTCCCTCCTCCGGTCGCTCTGGTCTCATCGTGCTGGACTGCGGTTTTTCTTCAGGCGGCAAACCCGGGCGATGTGTCCCTTTTTGTCGCAATGCCAGCAGATTGAATCGAAAAACCGGCATTCCGACCTGGGGTGGTCGCCGCCGCAGCCGGCACAGTTAGTCCTCGACTTACGACCTCGCCGGTTCCGTGGGTGGCGCCCTGTCTGGAGTCGGTGGATGTCCTCCTCATCATCGGACGTGCCGGATGCCGAGTGGAAATCGCCCTGGTGTGTTGTCGTCTCGGTTTTTGGCTCGGTCGACTTCGCCGGGTTGTTGTTTCCACCGCGGTCCCTCGTGTCCGGTCTGCGCATGCTGTCGGCGGAAGTTCGGGTTGCTTCTGCGGCTGCGGCTGCGGCTGCGGTGAGGGTGTCTGCTAGGCTGATGTCGCCCTTAGCCATCAGCCGGCTCTGGAGGGCGGGGTCCCACAGACCGAGCACGATTCGGTCTCTCAGAGCGTTGTTTAGCTTATCGAATTCGCAGAGCCCCCCTAGGCGCCGCAGCTCGACGATGAAGTCGCTGAAACTCTCACCCAATCTCTGGTCCCGCCGGTAGAACTCGTTGCGCCGGATCAGGATGGGTACCTCTGGAGCGTAGTGTCGCCGAAGGATGGGTTCGAGGACGTCCCAGTCCATGGCGGTCGCATTGGCGGGCTTGGCCAACGCTTTGGCCATCTGGAAGACCTCGGTCCCGCAGTGGGTGAGGAAGACAGCGCGTTTCAGTGGGCCGGAGGCGTCCTTCATGCCGGTGCACTCGAGGTACATGTGGAATCGGTCGGAGAACAATTCCCAGTCCTCGGTGGCGGGGTTGAAGGGGGTGGGCGGTGCGATTTTCGCCATCTCGGTGCTTCGTCAGGCTTCCGTCGGACACATGGTTCGGTTCAGGGTCTGGATCCCACCTTCGTCGCCAGTGTTGTGTCCGCGAAATGATGCCAGGAGTCGGTGACTTAGTGCAAAGCTCTTTATTGATCTGCGGGAACCGAACTGGCGAAAGGAAAAAAGCCCGCGGCTTTTATTCCTTTCGCCGCGGCGGCCGCGGCCAATGACACCACTTTGAATCTCCCGCGGTCTGAATGGACCAATCGCGGGAGATTCTTAGCGAGCCAATCGGCGCGGCTCGCCTGACCAATCGGAGAGCCCCGCGCTTTGGCCAATCAAAGCGCGGGGATCTCGAGTATGTTAATGAAGGACAGAACAATCTATTTAGATCAACTTCCCTATGAACGCACAGTTAGTGGAAGACTGAAATTCTCCCAATTTCTTTCTGAAACACATTTCTTTAAAACAAACATTCTCTTCAATAAACCACATGGCAATGTGACCCTTCTTTTTTCCTTTTTTTTTAAAAAAAAAAAATTGCACTAGCGTGCCTAATGTTGACACTTAGTGTTAAGACTGATATGTCAGTTTTTATTGATTGATGGACTACAAATCATTCTGAACCATATCAAGATGATATTGCTCCTCAAAAATCAGGGGGGAAAAAATCACAGCTTCTGGAAGGCTTACTGTGATTAGGGCCTCTATCCGATTGTCTTCTTCTTTCCTTTAAATGCCACTAGGCCAGTGGTGGCTAACCTTTTTGGGCTTCTGTGCCAAAAATTGCATGTGTGTTTGCGCTCGTTTGCTTGCACACCAGCATTCAGAAGTCAACGCGCACAATTCCCCTGCACATATGCGTGCAATCCCCACCACTGCCCCCTTATCTCCAGTGTACCTCCCAGCTGATTTTTGGCCCATTTGAGGCCTTTTTCAGCTTCCCAGAGGCTTGAGGGAAGCCCCTGTAGCCTTTACAGGACGAAAAATGGGCTCGTTTCACAGGAAGGCCGAAAAAGACCTGAAAATCTGTTGGGAGGAGTGCACATGTGCAGTGAGGTAAGTTTGCCTAGGGCTCACATGCCATAGGTTCGCCATCATGGCACTAGGCTGTAAAACGTCTTCATAAAAGAGATACTCTGTTGGAACAAGAATCAGATGCATTTCAAAAGCATAAAGGAGAGAAGCAACCTGGGAACTAAGAAGAAATTTCCTGACAGCTAGAACAATTAATCAGTGGGATGGCTTATACCTCCAAAAGTTGTGAATGCTCCAACGCTGGAAAATCTTAAGAACATCTTCTTGCCTGAGGAGGGGGTTGGACTAGAAGACCTCCAAGGTCCCTTCTGTTAAGTACTTGGACATGGGTCGGAATAAATGGAGACAGCCTCTGAATTGTGACTTTCAGCTCTTTATTAGCATAGTGACTTCTCAAAACAACAACAGTGAACTCTGCCTTATATAGGCAACCCTTGTAAGAATTGTCCAATAACGAGCTATGAACGCTAGCTCTTTTAACCAATAAGAATCCTCTGTTAAGGGCCAATCGGATTCCTCAGAACTAACCAATCCGATCTGGCCGCCTAACAGCCAATCAGAAGTGCAGGGCCAGAACCCTGCACTTTACCTCAAGCTCATACTTTATTAACTATGGTACATACACAACACCTTCCAACTCTAGTATTCTGTTATCTTGGTTATGGAGAATGGGAACGGGGAAGGGAGAGGCTGATTAAGGATGCTCATTGTGACTATATCTGGCCAACTGGAAGCATAGGCCAGGCTTATTCATTTAAACTTATATAAAAATGGCTGAAGATTTGTAGGATTTAATAAAGAAGCATATTCAAAAAATCTAGAGTCACAGGAACTTCGTATTACCCAGAAGAGTAAGGAGGAAATCCCCCTTTTCACAGATTGGTTCTGCTGCTAGCTGCCTTGATGGAGGAGTGTACATGTTCCACTCCTGAGCAAGAAATGAATCATCTTTTCAGTATTTAAGATAAAAGCAGAACTACAAGCCTGGAAACATGAGTCGGCCTCCGTGCTAGAAAATTAATTATAGCTAGTTTCATGTGATTATGTAGTCTTGATTGCTACACTTTGTCCTTCTAATTAAGAAATTACAATACAGATGATGCAGGTAATCATATATTGGTATAGTGTTAATTGCAACCCGTTTCTTCCCTGGGAATTCTTTCAAGAGAGGAGAGAAAGAAGAGAAATGAAAAAATTGCTTAGTTGAGACAGACTTCTGCTGCTCTCTTGCCTCCAAATTGAATTTCAGCTATTTAAATGCAATGGATCTCTATCTAAAGCCAGAACCCTAGCAACTTTAAAACTTGTAGACTTCAATTCCCAGAAATTCCCCAACCAGCATCTATAATTCATAGGTGGCTGGGGAATTCTGGGAGTTGAAATCCACAGGTTTTAAACTTGCTGAAATTGGACACTCCTGATCTGGGTTCTGGCACAATGGAGATTCCTGTAGTTTTACACTTTCAATCAAAATTGACTTCCTCCTTGGAACACAGATAATTTTGCAGGATTTCTTTGATCCTGGGGACTTTTGGTTTTTTTGATGATCAAGAGGCAAGTGGTGATTAAGATGAATTCAGTCCTTCCTGCTGGGAGCTTCTTAATAGCACATAAAACTGCTCAGTTATTAAGAGATCATTAACACCGTATTGGAGGCTTGGATTTCTCCAGCTGCAGCCAGATCTGTTGTCAGACATCGGTGGCATCGAGCAAGAGAAGAAATGTAAATAGCAAGTGAATTTACATGGATAACAATTAGAATGCAAGGTTGTGGTAGGACTGTTCATGAATCCATGTTCACTGAAAAGCAGAGGGCTGAATAAGACCAAAGATATGGGTATCCTTCACAAGGGTTAACTAGAAAGATATCTCTTGTGTGTAGGATACAGTGGTGGTATTCTACCGATTCAGCCTGGTTCATCTGAACTGGTAGCTCCAAGGATCATCTGTGAGCAAACCAGTTCGCTCCGATGATCAGTTGATGGGCTCTCCCACCTGCCCAGCTCTATTCTGACCTTTATTTCCTGCTTTTCAACCTCAGCTGTTTCACGCAGCACAGCCAATTGCCACATATCAGCTGTTTTACACACAGGACTTGCAGCAGAAGGTGAGTTACAAACACTGTGTGCACAGACACACAAAGCACACGCTCCCACCGAACCAGTAGGAATAAAGTTTGAAAGCCACCACTGATAGTACGTATGTGTTCTAATGCAGTGGCCACCAACCGGTGGGCCGCAACCCACTGGTGGGCCGTGATAAATCTTACCCCCAGAGCACACACCCCAAAGCAATTAATCCAGGCTGCACAGAAACACAAGGCTGCGCAGCCCACATGGCCTGTGGCAACCCTCCCCGCCCACTCAGTCCTTACCTGGCAAACTTGCCTGCTAAACTGCTATTTTTCCTTTTTCCAACCATCATCTGTTCTTCTGTGCCGGGAGATTTAGATTAGCTAGGAAGCAGGAAATGGTTGGATATCTTGCTTTCTAGCTAGTCTTTAGATCTTCAGCTCTGCTTTTAAGTACAACTGAATCTCCCTTAGGACTAAAGGTTCTATTATTCAGTGCAGACCCACAGCAAGCAAATTTGAGAGACTGAGCTAGCCAATGGCAGATAGATAGATCACTGAATGATTCTGTGAGCAACTCAATCTGCTTGCCTGCTTTGCCTGATTTTGGATAAAAGTTGCTCTTTTTTATATAAAAAATTCAATATTTATATAAATATTTGTGCCCATAGAACCAGTTAGTGGTCCCTGGGATTTAAAATTATGAGTTTGGTGGTCCCTGAGGTCCAAAAGGTTGGCGACCCCTGCGCTAGTGCAACTCCAATGTTTTTATAGCTGCTAATAGTTTATGAATCTACAGAGAAGCATCTTCTGTAAACAAGTAATGCTTTTCCAAGTTCATGGTCTCAGAATTATCTCTCTTTATGGCTGGGCTAGAATGGAGTCAGTGATCCACTTGCTCTATGGCATGGGTGTCAAACTCAAGGCCCATGGTCTGGATGCCACCTGTGGAGTGCTTAGATTTGGCCTCCAGGGCTGTCCTGGAAATAGCAAAGGATCAGCCTGTGGTGCATCTGCCAAACAAAACTGTGTGTGGCCCTCCTGGGCTCCGTTTTAGGTCGCGATGGCCTCCTGCAGTCTTCTGCCAGTGAAAACAGAGCTCAGGAGTGTGTGTGCTCCATTTTTGCTGGCAAATGGCTGCAGGAGGGCTGCGCACAACCCCCTCAAGCTCCATTTTTGCTAGTGGAGGGCTAGCAAAGCAAACTAAAAATGAAACAAAACAAAATGAGAAATGTTTCCCCTTTTGTATTTGAGCATGCAAGAAGGGACAGGAAAGGAGAAAGGGAAAGAGGAAAGACAAAAAGAAAGAAGGAAAGAGAACAAGGAAGGAAAAAAAATAGAAGAAGGGAAGAAAGACTAAAAAAGGGAGAAAAAAGAGAAGGAAGGGGGGAGGGAGGGAGGGAGGGAGGGAGGGAGGGAGGGAGGAAGGAAGGAAGGAAGGAAGGAAGGAAGGAAGGAAGGAAGGAAGGAAGGAAGGAAGGAAGGAAGGAAGGAAGGAAGGAAGGAAGATTATTATGATAGGGAAGGAGGGTCTGAGGGAAGTTCTGCCTTAGCATTTAGCCACTACAGGTGCCCCCAACATGAGTGACATCGAGCTGGCCACGCTTACCCTGGCCACACACACACACCGGTCAAACACAACCTTGATGCAGCCCTCAATGAATTTGAGTTTGACACCTCTGCTCTATGGGCTACAGGACTCCTTGGTGCCTGACCCAGGATACTCTTCCACTGGAACCTACATATGCCTCCAGGACCTTCTCCTCTGTCTTGTCTTCTACTTTAGAGGATGGATCCTCCAGGAAGGTCATGATACCTGGGCAGATCATTCACCAACCATCTTGTCCGGTTTGAATTTCAGTTTTGTCAATCCTTCTCCTGACTATTTTGTAAGACAGCTACCAATAGAAGATATCGCATAGATTAGGCAAACATTAAAGCTACTGGTAGCTGTTATCTTCCAGTTCAGGAGAACACAGCTCAGTCCTCAGATGACCTCTGAAGGCAGTTACATGAAAATGAGAAAATGACCTGTGTGTCCTTGTTGACTACAAGTTAAACGTGAGTCATGGGACAAATGCTCTCTTGGGGTGTGTAAACAGGAACAGAGTCCAGGTCCATGGGAAATAATTGTTCTTCTCTATTCTGCCCTAGTCAGACTCTGCTTATGAATGAAAGTTTAGAGGAAGGCTACCACAGTGTTGATACCATGATTTGGAAACAAATCCCAATGGTACAGTAAAAGGAATTGGATACAGATAGCCTGTAGAAGAGATAACTGAGTAGGGATGATAGTCATCATCAAATATCTGAAAAGTGTCCCACAAATAGCAATAGCACATAGATTTATATACCTCTCCACGGTGCTTCCCTTGAGCCTTTGGGAGGGCAAAAACGGCCTCAAATGGGCTGAAAATCAGCTGGGAGGCGCACACATTCGCAATGCAGGTAAGTTTGGCTGGGGCTTGCATGCCCACACAAATGGTTTTGTGCCATAGGTTCGCCATCACGGGAATAGAATAATAACTTTATTGTCACTTTGAATGTACACTAATCGGCATACATTAAAATGAAGTTTTGTTGCATGCAACTCTTTTGTGACCTTCTGCTTCTCAGAAGGTTACAAAAGGTGATCACATGATCCTGGGACACTTGCAACCATCATAAATGTGAATCAGTTGCCAAGTGTCTGGATTTTGATCACATGACCAAGGGGGAGGGGATGCTGCACTGATTGTAAGGGTGAAAAATGATCATAAGTCACTTTTTCAGTGCCTTTGTAACTTTGAACAGTCACTAAATGAGCTGTTGTAAGTCGAAGACTACCTGTTTTGACCACCCATTTTACCATGGTGCAACTCTGGGTACAATTTACTGTATATTGGTTGCGGTGTCTTGGAGTCATGCGATCTGTCAGGATTCCAGCAATCACCCTAATTAAATCATGATTCTCCAGCCAAACTTCAAGAAACTTCTAAGGATTTATTAGAGACGGCATACTGGCATGACCTGCATGAAGCCAACTCTGGCATACATAATTTACACTCATCTGTGACCCTGTTTCCCTCCTCCCCCCTAGGTGTCTCATAAACCAGATTCTCCAACTGAGCACATTCACGGGCTGGGTGTCATCATTCACATTCTCAAATTAAATATATTCATGGGCAAAAGCTCTGGTATTTTAGTTACAAACTTTTAAAGATAAGGGTTGGAATATACTTATGCTTCCCCCACCCCCCTTTTTTTAATGGCAACTACTAAAACAGGCATGGGAATGTTTTATGAGTTGACATGATCGCCGTTTGCAACCTGTTTCAACAAGCAAAGTCAATGGGGGGAATCCAGATTTGCTTAGTAACTGAGTGTTTCGCTTAAAAACTGTAGCGATTCACTTAAAATTGTTGCCAAAAAAAAGGTCATAAAACCGGGTAAGACTCACTTACCTTAGCAATGGAAATTCTGGTCCCAATTGTGGTCATAAGTCAAGGACTATCTTTATTTGAAAAAAAATAATATGATGGCCTAAGGATCTGCCCCAAACTTCACTACAAGAGTGGAAAATGTTATTTGGAAGAACATGAATTGATTCCCAACTGGGTCAGTGGTGGTATTCTACCGGTTTGGCCTGGTTCTGGTGTACCAGTAGCACCGAAGATCAGCTGGCAGAGAACCGGTTCCCTTCGAGTTCCTCCAATGCTCTGCAGTTGGCCCACATAACCACCACTGCTCCTAAGTCCTTTTTAACCTCTCAGCTGTTTGGCGCAGCAGCAGCGGATTGCAGTGCTAAATAGCTGAGAGGCGCAGTAACTTAGTTTTTACTGTTTTAATGCATGCGCAAAGTGCATGTTTAGGGTGCGTGCATGCTCGTGCAAGTCACACAATCCCATCCCTGCAGCCACGGCGACCAAGCCACTCACACAGAACCAGTGGTGGGAACTTTTGAATCCCACCACTGATCTGGGTCCTGAAGGACATACAGTGATCCGAGGAGTGATTTACGCATGGTTTAAGGCTTGATCTGGCTCTAAATAAACCACTAATCACTACCTTATTGATCTGATGAAGACACGGCAAGATTATTGACTCAGGAATTCATTACTGATTGATAAAGCTATCAAAGCATCGCTTGATCATTTCACTTCCCTTTGAACTGAGACTTTGTGCATCGGGGGAAATGCACCTACCTCTTACACAGAGGTGGTTGGGATTTCTCAGCCTCTGAGGAAAACCTTGAGAAGACGCAGGCCCCAGAAGTTGGCAGGTACACATGGTTGGAATGCTAATGTGAAGTACAGCATGAAAAGTTCAGAAAAATAATGCGAGTGTTATTTATGGATAGCTATGGCAACCAGAAGCTGCCAGGAGAGGATAAATTAACTATCAGAGTTAAGCTACAATATATGGTGAGAATAAGCCAGGCCATATAGGTCCTCTTCACTGAAAGGAAGTAGGCCTATACCTTATAAGTATTGACTTTTCATGATCCAGAGCTTGGAACCAAGGCTAAGATTTGGATGTGTTGGCTTCAACCTCCACTGTCTGGTTCAACGCCAATAAAGGAACTGAGAAGAACTAAGCCAGCATTGGTAGATGCTGGTAGAACAAATCCTTAACTAGATGCAGAGAGTGGTAACCTGATATTTGAGCAAGGCTTAGTGCCCTGTGTAAACTTAATTGCTCTAATCCAGGAAAAGTCTGAAGAGTTTGAAAAATTTGAAAGCAGAGTGGACCTATGGAAAGCTACGAAGAACCAACACTGGATGGAACCAACAACAGAGGAGCTAGGAAGTGTGGAAATCATTGAATAAACTGCGCATGGGTACAAGATCCAGAGACACTCTGAACAAATGGGGCTATCCGGTGGCTTCTGTTCTTTATGATTGTGGTGACATACAGACAACACACATATAAATCTGCCCTTTGTGTCCTTATCAGTGTACACTTGAGGAACTCGTGGCAACACAACTGAATGCTATTAACTTTGCTAATTTCCGGACAAAATCTGTTTACTTTGTACATATTTTAATCTTGTATTTTTATATTTTAAATGTATGTCGTATAGTATAGCCTTTTAATCATGATGCTTCTGATAGGAATAAACAAACTATTCTTATGACAAATAATGGCTCAGAGTGGTGCAGTGGAAAGGGTATTGCTTATTTGGGTTTTCTCCCGCGTAAGATTGGAAGTATCTAGGCAACATTTCGATGAAGTCTCATTCATCATCTTCAGGCTTGGTCTTCAGCTCTGCGCTTCTCAGAGTGATGTGAGCTTGCAGCTACTTCTTCCTTTTAACTGCTAGTGGGGGTGTGACTTGATTGGGTGGGGGCTTGGCTGTGTTCTGATAGGGTGGGGGGGTGTTCTCATTGGTTGGGGGTTTGGCTGTGTTCTCATTGGTTGGGGGGTTGGCTGTGTTCTGATTGGCTGGAGGCGTGTTCTGTTCAGGTGGGGGCTTGGTTGTGCTCAGGTTAGTCTTAGTTGCTGGGGGATTTGAGCTGGTGAGCTGTGATCTTGCTGTTTGGCTTCGAGTTCGTGGTCGTGCTGCATCTTCATGGTGGGGGTCAGTTCGCTTCATGTATGGCTCAGAGGGGTTTGAAGTGGGGAGTGATGCAACTGCAGTGCGGCTTCTGGTCCGTGGTCGTGTCTCATCTTTTGTGTGGGTGTGAGTCTGCTTTCTATGTGGAAGTGTGGTGGTGGCATCTTGTGTGGCTCTCAGGGGTGTGGGTCTGGTGTCATTCTTCATGTTAGGTACTCGTCTGTTCATGAGGGCGGGTTTCCAAATGGCTGGTAGGCGGGAGGTATCATCTCGTTTATTCATGCTGTGTGGGACTTCATCGAAACGTTGCCTAGATACTTCCAATTTTACACAGGAGAAAATCCGAATAACCAAAGATTGATAGATAGATAGATAGATAGATAGATAGATAGATAGATAGATAGATAGATATACACACATATGGCATTCAGCTTTTTATTTTCCCACGTCATAGTAGTGGTGCTTTTAAAGTTGTAGCAACGTTTCAGCAGAATCTCATCTGCCATCATCCGGCTTCTGTATAGTGTTCGTCTGTGAGTTAGACTTTTACAGTGGTTTCAGATTTAAATTTGGGGCAGCCTATTGCTGTGACAGAATGGTTTTTTCTTCCTCCTGATTGGTTGAGAGTCTTGGTCTGTGTTTATTGGTCTTGGAGTTTGCTGTGTTCTGCTTCTAATATCTTCTGTCTGTTTTTTTGGCTCTTTTTGTATCTTGATTGGCTGGCAACATTGTGTTACTTTATTGGAGGCCTTTAGTGCAGCTTGGCTTCGGGTAAATGGACGGCTATCATTAGTTAGGAAGCTGGGTTTCATCTGGGTGCCTGGTTGGGGTGTGTTTGAGCTGGAGGTATCAGGGGGGATCTGTTTGTCCCCAGGTGTTTGCCTGGCTTGTGGTGTGGAGATTTTTTTGTTTGTGAGTGCAGGCTTCCAAATGATTGACAGCCTGGTGGAATCATCTCTTCTGTTCATGCTTTCTGGTCTTTTTTCAATCTCTATGGCTTCTCTGATGATTCTGTGGCCCATCCATCCACCCCAACCAGGCACCCAGATGAAACCCAGCTTCCTAACTAATGATAGCCGTCCATTTACCCGAAGCCAAGCTGCACTAAAGGCCTCCAATAAAGTAACACAATGTTGCCAGCCAATCAAGATACAAAAAGAGCCAAAAAACAGACAGAAGATATTAGAAGCAGAACACAGCAAACTCCAAGACCAATAAACACAGACCAAGACTCTCAACCAATCAGGAGGAAGAAAAAACCATTTTGGCACAGCAATAGGCTGCCCCAAATTTAAATCTGAAACCACTGTAAAAGTCTAACTCACAGACGAACACTATACAGAAGCCGGATGATGGCAGATGAGATTCTGCTGAAACGTTGCTACAACTTTAAAAGCACCACTACTATGACGTGGGAAAATACCCGAACAAAACAGGGGTGGGGAACGATGGCCCTTTTATAACTTGTAGATTTCAACTCCCAGAATTCCGGAGCCAACTGGCTTGGGAATTCTGGATGCCCACAAGTCATAAAAGGGCCATCATTCCCGTCCCTGCTTAAAATGTTCAAGGGGGAAGAGGAGATTTCCAAAGTAATTTTCAACACATCCGTGAGAAGCTCTTTCACCAAGTTTGGCTTTTCTTTTCCAATTAAGAGCTCACAGCTGCTCAACGGACAGTGAGGCCTGTTGAGAGAGTAGACAGACACAATGCAAGCTCTCATGCCATGAATAAAGGCCTTTATTGGTTGGTGGGGACAACACTTGTCACTGGAAGTCACAGATGCCAATTGAACTGATTTCTTCTTCAACTTGTTTAACTTCCTTCAACATGTTTAGCTCTTGGCATGAAAGTGGCGGTACTTGTGCATTTTTAAGGTCATGCGTAAGTACTATGTATAAGCAGGGATGAATTCATAGATGCCTTGGTATATCCTTGTGATTTATGTGTAACTCAACTCAGCTCTTGCAGTATTTCTCAGCCTTAGTAACTTTAAATGTGGAGCCCAAGCATGCTATTTTTTTTTTTTTTGAAGAGGCAACTGGACTTTCTGGTTTTTCTTTGAAGACATTTCGCTTCTCATCTAAGAAGCTTCTTGGATGACAAGTGAAACATCTTCAGAGATAAAGTCCAGTTGCTGTCATGCCCTTGTTGGAGACTGATTCTGAGGGAGGGGTCGAACAGCTGACAGGGAATGGGAGTGTAGCTCCGGTGGCTGTGGCGGAAATTGGGGAAGGGCACAGTCTGGCTGGGCATTCAGAAGAAGACCCAGGCCCACCCCCTCTTCATCTTAGGGCAGGCAGGGAGGAATGGAGAAGGGAGCAACATGACTTATGGGAGAGAAAAAGGCCCTGATCTCTTTCATTAGTTGCAGCTGGGAGAACAGGATATAAGAAGGGCATTTGCACCTTGCTGGAAGCAAAGTGTGCATTATATTTGTTGAGGCTTATCTGGGTTTTGCCGTCCTCCCAACTGTGTGTGCTTCGTTATCTTTTGGAAGTCTGCAATTTATTATCCTGGCCTGTCGTATTAATTACTTCAGCCTGGTTTGTGTTGGTTTCTTTATTTCTAATTTATCGGACTGCATTTCTTCCCTTCATAGACTGTTTTTGGAAGAGTTTGATCTCCAGCCAAGGATAACTGGACACTGGGGGCTAAGTTGGAGGTATTAAAGAGAATTTATCTACTTTTGTGCCTTTGTTATTTTTGTGCCACGTCCTGGGTCATCACAGTTGCCTCTTGAAAAAAGAACCTTTGGGACAACCATGGCCTGGATGACTGAGGATATCCATAGACTTTAAATGTGAATTCCCAGAATTCCCCAGCTTCAGTTCTGGAAGCTAAAAGTCCACACCTGTTAAAGTTCCTGAGATTGAGAAACATTGATATACAGGTAGTCCTCAACTTATAACCGTTTGTTTAGTGACTGTTCAAAGTTACTGGAAAAAGAGACTATTTTTCACAGTTACAACCATTGTAGCATCCCCATGATCACATGATCAAAATTCAGATGTTTGGCAACTGGCTCACTTTTATGATGGTTGCAATGTCCCAGAGTCACACGATCACCTTTTGCAACCTTCTGACAAGCAAAGTTAACAGAGAAGATGACCACATTACTAACTTAACAACTGCAGTGATTCACTTAACCATTGTGGCAAGAAAGGTCATAAAAACGGGGCAAAATTCACTTAATAACGGTCTTGCTTAGCAACATAAATTTTGGGCTCAACCACAGGCAGTTTTGGCCATTCTTCTAACAAAATTTATCTTCTATATTGGAGAACGCAGATCGTCCTTGATTTACAACCATTCACTGAGTGACCATTTGAAGTGACAACAGCACTGAAAAAAAATAACTTACAACCGGTCCTCGTGTTTATGACCGTCGAAGCATCCTCACAGTCTCAAGATCATAGCAAAAGAAAAAACCAAGAAAGTCCAGTTGCCTCCTGAAAAAGCACCTTTGGGACAGCCATGACCTGGATAGCTGAGAATCTCCACAGACTTTTAGCTAACCAATTTTGGGTGGATATCCTTCAAATCAGGGGTCGCCAACCTTTTGGACCTCAGAGACCACCAAACTCATAATTTTAGATCCCAGGTACCACTAACTGGTTCTGTGGGCATTTGTGGGTTTGGCTTGGTGGTCATGTGACTGGCTGGGCGTGGTTTGTATGTCAATTTTATAAATATTTATATAAATATTGAATTTTTTATAAAAAGAGAGCAACTTTTACCCAAAATCAGGCAAAGCAGGCAGGCAGATTGAGTTCCTCACAGAATCATAGATTCATTCAGAAATCTATCTATCTGCCATTGGCTAGCTCAGTCTATCACATAAAATTTGCTTGCAAGCAAACTCACAAAATTAACTCACAACATACCATGTATGTAAATATTGATTTTTTATATATAAAAAAGCAACTTTTACCCAAAATCAGGCAAAGCAGGCAGATTGAGTTGCTCACAGAATCATTCAGTGATCTATCTATCTGCCATTGGCTAGCTCAGTCTCTTAAATTTGCTTGCTGTGAGTCTGCACTGAATTTGCTTGCAAGCAAACCTTCAGTCCTAAGGGAAATTTGGCTGTGCTTAGCTAGAAAGCAAGAAATCCCACCATTTCCTGCTTCCTAAATCTCCCGGCACAGTAGAACAGATGATGGTTGGAAAAAGGAAAAATAGCAACTTAGCAGACAAGTTTGCTGGGTAAGGAGTGAGTGGGCGGAGAGAGTTCCCATGGGCCATGTGGGCTGAACAGCCTTGTTGTTATGAACTAATAAAGGCGTTTAATAAAGTTTTAACAACCTTAAGAAAAAGCAGGGTTCTAATCCTGCACTTCTGATTGGCCGATAATAGCAATATCGGATTGGTCCTTTCTGGGAAATCTGATTGGCTGTTAACGGGCCAACTCTCATTGGTTCAAGGGTTTAACACTTCCATGTTTCTCATTGGCTAATAGGTCAGCAGCCTACCCTATAAAAGGGCTGCTGCTGCCATAGGGTTTTGCTCTGTTCAGTATGTTCAATAAAGAGTTGAAGTTCACTGTTCACTGCCTCGTCTCCGCTCCTTGCACCCATGCGCAGAACTTAACACTTGTGTTTCTGTACAGCCTGGATTAATTGCTTTGGGCGGGTGCTCTGGGGGTGAGATTTCTCTGTGGCCCACCAATATTTTCTCGTGGCCCACCAGTTGATGACCACTGCTTCAAATGGTGGAGAAAAAATTGCAGACTACAGGAACTAGGAGCACTACTCAGGTGACCCTGAAGATAAATAAACTTCCAAGTCAGTGGTGGGATTCAAATATTTTTTACCACCGGTTTAGTGGGCGTGGCTTGGTGGGCAAACTTTGTGTGGGAAGGCATGCCAAACACATACTTTGCGCAGGCACAGAGGCCTTCTAACTCACCTCCTGCAAGCCTGCACGATCCTGGTTGCTTCAGCAGCTGCTGCGTGGCACTCTTCTGTGCCATGAAAAGCAGCTGCACTTCAAATTCAGAGGATAAAGGTGAATATGAGAGCCTGGGCGGGCAGGTGGGCCCACCAGCAGAGCAGTGGAGAGAACTGGTTAGGTCTCTGCTGCTCATCGCTGCTACTGGCTCTGCAGAACTGACCCGAAGCGGTAGAATACCAACACTGCTCCAAGTGCTTCAATGACCCTCTAAAAGGATGCAAATGACCAAGGAATATAAATCCTTCCATTCCCCACCATCCAGTCAGAGCTGAAGAAACTTCTTGGATGAGAAGCAAAACGTCTTCAAAGTAAAACAAGAAAAGTCCAGTTGCCTCTTGAAAAAGCACCTTTGCGAGTCCCAGGGTTATGTGATTTTATCATTTGTGACATTCCTAGCCATCTTGCGACAAGCAAAATCAATGGAGAAATCTGGATTTGCTTAACAAACTCACTTAACAACCGCTTAACAAATGTGACCAAAAAGCTGCAAAAATCAGGCAGGACTCACCTAACAATTGCCTTGCTTAGCAATGGAATTTCTATCCCTAAGTAGTTATAAGTAGTTATAAGATTTTAAGGCTGCTATCTAGTAATTGATTAGCCTATTGTAAGTAACCATGTCTTCCTAAAATAGCACTTCCTCAGAGAATCTGCAAGAGATTAACAAAGACTGAGATGGTCACCCCAAAACACCTTGCGCTGGGCAGCGGAAGTAAATTTACATCCGTTGCCTCTGAGGAATTAAGCAGGAAAAACTGGTGGTTTTCCAAAAGCTGACAGATGGCCATAAGACTATTTAAATCTTTGATAAAGTCAGCATGTTGAAGGATAGACATTGAAATGATGAGGGCTGACTAATCCCATTCCATTATTTAATGTTGGGTGAAGACATTGTCTTGCATTTTCCTCGTTACCTGCCACTCACATCAATGAAAGAGAATTTACTTCGGAAATTATTACAGAAAAGGGAATTGGGAGAATTGCCTCAGGGGTGGAGGGAGGTGCTGTGCATTGTTTTAGGGTTGAGAGGGAGAAGTGTACTCATTTGTTTACATAGGACAATTGGGTCTCCAGTGGTTTCCAGTCTCCCAAAGACATCAAAAGAAGGCTAGAAGGCATCAAAAAAGGTGCATTTCCTTTGAGGCTTTTTCAGTACCATTCAGGGAGTGTCTTGAGTAATTGTTGGAGTTCTCCTACCTCAAGAGACCTTCAAAGAAATTGCCTACTCCAGGGTTGTCAAACTCACGACAACACGTCATGTGATGCATCACAACTTTTTTCCCCTTTGCTAAAACAGGGTGGGCATAGCCAACATGTGACGCATCCAGCCTACGGGCTGCAAGTTTGACACCCTTGGCCTAATCCATTTCTTTCTCCACAAACTTGTGGAACAATTTGTTCCCGGCTTTAGTTTCTTGGAAGAATTATCCTTCTGGGTTCAGTTCCAAGTGGGGAAGAAAACACTGGAAACATGGAGGCTGTTTGGAAAGGTGGCTTAATGGAGGATAGGACCACAAGGCTTGGAGCTCCAAAGTGAAAAGGATGATCACATGCTTCAAGATGTTGGGTGAAGGAAAAGAAGGGGCAAGATGCTAAGAGTCCCTGGGTTTTATGCCCTCTGTTGGGATTTGAATTTGAGCTTGTATTCTGATTGGTTATCAGACTCCCATGGGGCCATGCAGGGACACCTCTGTAGGCTGTCCGGAATCCCAGGCTTGGTTGAGCCTTGCTGGATGATGATGTAATGAGAGGGCTTTGGGCAATTCCTATTATAGCTCTACCTGGAATAGATCTTTGTTATGTAAAATAGACTGGCCCAGGCCAGGGTAATGGCCCATTAGCAAAGATGGGGGGCTGAGTTTCTGCCTTTTTGAGTTTCTACTTTTTTTTTTAGGGGAAATATTCTACCTTCTTTAGTATATCTAGGATATATCCTCCTTTCCTAGGAGATGGGTGGGTTTTAACTTCCAACAAGATGAAACCAAAATTCTAACGGTGGATTCCATAAGACTTTTCTTAAATTTGTACAGGTCATTTCCCCCCATTGAATGTCCTTTAACAAAATGTTCAGCTTCTCTGGTCAATTCCTGGATTGTTTACCCAACCCAAAGATCTGTGTTTGTTTTGAGGCAATTCTACCTCTGCAAATTTAAATAGGGGTAGATTCCTTTTTCAGGCATACCTTCCAATATACAGGCCAAGTTAGTTGCACATGTGAAATGATTTCTATATCCCTTTCCTGTTATTTTAAGAGTTGGTAATTGTTCTGGTGTCAACTTCAAATTTTGATCTGGGTGCTTAAGACAACATGTCTCTCAATACAGCAGACACCTACAATTAAAGCCTCCTTAGAAGCAGAAATATTAGACTGTGTAGAAAACTACTGATGTAAAATTGCACCTGCAGAAGTCAATAAGGAGAAGAAAGGATATCACTAATGTTTTGCCCACACTTTCATGCTAACTTTTCTTTTTGAAATTGCTTATTTTGTCTTCAACTCCAACATCTGCTCAAGACTGAAGTTTAGATTTCAATGCATGGGTTGTATTCAGCCAATATTCATTACAGTTATGAGAAAAGTACTCATAACTTATTTCCATATTTTTGACGGATGAAGCAGGTTTTCCTAACAGTCCAAGGTGTGCATATATTCACAGGATGAGGCACATGCACAGCTTATGAGCCACGGTGGCGCAGTGGTTAGAATGCAGTACTGCTGGCTACTTCTGCTGACTGCCAGCTGACTGCAATTTAACATTTCAAATCTCACCAGGCTCAAGGTTGACTCAGCCTTCCATCCTTCCGAGGTGAGTAAAATGAGGATCCAGATTGTTGGGGTCAATACACGGACTCTGTAAACTGCTTAGAGAGAGCTGTAAAGCGTATATAAGTCTAAGTGCTATTGCTATTGCAGAGCTGACTACCAATTTGTTGGGACTTGATCATCTTATTGGATAGAAGCTGTTCTATTAAATTCCCACTTAGCCCTGGGACAAACTCAATCCTACCAAGCAGACCAAACAAGTAAGTGACCAGACAAATTAATTCTACTTTATTGCAAAGCTACATTAATGGTCTGAAAGTACAATTGTCCTGCTTTTTCTGATACAGCCTGAGAAAACAGAGAGGGTCTTAACGTGCTCATTATTCAATTGTGGTCTTATCTGACCATTTGCTAAGCAGCATCCCTCCATCTCATCTCCCAAGCTCTTCCCTACACACTATTTATACATTACAGGAAATCCCTTCTTGGGACAAAGTGGGGGATTCAATGTCACTAGAACTAGTCACCTAATGATGCTTGGAGCAAAAAGTCTGAGAAGAAAATCCAGGTTGAAAAAAAAAAATGCTCTGGATTGCATTTACCAAATTGGGACCCACCTGACCATTTTGGTTACCACACTATAAAAAAGATGTTGAGACTCTAGAAAGAGTGCAGAGAAAAGCAACCAGGATGATTAGGGGACTGGAGGCTAAAACATATGAAGAATGGCTACAGGAACTGAGCATGGCTAGTCTAGTGAAGAGAAGGACCAAGGGAGACATGATAGCAGTCTTCCAATATTTGAGCAGCTGTCACAGAAAAGCTATTAGGTCAAGCTATTTTCCAAAGCACCTGAAGGTCAGACAAGAAATAAACAGATAGAAACTGATCAAGGAGAGATTCAACCGAGAAATAAGGAAAATTTTTCTGACTGTGAGAACAATCAACCAGTGGAGCAGCTTCTCTTCAGAAGATGTGGGAGCTTCATCACTGGAGGCTGTCAAGAAGAGACTGGATTGCCATCTGTTAGAAATGGCATAGGATCTCCTGCTTGGGTGGTGGAGTAGGGTTTGGACTAGATGACCTACAAGGTCCCTTCCAACTCTTGTTATTCTGTATTCCATAGATGATTTGGGAGCCTCCGAGATGAATTGGATTACATCTACTGCCATCTCTAACCTTTGAGGGCTGGGGAAATTATCTGGAAGCATTGGCAAAGGCAACCATACTCTGTCCCCCTAATCTGCAGCTTGGGGGGGTCAATTATCAGAAGTGGGGAAAGCTTGTTCACCCCTCTGTTATGTGTGAATGTCAGCAAGGTCCAAAGGTTTGGTTATAAACATCCTTCAGTTTTATCAGACGACTGAGTAAGTAGCCGAAATCTCTTTTGAGATTCTTAATGCCTTCATTGGTATTTTCCTGCAATAATAAGGAAGTGGATTGTCATTGCCTTTTTAAAATTTGTTTTATTTTTTACTTCCCAGCTTATCTCCAGCCCTACAATTAACTGAGGACTTCCCATCAAGTGCAATCTTGCTCAGTTTTTTTTTTTTAAGGTTAACCAAAGCCAACTATTGTAGGCGTCAAGTGAAATTTACAGGCCAGGATCATATCTGAGTCTTAATTCTTTAAAAATTATTTAAATCTAAGGAACTTAGACTGAATGGCTTACAGTAGACGGGTGTTTCTCAGGGTCCAAGAGTATTGGAATCACCTTTTGTGACCTTCTGAAAAGCAGCCCATGGGGAAGCCAGGTTCCCATCATAACCATGTTATTAACTTAGCAACTGCAGTGATTCACTTAACAACCGTGGCAAGAAAGGTTGTAAAATGGGCAAAATTCACTTACCAAATATTTTGCTTATAAGCAGAAATTTTGGACTCGATTATGCTTATAAATTGAGAACTTCCTGTACTTGCTGGGTTGTGTTTTTTTTCTGCATCTCAGAACCTGCCTCTAAACTATTACTTTCACCCTAGAAGTATAGCTTTTTCAGCAAATTGTAATAAAAAAATGAGTACTTTTTTTTTTTTTTTTTGTGGGAAAATATTCTCATGACAGCATAAATGAACTTCTAGGTTCATTTGTCAGACTTTATTAATTGAGGTTCCAAAAGAGGTCAGTAAAAGTTCCAGGAAATGTCATTATTAAAAATATATATAAACATTGATTTTTTTTTTAACTGTATACCATGCAATACTATAACTTGCAGTAGTTGGAATTTTTTTACATGAGACAGTTCAGCTTTCAACTGATGCTTGCTGTTGTTATAAACACTGTAAAATGTGGGTTGTGTTGTGAAGTTTTGCAATTATTTGGGTTTGGGGTTTTTTTTGCAGTGTTTCCCTCAGATTTGCAAATAACTTCAAGGGTTCCCCCAGAATAAAAAGGTTCAAAAAGGCGACGTCAGATAATTCTTTTTGCAATTGAAATTGATTGCAATTCATCATATTTGCAATTAAAACCTAGTCTATCGTGGCATATAGAGACTTGGAGAACGTGCCTATTTTTTAAACCAAAGTGTTACATCTTCAGCAGAATCTTGGAGAACAGTCCCTTTTAAATTTTACCAATTTGTATGTGTGAAGGTAAGGAGGATAACCTTGACAGAATGATGCAAGAACTATTACTTAGCCAAGAGGGGCTAAATAATTTTATTTTTTTAGTCCAGAGCAACAATAGCAATAGCACTTATATAGTGCTTCACAGTGCTTTACAGCTGTCTCTAAGTGATTTACATATTGCCCCCAACAATCTGGCTCCTTATTTTACCAACCTTGGAAGGCTGGAAGGCTGAGTCAACCTTGAGCCTGGTAAGACTGAACTTCTGGTTGTAGGAAGTGTTAGCCTGCATTCTAACCATATGCTGCCACAGCTCTTTTGCAATCTTCTGAGCAGCAGATAACAAGATAACATTTAGGAAAAAAAAAAAAAACTCCTGCTAACACCTCCCTAATTCATTAGAGCAGGGGTCCCCAACCCTTGGGTTGGATAATGGTCCAAGGTCTATTAAGAACCGGGCCACACAGCTGGAAGTGAGCGGCAGGCAAAGAACGTGGACATGAGTGGGATCTAGGTTGCAGACTCCCCCTTTACAGCCCTCTCTAACCAGTTTACAGAGTCAGCTTATTGCCCACAGCAACCTGGATCCTCATTTTATTAGCCCGGGCCTGGAAGGATGGAAGGCTGAGTCAACCTTGAGCCAGTCAGGATTGAACTGCTGGCAATCAGCAGAATTAGTCTGCAATACTGCATTCGAACTATTGCGCCACCATAGCTCATGGAAAAATTGTCTTCCACGAAATCAGTCCCTGGTGTCAAAAATGTTAGGGACCGCTGCACTTGAGTATAAGAATAGGAAGGCAACATAACACAAACTTGTAAGATTCTGTTATATGGCTAATCTCAATAGAAATATTTATTTATTTTATTTATTCATTTTGTCAATTGCTTACAAGATAATAGGTATAAGTAAAAACATGGCTATGAATATATGGATATATATAAGAAAAACAAAAAATAAAAGAAACAATAGGACAGGGACGGTAGGCACCTTGGTGAGCTTATGCACGCCCCCTACAGACCACTTAGGAAAGGGGTGAGGTCAATAGTAGACAGTCTAAGGTTAAAGTTTTTGGGGTTTGGGGAAGAAACTATAGTCAGGTAGAGTATTCCAGACATTGACCACTCTGTTGCTGAAGTATTTCCTGCAATTAAGTTTGGTGCAATTAATCTTGAGTTTTTATCTATTGTTTGTTCTTGTGTTGTTATGGTTGAAGCTGAAGTATTCATTGACAGGTAGGACATTGCAATGTATGATTTTATATACTATACTTAGATCGGACCGAAGGCAGCGTAGTTCTTTTTTTAATTTTAGCCTTCCTGTGGAGTTGAGTTGTTGGTCTGGTCTGCCCTAGTGAACCTGATAGTATATTATCTTTTGGCCTTCTGGTCCAATGCAGGAAAAAAACCAATTTCCTTAGAACATAAAAGGCCTTATTCACCTTGAAAAATAGTCAGTACTGCAGCTACACAAATTGTATTGGTTTATATGACAGTAATTGGTGCCTAAAAAAAAGCTACAAAGTAAAAAAAAACATTTGGCTGGATGTGGAAGTTTAAAGATTTTAAGTCCTGGAAATGTGTGAAACCTTAAGTATGTGCTTTTTAAAAAGTTGGTTGGTACTTTTGGCACCGGGATGAAATGACTGCTCCTTTCTTGTGACATTGTGCAACTAGCCAAAGAGAATCTGATTAACACCACATTTTGTGCTATGGATCAATCAATGCTTTACTGGAGTGAGGGAAGAGAGGCTCACCCCTACAAATACATGTAACATGCGAAAACTTATGAAACTCTGAGAGGTTGATCTTTCTTGCTCAAAATAAAATAATCTTAATCAAGATCTGTTTGCTATTGTTTTGTTTTCTCTTTTGAAAATAATACTGGCACAAAATGGAGGTGCATATTGTTACTTCTATAAAGCACCCAAGAGTTGGACTGTCTAAATTTTGATGAATTGTTTGGTGCAAAGGGAGGGAAACAGTCAAACCTCTTTAGGAAAAGAGTTTGCAGCCTGTGCTGCTTCAGGAGAGCTGGTCACATAGGAACAGTCTGTTTTTCAAATGTACCCTTTAGAACTGGCTGCACAATCCTTTGTGTGCCAAGGGTTACATAGGTGGTTTGCACTGTGTGCCAAAGGACACTTCCCTGAACCGAAGCAGGATAAAATATGATTGCTTTCCTTAAGCCAGTGCTGTCAATCTCCTGGCCCATGGGCTGGCTGGCCCCACCTATGCCCAGGTTAGAGAAGGGGGAAAAGTCCCGATATATCACGTGACATAGCTGTGACGACGTGAATTTGACAACCCTGCCTTGTGCCATATTGGAAGTAACAATTATATATAGCAATTTTCGAAAGACTCTGGAACCTGTATCCAAGTTTGAGGATAGTATGTAGATCTGGTCCAAACACTGAGCATGCTCTGTTTAGACTTCATTGAGAAGAATCTATTATTGGTCCTAGGGCAGCATTTTGAGATCATTGTGCAATGTGTGGGTTAGTCTGGACTCATGGCTATTGCTCAAAGAACAGGTGGCAGCTGTGGCCAGGAAGGCCTTTGCCAAGGCTGATCTAGTATGCCAGTTGTGGCTTTCAGAGATGCTCATGACTAGACTACTGCAAAGCAGTCTACATGGCCAGTCCTTGAAATACACCCGGAAGTTATAGCTGGTTGAAAAGGTAGCAGTGTGAGCAGTAACCAGTGCTTTTTTAATATGCGATGAGAGAGCAGGTTGCCTGAAAATTGCCCCTGCCCCTTTAAGACTTCACATTAGCCTGCCAAGCAACAAACAGCTATAAAAGAACAGAAAAATAGCTGGGTGTGATTGTGGAGTAGTTTGGAATGGCATCCCCTATGGAATGGCATCCTCACCCCAAAGAGATATGAACTGCAGCTTCTCTCCAGGGTGTCTGGAAAGCCCTTAAAACCCAACTTTGGTCTGGAGTTAATATTTACAGCAGCCCTAAACTTACAACAGCTCATTTAGTGACTGTTCTAAGTTACAATGGGGCTGGAAAAAGTGACTTATGACCATTTTTCACATGACCATTGCAGCATCCCTATGGTCATGTGATCAAAATTTGGATGCTTTGGCAACTCATATTTATGACGGTTGTAACGTTCCAAGGTTATGTTTTACGACTTTCTGACAAGCCAAGTCAACGGGAAAGCCAGATTCACATTAACAACCACGTTACTAATTTAACAGCCGCAGGGATTCACTTAACAACAGTGGCAAGAAAGGTCATAAAATGGGTCATAAAACTTACTTAACAAATGTCTCACTTAACAACAGAAATTTTGGGCTCCATTGTGGTTGTACGTCAAGGGCTATCCATATTTGTAAAATTATGAGCTGCTCATCTTGCCGCACGGTAACTCTGGGCAGGCTTACAATAAATTAGAATATATTTTGCAAAGCCCTGCTATGGTTTCTTATTGCCCCTTATGATCACTTTATTCTGGGCAGTCTGTGTGGTTTTATGTTTTAAATTGTTTTCACTGTTTGCATGTTTTGTATGCTGCCCGGAGTCCACCAGAGTTGGGTGGCTATAACCCATTTAAATAATCACTGAGTCATGAGTCTGAATTGTGCCCTGAAACCATTTAGGGCAGCTAATGCAGATGAGGGGAAAGTTAATGGGATTACCAACCCAGTCTTACTGGCTGAAAATTGGCAACAGCTGAAATTTCCAGAGTTGCTTTCCAGATCAAACAAAGCGATTACAGCGATCCAATCAAATGCAGTGGCTTAATTATCTGCTTAGTATCTGAACAGAGTGGATAGAATCCTTGCAACTCAGTTCCACATAACAGGTAATCCTTGATTTACAACAGCTCACTTAGTGACCGTTTGAAGTTATGATGGTCTCCTCCCCGATGAACTTATGACCTGATTCTTAAATTTTAATGGCTGTCCTGCCCCATGGTCACATGACCACATCTATGGCTGTTTACAGCATTCTGTAGACATGTCAACTCAATTTATGACGTTTTTGCCCAAAACCAGCATTTACTTCAGAGGTGGGATTCAAAATGTTTTACTACTGGTTCTGTGGGTGTGGTTTGTTGGGCATGGCAGGGGAAGGATAGTGTAAAATCTCCATGCCCACTCCACTCCTGGGGGAAGGTTACCACTGGTTCTCCGAAATATTCAAAATTTCGGTTCTCTAGAACTGGTCAGAACCTGCTGAATACCACCTCTGATTTACTTCCAGTGTTTGGCAAAAATATCCCTTAGCAAACAATGGGTTTGCTAACAACTGCAGCATTTGCTTAGGATTACTTCAAACAAACAAAAAAAGATCTGTAAAAAAATCTGTAAATTACAGGAACGGAGGTTGAAATATGAGTGAATTCTCTGCTGTGCAGGAATTATGCCCAGCCTTGCTTTTTAGAAGGTTTTTGTCTTAGTCAAAGGCATGCAAACTTTAAAGGAACTAGTAGAAAGTGGGGAATAGAGAACCAATGGCCTATCAACTGTTACTCATCTATAACTCTCACCATAGATATCACTACCCTCAAAAAGACGCTGTAGAGCAGTGCACACCAGAACGAGACACAAGAACAGTTTTTGCCGAACGCCATCACTCTGCTAAGCAAATAATTCCCTCAATACTGTCAAACTATTTAGTAAGTCTGCATTACAATTACTATTAATCCTCCTATTCTTCTTTTCACCCATCTCCTCCCGCTTATGACTATCACTGTAACCTTGTTGTTTGTATCCTAATGATTTATATTGACTGTTTTCTAGTTTCCTAGTATGATTTGATTGCTTATTGTACCCTATGACTATTATTAAGTGTTGTACCTTATGATTCTTGACTCTTGACTAATGTATCTTTTTTTTAATATACATTTGCAACAAGACAATTTCCTTGTGTCTAATCACACTTGGCCAATAAAGAATTCTATTCTATTCTATTCTATTCTATTCTATTCTATTCTATTCTATTCTATTCTATTCTATTCTATTCTATTCTATTCTATTTTGCTATCTTTCATGGCTGATTTTTGCCATATAAAGAAATGCTCTACACCAGTGGTGTCAAACTTGATTTCATCGAGGGACGCATCAGGGTTGTGTTTGACCTCAGGGGGCCGAGTGGGCGTGGCCAAGGTGGGCGTGATCAGCTTGACATTACTCATGTCAGGCGGGGCGCCTGTGGCCCAAGCATCTGCCAGAGAAAACAGGCTCCCGAACTCCATTTCCAGCTGGGATGGCCTCCTGCAACTCCTGACCAGCAAAAATGGAGTTTGGGAGGGCCGCATTTTCACTGGCAGAGGCACCCCAGGCCGGTCCTTCGCTATTTCCAGGGAGGCTCCATGGGCCAGATCTAAGCATCTCATGGGCCAGATCTTGCTCAGGCCTTCAGTTTGACACCTAGGACAACTCAAGAGCTTAGCAAGATTGACTTTTTTTCCCAACCAGCTATAGGTAGTCCTAGACTTACAACCGTTGTGGAGGCCAAAATTTTATCTTGCTAAGCAAGACACTAAAATGTTATGTGAGTTGTGCTCCATTTTATCTTTTTGCCAGTTGTTAAGCTAATCATTGTTTGTTAAGTGAGTCATGGAATCGTTGAGCGAATCTGGCTTCCCTCACTGACTTTGCTTGTCAAAAGCCAGCTACTAAGGTTACAAATGATGATCAAATGACCCCGGAGACAGGGCAACAGTCACAAATACATGCCAGTTGCCAAGTGCCCAAATTTTGATCATGTGATTGTGGAGATGCTGCAATGGTCTTAAGTATGAAAACCAGTCAGTCACTTTTTACAGTGCTCTCGTAACTATGAACAGTCACTAAATGAATATTACAAGTCCTTTCAAGTCGCTTTCCTAGCCATTGCAACGGCAGCCAAGATATATAACTAGCAGCTGGCACACTCACTTTTCTCTCACATTAACTGAATGGGAAGAAGCATTTCTTGGAATTTCCTATGAAAATCTAAACCTAAAACCTGACAAAACTATAGTTGAAGCCAAGGAATTCTGGGATTTCAGATGCTCCTGCCAATCTACTGACACTGTTTTAAAATAGGTTATTTAACATGAAAAGCTAATACACCCAGATTGCCATGGTCTAGTTTAGGAAAAGACTCAGGGGAAAAATAAATAAATAACTGGATGATCTTAGTGCAGGGAAAAAAGAAGGCAAAATAAAACAAAAGCAACCTGCAAACATCCAGTCTTTTCCAAGGATGAAATTATAGCAAAAGTTGATTAATTCTCACCCTTCCTCCAGGGAGTTGAGAGCCATTCTGAAGGAAGGCTGAGTCCCAAGCTGGCTCTGGGATTCTTGTCCAAACCTCTGGAGCCACCGGAACAATGATTTTGTTTACAGGTAGTCCTCAAATTACAACCACAATTGAGCAGGGGCTGAACGCTACCGGTTCTACCTGGCTCTACAGAACCGGTAGCTCTGAAAAGCAGCAAACACTGAACCGATTCTGTTTGCTGCTGTTTGGCCCACCCACCCTCCTGGGCTCTTACCTGTCCTTTATTTCCTGCTCTTTCAACCTCAGCTTCTTTGCGCGGCACAGCTGAGGTTGAAAAAACAGGAAAAAAGAGGCTTTTGAAATGCTGCACAACTGCGTGCAGCGCTTATCAGCTGTCCGGGCGGCACAATTTAAGATTATCTACAGGCACGCAAAACATAATCACTGAACCGATAGTAATGCCGGTTGAACCCCACCCCTGCAATTGAGGCCAAAATTCATATTGCTAAATGAGAGGTTTGTTAAGTGTCTTTCTGGCCCGTTTTTACGACCTTCCTCACCACAGCTGTTAAGTGAATCATTGCAAGGGTTAAGATAGTAACACAGCTGTTAAGTGAGTCTGGTTTAGCCACTGACTTTACTTCTCAGAAAGTTGCAAAAGGCAATTCCATGATCTGCAACCGTCATAAATATGAGTCCATCGCCAAGACCATGGGGATGCTGCAAATGGTCAAGTGTGAAAAATGATCGTTAAGCATGGAAAACGGCCATTAAGTGTGAAAAACGGTCATTATGTGTGAAAAACGGCAATCACTTTTTTCCTGTGATGAACGGTCACTAAACGACCTGTTGTAAATCAAGTCCCAGGTTTAGGAGAACGGCCCCAAAGTCATTCCGAGATTACTTTTAGACGGGCGGAAGCCGGATCTGGGTTCGAATTCAGAACACCCCAGCTCCGGGACTTATGGGGGAGCCTGAGCAGCCGCCTTTTTTTCCTCCCTTAGTGTCGGGGGTGCTTGTAGGCATTCTGAGGGAAACGCCTCCCAGCCAGGTCGGTCCTCGGAGGAGCGTCCGGATCTCAACCCCAGCCCCGTTCAACAGCGGGAGCGTCCCGAAGGGTAGAACGCCTCGCCCTTCCGCCCCTCCCCTCCTTCCCCGCCCCTGCCCTCCCCTAACCCACCTCCCTGGCTTAACCCGGGTTCCCTCCCCTTGGCGAAGTCTCCGCGGACCTCTCGGAGGGGCGACGCGGCTCCGAGCGCTCTCTTTCACCCACTTTTTCTTTTTCCCCCTCCCCTCCCCTCTTCCCGGGGCGTGGTGTGTGTGTGTGTGTGTTTGTAAGCCGCGCGCGGGTGTGTGTTTGTTGTGTGCGTGTGTGTATGTGTGCCCGTCCGCTCAATCACATGGTGTTTTAAGAAATGCTCCAAAGATGGCGGTAGCGGCGGCCGGAGGAGGCGGCGGCCGGCTGCAGCGGAGCGGCGCGCTGGAAGTTTTGGTGCGCGACCGGTGGCACCGGGTGCTGGTGACCCTGGGCGGCGAGGCGCTGGTGCTGAGCGGCGAGGAAAGCGGAGGCGCCGCGGCTTACAACGGCATCGGGGCAGCCTCGGCGGGCAATGGAACTTTCTGCGGCAGAGGAGCCGGCGGTGGTGGGGCGTCGAGGACGGCCGCCGCTGCCGCTTGTCCCCTGCCCGGCGCGGCCTCGCCCGAGTCGCCGTCGGGGAGCAGCTACAATAGCAGCGGCAACAATAACGGAGGCGGCGGGAACCTCAAGACGCCGGTCGGAGTTCGGACGGCGCTGACCGACTTGCCTGAGCAAGTGCCCGAAGCCGTCTCCAACCAGAAGCGGTGCGTCAAGGTGCTGAAGCAAGAGATGGGCGGTTTGGGCATCAGCATCAAAGGGGGCAAAGAGAACAAGATGCCCATCCTCATCAGCAAGATCTTCAAGGGCTTGGCGGCCGACCAGACCCAGGCGCTCTACGTCGGCGATGCCATCCTGACCGTCAACGGCGCGGATTTGCGCGATGCCACCCACGACGAAGCCGTGCAGGCGCTCAAGAGGGCGGGCAGGGAGGTCGTGCTGGAAGGTAAGCGCGCGTCCCGCGCGGGGGAGGGGGGGAATCCCTAAAACCCCCACACACACACCTACCCACCTCTCAGCTTTTTTGCCCCCTCCCTGCAAACGCGCTCTGCACATGCCCGGAGGCAATCCCGGTTAGCTTTGCAGAGGCCTCTGTGTGTGTGTGTTAAACGTCAGAATGGCTTCTCCTCTGAACCCGAGGATGGGAAGGCGCGCGCGTGTGCCGCTTTGGATGCCGCCCGCGAGGAGGATCTGGCATTCCAAGGTTATGACGCCACGTGTTGCTGGACGCTCGCTCGTCCTGCGCTTCCAAACACTTGTGCCGCGCGGGGGTTTCCTCGTGGGAAACCGAGGCTTGTTCCAGAATGCGGGGCCGATCTTGTGGTGGTGGTGGGGGATGCGTGTATGTGTGCAGAGGGGTCTCTTCCTCCAGTTGTATACCAGTTTAGTAGTCCAAGAGGCTTCCCTGCTCTCAACTCCCGGGTTCTGGGGGCCGCATCGAACGATTAAAACTCAAAGCGGGCTCCTTTTTTAAAATAAAAATAAAAATAAAATGAAGAAAAAGGCTTGGAATGAGCTTTCCTCCTCTTAAAAACCCGCGTCGTCTGCAACCGTTCACACAACCCCGGCACAGCCGTAGTTGCCCAAGCACAGGGAGTTTTAAATTAGTTTTCGCCTTAATATTTTCCGGATGCCTTTGGAGTCGTGCCGTGAGAGAATCCGGTAACTAGTTCGAGCGTGTTAGGGTGATTATAAGCCTTTCTGGATAGTTACTTTGGGTTAATGAGGAGAGGAGCAGCTTTCAAGCTATGAGTAACAAGCCCAACAAACCCAGCCGTAGTGAAAATGAAACGCCGCTTTCTCCCCCTCCCTCCGAATCTTTTACTTGAAAGTTGCTCATTGTGGAGTTACTTTTAAGTTCCCTTCTTGGGCAATGGTTGAGGAGAGTTGTAGTATACTGTAACCATTTCAATCTGGATAAAACTAAGGAGAGAGGCGGCGGCAAAATGTTGTAGCCTGAGATCCGAACTGTCCCGGATCGGCGGGCTGGTAAATCTTCTTTTTAACCTAGGGTCTTGTGCAAATTCTGGCGAGTTTATATGAGTGTTCAGTAAAATATGGTCCCTTTACTGGCTGGGGAAACAGTCCATATGTGTCAGGGTATGAATCTGTCACAGCTGAAAAAGGCAAACAGCTGGGCAAACAGCTTTTCATATGGTGTTCCTTTGGCAGGCTTAAGGGCCTCTAGCAGGGTTTTTTGTTTTTTTTTGCAAGCCGATCTGGAAAAACAGGATCACAGGCTTTCTGGTGATAAAAAAAAAAGACACTTTTCCTTTTTCTAAAAAAAAAAAAAAAATTACCTTGAAGATAGGAAATAATTTGGGGGGGGGGTTTGAGAAATTCCTTGCCTTTCCATCTTTTTTAGGACAGATGAGAACTTGTGGGTTATACAGGATTAAGTAAGTAAAACAGCAGGAGCGATACAATTTCTTAAACTACTACAGTCTTACCATTTTATCCCCCCCCCCCCTCATAGCTGATTAGATGAGGGCTTGCTTAAGAAGATGTGCTGATAAATCTGTTGGGCAGACTTTAAATTTAATTCTCTTCCTTTCTGATGGGAGAATTAAGCTGTATGAATGGCAATGTGTTTCCCCTATGATTGCGCTACAGTTTTTCTATGCATGCTGTGACTGAATGCGTGGGAGGCGTTACTTGTGCTGGTTTGTTTGATAATGAGATTGTAGCCACTTGCTTTTCTAAGCAAGTTAGACTTTTTGCACTGTTCATGATGTAAAAGAGAGAATTCCAACTGTCGTACTTTGCAGAAGGAGTGCTAAACTAAACTAGTGCCATGGCATGAAATACTGTTTCAAGCATTATCAAATGTGGGGAGGCAAGTGCAAACATTTAATTTACATGGGCTGGATGAGCCCTTGGGAAGATAGACTGTGAAAAGACCCCCAATATGGTTTAGTGATTAAACTGTTAGTTTGGCATAAAGAAAATCTGGGTTCAAAACTACCCACGGTCACGGAATTGTGGTTGGTGATTTGGACTAGTTACTATTTCTCAGGACAAACTATTTCACAGAATTATTTTTGGGGGAAATAGAAGGAAGCCCTATTATCTGGAGTATCTGAACATAAATAAAAGTGGGATATAAATCCAACAAATTAAATGGCTAAGGCCATATCATACCTAAGATTTGATGGGGGTTTTCTTTCTTCTCTGGAGTATACCAGGGGTGGGATTCTACCAGTTCGCACCTATTTGCTAAGTCGGTTGTTAACATTCTAAGCAGTTCGGAGAACCGGTTGTTAGAAGAAATTACTGGCCTAATCCTGTAAAGAAGGCAGGAAGGAAACATTCTGGTGTTGCTTACAGAAATTGCCTCTCCATTAACCCTTATTACATTCTTGGCAGGATTAGACTTCCGGTCTCAGGAACGTCTCTAGAGTTTTATTCCCCTCCTTTGCTGGTACTTTGCTTGTGTGGAGTGACCATTCAAAGTTACAATGACACTGAAAAAAGTGACTTATAACCATTTTTCACACTTACAACTGTTGCAGCATCCCCACAGTCATGAGAGGCCAGGCGAGGAGACGCATGCCTCGATGTGAGTGATATTGAATTGGCCACACCTAGCCAATAACATGGCCACCAAGCCATGTCCACCCAGTCATATGACCACCAAGCCACGCCTACCACCTAAGCCACACCCACAGAACCGATTGTTAAAAATTTGAATCCCACCCCTGGAGTATACCTGTTTTAGTTTCTATGTGACAATTTCTCAACTCAGGATTTAAGCCAAAAGTCATTTGAAAAGTCATTTTTGGCATAACAGTCCTACAGGTTGTTAAAATACATAAAACTCATTGTCATCTTCCAAGTAAAAACCTGTAAAATTATATCCTTCCGGTATAATATTATGGATCTCTCCTTTAAAGTACACTTAAATACATTTAGGGAGATAATCCCACATAGGTAGTAATATGTAGTGCTGAAGTAAAATCTCTTAAAAGGAGAAGGCATTCAGCCCATAGATTCTGAGATTCTGAATTGATAATGGGAAAAAAATGAAAGCTTAATTAACCCAAGGAAGCACCTATCATGCCTCAGAGTCAAAGAGATTAGATTATGCAATTCTGATGTAAAAAGTTGGATGGAGGTGAGTGACAAGATTGCCAAGGAAAACAATCATGCTTTATTTAAGCTGCAGAAGTCTATGCATTAGACAAAGGTTTAGTTCTAGAACACTGATTGAAGCCTAGTTCTGAAGAAATTGTGGTTTTCTGTCATACACAGAAGGCTTGGTCCCTTCTGGGTGTGCTGTCTTTTAAGTTCCATAATTCCCAGCCAGAATGCATTGCATAAGATTGCTGCAAAAAAATGGTCTAGTCTATCACAACAGACTTTGGTGGAAATAATCGAAAGGATAGCCGCCTCCCCCCCCATTTGAGCACTAAACCATTTTTAAAAGATTTTGAATTTTTTTTGGGGGGGGGGTTTAAAACACTTGAAAATATTCTGCTATTCTCAAGGCAAATTACAAGTGCAGGCCTTTTAGAAAATTGGAAATTGTAAAACTAAACATCCATGCTATGCTCCAAGTCCTATAGGACAAAAATGCCCTCAATCATCACTTGTTTGCACACACAAGTTCATTGTAACCTTTAGATCTTGACCTCCAAGTTGTTGGCATAAGTGATGGAAGCTAACAATACGCCACAATTTTTAATCACTCCTTTTTGTAAAGGATTTGTTCAAATACATGCCTCTGCTTTATCTTTCATACTTTCACAGCTTAAAAGCAAGTATGTACTGGAACAGAAAAATGTTCCCAAAAGTTACAAGGACACCTTTTTCTTTCTTTGCCTGGCTATTATTACAAAATAAGTTTGTGTATTGCTTCTCTTAAGAAGTGATATAGAACACAGAGTCAAATGTCAACACTACAAAATTATCAAACATATAATTTATAAAAGTAACAAAGAAGTGTTGACAGGGTTTTCATCCATTATGAGTCCAAATTACATAACACATACCAACACAGTCCTTATGTTGGTAATTGACTAAAATAAAGTTTGACTATGGCAATGTTCCTGCAGGGAGAATGTTGAACCAACCAGTCCAGTTTGAAAAAGGAGTTTGCTAACTTTTAAGGTTCCCTGATTTCTCTTGGACTGGGTAACTTAAAGGAGACAAACAGTGACTACAAGTAATCCTTGATCAACACCACTATTGAGCCCAAAATTTCTATTGCTAAACAGGGCAGTTAAGTGAATTTTCCCCATTTTATGACCTTTCTTGCCACAGTTAAATGAATCACTGCAGTCATTAAGTTAATAATGACTGTTAAATGATTCTGGCTGCCCCATTGCTGGTCAGAAGTTTGCAAAAGGTGAACACATGAATCCAGGACACTTCATCCGTCATAAGGACATGCCAATTGCTGAATTTTGATCACATGACCACAGAGATGTTGCAGTGGTCATAAGTATGAAAAACAGTCATAAATCATTTTTTTCAGTGCCATTGCCAATTTGAACAGTCATTAAACAAATGGCTGTTAAGTTGCAGACTGCCTGTCTTGTCTACAAAGTTAATCCTTTCTCAAAATTTAAATAATCTTGGGAATGACATTGTATTATGTTGGGTGCTCCTTCATCAAAGAAATAAATTGCTGTCCCTATTATTGTTTCTACTTAAACAGACGTTTGATATGCAGAAATCTGCAGACAAACATAAGTCAGAGAAGAACCTGTTCGCCTGTACAGATCTGGTAGGAGATTCAGAGCACACAGAGATTAAGAAGCTGTCAATCCCGATGCTACTTAACATAAAAAGAGCTGAGGAGCCAACCCTCCTCCTGCAATGCATTTATTTAACAACTAAGGGGATACCTGTGTTTCGCTATGAAACTATGTGATTGGACTTAGTTTTTGGGGAGGAAAATAAGGAAAAGAAAATTCTGCCTCTGCCTACCAGCATCCATCAGTATTCATCTGGCTAGCATCCTGTCAGTGTGTGGGAGAGTTGAGGGCTGTTTGGAAACTAAAACAGTATTTGCTGTGTGCTAGGGATAACATTGTTTACCCTAACTGGTTTAGGTAAAATAATAACTAAGTAATCATAGTTTGTATGTTAAAGTGTCTGCAACTTTAACTGTGGGATAGTAATTAAGGGAGTGGTTGTGAAAGCACTTTAAAAGAAGAAAGACGACAGCTTGCTCTCTCTCTGGCTTTGATGATCCCTGATTACTGCTTGGAATCAAGACTGCATTGCTTGAACGGGAGAGAAAACAAAGGACTGATTTGTAAGTGAACTGACATAGGATATTCTACACGGACTTTGCTAACTGAATATCCCTGAATGGACTGACTAAATGATACATGACTATTGGACTGTTATTTTGACTATGCTATGAACTCATAATGGAATAAACTATATTTTTGATAGCACAAGCGTATCTGTTATTTTTACTGTATGTTAATAAACATACAAGCTTAGCTCACTCATTTATCTGTGTGCCTATCTGACTAACGCTGCACATTCTGTTTAGCTTGTCTCCCTAACCCTGGTTGGGGAAACCAGGCTTAACACTGTGTGAGCAAGAAAGACAGCAAGGAGCCTGGGCGTGGCTTAGCTCAACTGTTCTGTACTAAAGCTGGTTGCTGCTCTGAAACTGAAACTCCTCTCCTCTGCTTGTGTTTTGCATTTGGAACAGATTTCTTTTCAGTTGGGGAGGGGGAATAGAACTCCTTAGCATCATAGCGTGTTAATAATATTATAGGAAATACTAATGCTCTGATGGTCATTTCGAAAAATCCTTTCTTAGTGAGCACCTAGATGCTACTAAATGACAAATTTTAAGTGTATAGGCTTTACGGTTCTGAAGATTTTGTGATGATGCGTGAATGGTGAGTGGTATTTCACTTTTATAGAGAGAGATAATAACTGCTCATATGAAAGGTTAATGTGAATGGGAAAGTTGTACCTAAACGTGACTTTTTCACCTGTAAAATCATTAAGATGATTGATTTAGTCAGTCCATTCAGGGATATTAGATTGTAAAATTGGCCAGATCAAAGTAAAGTTCCCCAATCTGATACCTTGACTCCTTTGATTTCTGTCTTCAGTAGTAATTGAGACAGACCATTAGGAAGTTCAACAAGAATGTGTTTATTGCTCTAATATAGGAAAAGTTTACAATGAAAAGGATAGAATTCTGTCTGCAGATGGGGTTGAATCCTCTCTTTCCTTGTCTTATTCTTTCCTTCATAACTGAGATCTGGTGTAGTACCTTGGATTGGCACAAAAACACAAATCAAGGTCAAGGTCAGTTTTAATACAAGGTCAGTTTTAATGAAGGCATGCAATACATTTTGAAGTGGTTGTTTTGTTCTTGAATTCTGATTCCTCTGCTTTTTGAAGGCCAAGTAATGAGCAGTTATAAAATGTACATGTTTGAAGTTTCAGTTTTTTCCTGTGTTGGACAGTGAAAGCTATTCTACTTATAATAGTCCACTGTCCATTGACTCTTGAGAACAGAAGTGGGGGTGATCAACTATTTTCAAAAGCACAAGACGGCAAGACAAGAAGCAATGGATGGAAACCAAGCAAGCAAGCAGAGAAGTAACCTAGAACTAAGGACAGATTTCCTGACAGTGAGAACAATTAACCAGTGGAAGGCTTGCCTTCAGAAATTGTGGGTGCTCTATCACTGGAGGCTTTTAAGAATCTGGTCAGCCATTTGCCTGGAAAGGTAGAGGATCTCCTCCTTGTACAAGCTGTTGGACAAGAAAACTTCCAAGATCCCTTCCAACTCTTGTTATTCTGTTGATGACTTGAAAGGAGATTAGACAAAGCAAGTAATTACATGCCAATCTGGAGAAGTTCCCTTTCATTCCAATAAAGTCAAGAGGGATTGAAAACTACTTTCTCTCGAGAAATCAGGCAGATTATTACACCATCTCTACAAGGCCACATTATATCACTCCAAGCAGCCCTTTTTCATTTTTCAATCTTTGTTTAGTATTTTTTGCATGTCACACCTTTCTGAACACTTGCCACATGAACCAGAGTGAAGGAGTAATTAAAATCAGTTGGTAAGGACAACTGGCTCCGGCATGAAGGTATTTATTATTATCAAGTCAAGAAAAGAAACTGTGTTTTTACTTACTAAATTTATTACACAGTTGTAGGATAAACTAGGACCCAACAATAACCATTTTCGCTGAGGTGTCAGCAGTCAAGGGCCATGAATTTTGCATGCTGTGGCAAGGGAAACTAATAAACCATCCTTGTGATATTAATTGGCCATCCAGTTGTTGCTTGCAGCAGCTTTCCCAATGTAATATCTCCAAATATATTGGACCACAATTCCCTGGGTTCTTTGCCAGCATAGGCATTTTTTTTGCTCACAAAGCATTCTGGGATTTATAATCAGTCTGATTGGTGGAGCGATGTCAAGATAGGATTGCTTTTGGTACATTTCCTCTAGACATTTCCTCCATCCTAAGGGTGAGCAGAAAGAGGGCTGGTCTTTCAAAGACCAAGAATGTAGCCTTGAAGACAGTGGGAGTAGCTGGCCTCTGTGGCTACTTGATGATTGATTTAAGCAAGTGTTATTTTCTTAAAGTCATTTTCTCACAGCTGCAGTAGGTACATGCCAGTCTAGGCAAGCCATAATTTTAAGCATGTGTGGGATACCTAGGGTGGGATACAAAATAAACACAGTCACAAAAACAGGTGAAGCCCCTTTTATCCCTTCACTTTGCTTCCAAGCTCCACATATCCTTGACTGGAGACAAAAAACTCCCACACAAGCAGTTACAAGAAGGAGGAAATGCTGACTTCTGGTTTGAAGGGCTTCGGCGACAGACAGAAATCTGCGATCGTGCGCGGCTTCTGCCTGGGCTCACCGCTGGAGTACCCCGAGCCGGCTGGTTTCGGGGCTAAGCCACCCCGTAGAGGTGGTGAAGAGGGGGGAGACCGCCAGCAGGGTTGAGGAGAGCCGCATCTCTCCTCCTCAGCTGGCCATTACTCCCTTTCCCAAAGGCGGTTGCAGCGGTGGTCAGAAATGGCCACCACAAAGTAGAACTCGACCGGAAAAGAATGTGCAGGAGGAAGATAAGAAGTGAAAGTTTTGGCTGACCGGGTTAAATGGTAAAAGCAACAACTAAGGTACCCTGGAATTTAAACTTACAAAAAAGTAACATCGCTCCCAAAGAAGAGTCGGAAGCAGCGAAGGAAAGTGAAAAGGGAAAGGTTTGGCTTTTTTTTCTTCTTCTCTCTCCTTCCCTATACTGACAACTAAGAGACTTAAATAAGAAATCGGAAAAATCCACTTTGACATCAATAGGCAATTAAGCTGAAAATAAAACAAAATGCCAAAGGGATAATAAAGATTTCTGGACATTAAATTTTTTTCTTTTTCATAAGCAGGAAGGGAGAGAAAAAGAATAAGGGCAGGATCTGCAAGAGGGAGGAGACTGCCTGGAATTAAAAAGAATCTACAGTGAAACTTCAACAAGACTTCTAAAAGATACATTTTAACTGAAACTTTGCAACTAAATAGTAACCCCAGGAAGAGAAAGTGAAAAAAAAAAAGAGCAAAAAAGAAACAGCTTGAGTGTATTTGGATTATTTGGTGATCTTTGGATTCTTGGTTATTATATTTGAATGACTAAAATCAATGTTTAAAAATTTATACAATGGCACCACTTCTGAATGAATTGAAAATGGAACTTAAAAAGTACAAAGAAGATGCACAAGAAGGGAAGGGTTCTTTTGGCTTCGTTTTTCAATTCTTAGAAATGGAGATTTGGAACTATGAGAAACAACAAGAAACGACTGCAAAACAAGAAGACTGGGACAAAGAAGAAGCCATCTTTAATGAACAAGCAATTTTATGTGGGGAAGAAAAAGGAAAGGGAGGAAAGAGAATGGAGAATTTAAGACTTAAAAAAACAACCAAAGAAAAGAAAAATAATTCAAAAAATAAGTATAATACTGGAAAGCAACGGAAAAGGAGAATACAGAAGAGAAAAATAGAGATAGAGAGATAAGGGGGTAAAAAGGGGAGAGGGAAGAAGGAAAGAAAAAGAATTACAAAGGACTGGAGCAAGATATAGAGAAACAGGACCTATTTATAGATAATGGGTGAAAATCTAACTGAAAAAGGGATTCTGTAAAGGTAGATAAGATTGTATTGTTATATTAATAATAGAAATAACTTTAGAAAATTGGAAACAAGGTATGATTAAAATGAGGGATAAAATAGTGTAATTTAGTGAAATGTTTGTGAATAAAATAAGTGAAATAAAATAAATGAGAAAATTGAATTAGGAAGGAACAGGAACATTTTAATTAGTTAATGTTTTATAAAATATAAGTGAAGAGGGGGGGAATTAACTATGGAAAGCTTATAACTGTTCCCATAGAAGTATGATATTTAATTGAAAAGTAATGTTAAAGATGTTAAGACTTTAATGAATATTAATATTAATGATAGAATTGAATTGGAATGGAATGTTGTTTTAATTATATACATTTATAATTTTTTTCTTTTTTTAAGAATACAGCGTGTATTTTAAGAATGTACCAAGCAAAAACCGAATGGAAGTTATGTATTATATTGAATGTTACAACTTTAGGGAAAAGATATAAAGGCGTCATACTCCAATCAGTAACTACAGGAGAAATTTTGTTTAATGAGAAAAGATAATAGATAATTGAAACAGGACAGACAAAAAATATAAATACAATGATTTGAATTGAGATGAGATAATTAAAATAAAATTGAGAAAATTAAAAGAGGGGAAAAGCTATGCAGAAAATGTAAAATAGTAATAAGATATGGAATAGAATATAAAAATGAGCATGAATCTGAATTTGTGTCTGTACGAAGAAATGTAACCTGGGATTACGTTACTTTCAAAAAAGATGTTTTATTTGTATTTTTTTTCTCTTTGTGAAAACTCAAATAAAATTTACAAAAAAAAAAAAAAGGAGGAAATGCTATTTAAATTATAAAGAGTAAAAAACAACACAAACCAGGCAAGATAAGGGCTTGAAGACATCCACAGAAGTCAGAACACATACTGGGAAGGATGCCAAACTCAGAGAGGAACAATAAGCGATAGATATTTCCATACTTTGTTTCTAGCACTCACCCATACACACGTCTATCCTCTTATCCAGTTGTCACAGCTGCAGCCCATGAAGAGGATCAAGGCCTTCTCCTCCCCAGTAGACCATGTCTCTCCCTTACCCTCTCCTCCCTGCGTGCCCTAGGATGGAAAGGGGATGGGCCTGGTCCTCCTCTGACTGCCCAGCCGGCCTCTGCCCTTCCCCATGCCTCCTCCACAACCTCCGAAGCCACATTTCCACTCCCTGTCAGCTGTTCCTCCTTTCCCTCAGAATCAGTCTCCACCAGGGGCATGACAGCGTGGTAAGATTAGCTTGAGAGAAGAAACCTTTCTCTTCTTCTACTCTGCAGGTATTTAGCATATGGATTTAGTATTGATACCACCAAAAAAGGGACACGGTGGCTCAGTGGCTAAGACACTGAGCTTGTCGATCAGAAAGGTTGGCAGTTCAGCGGTTTGAATCCCTAGCACTGTGTAACAGAGTGAGCTCCCGTTACTTGTCCCAGATTCTGCCAACCTAGCAGTTCGAAAGCATGTAAAAATGCAAGTAGAAAAATAGGGACCACTTTGGTTGGGAAGGTAACAGTGTTCCGTGCGCCTTCGGCGTTTAGTCATTCTTGGAGATGTCTTCAGACAGCACTGGCTCTTCGGCTTTGTAACAGAGATGAGCACCGCCCCCGTAGAGTTGGAAACAACTAGCACGTATGTGTGAAGGGGGAACCTTTACCTTTACCACCAAAATAAAATGGGCTTAGAACAGCATTGCTTAAACACAGGGATGTTGGGATGTGATGGTCAAAAGAAAAGGCTTTGGGTAGCTTATCTAGGGTATTGCCACCATAACCTCTTCATGGCCCATAATCAAGAAGTCAAATATCACTTTGGAAAACCTGTTGTAAAGCTTTAAGGTTGATCCCAAAGGTGCTTTTTCAAGAGGCAACTGGACTTTCTGGTTTCTGAAGAAGCTTCTTGGATGAGAAGCAAAATATCTTCAAAGAAAAACCAGAAAGTCCAGTTGCCTCTTGAAAAAGCACCTTTGGGACAACCATGACCTGGATGACTGAATATCTCCACAGACACTTCAAGACTTAATTCAAGATTTCAAGAATTTTGTCTTAAAAAAGTTCTCCATCCCTGGAGGCTATTAAGAAGAGGCTGGAGGGTCACTTGCCTGGAATGGTATATGTATTTTGCTTGAGCCAGGGGTTAGACTACAAGATCTCCAAGGTCCCTTCCAATTTATAATTCTTTTGAGATGCAGCATAGCCATCCTCATTTATGTAACTTTTTGCCAGCTCCTGTACTCTTCCTTCTGTTCTATTTTTTTCTGTTCAATCTATTTTTTTACCTATGTAATTTCCAAGATTGGTTTTGGTTGAGATATTTTAGAAAAACATTTAATAAATAAATGAAACAGATCCTCTGGGTTTGTTCCTCTGCTTGTTGTTCACTTGAACTCATTTGCATATACTCTGGATAGGAAGGCAGGCTATAAATCAAAAAGATAAAAGAACTGCAAGAATCACAGCAGTTTGCAAGGAAAAAAGCTCTGCAAGGCTAAAAAGGAATAAAGCAACCGATTACAAAAAAAACATCAGGACTCTGGAAATTCACTCCGCTTTAGTTCCCATGAAAGCTAGTGGAGGTTTAAAATGTAAGGTCATTAAATTGTTTTAGTAAAAGGCTTTATGCGATATGGGACATCTTGGCTCGCAGCCGTAAGTAAATGCTCAAGGTGTGCTATCCATTCAGTCTCATTTAAAAAAAAGAAAAGAAAAATAACACAAAGACATGTGAGAGTATTTTGTGGTTGCTCTCCCAAAACAGCTTTTGGGGAGGGTTGCAGAATAGACACAGAATACCCGTCCTTTATAAGTACAGTGGGGAAAGATGTAAGTCAGCAAGTATCTAAAGAAAGGTCCTGGCTGATTAATATTTTTGTGCTGCTTTAAATATTTCTTTTTTTAAAGGAGCTTACCCTAAAGCTTTCTCAGGTAAAACTTGGAATATAAATATTTTAATAAGGCCAATAGGGTAGGAAGAAATTAAATCATTTGTTCTTTGCAAGCAATTTCCATACAGGCATGAAAACATGATGTTAAATATAAATAAATATGGCACAGGTCTAGGGTATTGAGAGGAGCCATATTATGACCCCAATGGGACTAACCCACCCCACATATGCTAGAGGAAAAGGCATGGTACGGATCCTGCCTTCTAAGGATTTCTGGTGGGCAGAATCAAGGGGTAGAGCCCTTTCTGATGTGGCCCCAAACCTGTGGGACATTCTACCACCAGAGATGAGAAATGCTCCCTCCCCTTTGGTCTTCTGGAAGGATATTAAAAGTTGGTTTTGCTGGTTGGCCTGGGGTTCACCTCTGGAGATGGTTGTTAAGTAAGAAGACCTCATCTCTGTGACATCTGTCTCTTAGTCCTGGTTTCTTTGTATACAGGTAATTGTTGACTTACTACTACAATTGAGCCCAACATTTCTATTGCTGAGCTAAACAGTTATTAAGTGAATTTTGCTCCATTTTGCAAGCTTTGTTGCCACTGTTATTAAGTGATCACCGCCGTTGTTAACTTAGTAACATGGTTGTTAAGTGAATCTGGCTTTCCCATTGACTTTGCTTGTCAGATGATCACAAAAGGTGATCCACATGACTGCAATTGTTATAAATACATGCCAGTTGCCACACATTTGAATTTTGATCATATGACTGTGGGGGTGCTGCAGTGGACATAATTGTGAAAAACGGTCACAGATCACTTTTTGGTGCCATTGTAACTTCCAATGGTCATTAGAAGAATGGTTGCAAGTCAAGAACGACCTGTAGTTTTAAGAATTTGATTGCAAAGTTTTAATATTGTAATTATTTTTCTTTTTTATTTAAAATTGCATATCTCTATTTACATTGTTAACAGTATTGTATCATCAATAATACATATATTTATATTTATTCCTATACATTAATTCTTATTTCTGTATTCTACCCATTTATACCATCTGTCCCAAACTGCGTAATATTCCGATTTGTCCTTGGCTTTTAATTCTGCTGTGAGTTTATCCATCTCATCACAGTCCAGTATTTTTTGTATCAGGTTCTCTTTGGATTTATTTTTATTAGGAATAATTAAGGGGAAATTTAGCGCACAAATCCAATACTTCATTCTACACATAATAAGGGTGGTGAGGATGGTTTTTGCACAGGGCTGGAAAACAGAAAAGATACCATCTTGTAATTATTTTTCTATTTGTCTCTTATAATGTGTGAGCCACCCAGTCGTTTTATAGGGGAGATGGGTGGCATAAAAATTTAATCAATCAATCCATCAGGCTGTCTGGAGTAATTTTTCCCTCACACTTTTGGGCCCCAAAATCTTTGATGTCGAATTGCTTGAAATTGGTTGCCCAGGGCTGTTATTCCCAAAAAGAAAAATTTCAATTAACACATTTTACTAATGCTGCCGTTCACTTCCCAAGGTGTTACGAGACTCCTGTTTGTGAAGTATCACAAACCAACACAGTTCTTCCTCCTGTGATCAAGGCAGAGGAATAACTGATGTTTTGTTTCTGCAGCTGTTGCTGCAGAATTGCCATCCTTAACTCGGGAGCCTCAAGAAACATCCCGTACTATCCGTCTGTAAGCTATGCAATTTAATATTCGGACTCAGGGAGAATTAAAATATCCCAGCATTGCGAATTATCCTTCTTTCCCTGCCCCATATAAATGACATTTTCTCTTTCATATGCCTGCATTAATCATTTTCTCATAACAGCTGAAGAGCAAGCCATGCTGTGGCTTACCACATTTGTAAAGGCTTTTTGTCTGAATCATAGTTTACAGTTGTGGTGCCTGGTATCCCCCATTACTGGCCATGCCTTCTGTTGCAGTTGCAACCAGGGGTGGGATTCAGTTTTTTTAACAACTGGTTCTGTGAACGTGGCTTGGTGGTCATATGACTGGGTGGACATGGTTTGGTGGTCATATTGTTGGCTGGGTTTGGCCAACTCAATATCACTCACATCGAGGCATGCATCTCCTCTCCTGGCCTCTCATGACTGTGGGGATGCTGCAACAGTTAAGTCTGAAAAATGGTCATAAGTTACTTTTTTCAGTGCCATTGTAACTTTGAATGGTCACTCCACACAAGCAAAGTACCAGCAAAGGAGGGGAAAAAAACTCCAAAGAAGTTCCTGAGATAGGAAGTCTAGTCTTGCCAAGAATGTAATAAGGGTTAATGGAGAGGCAGTTTCTGTAAGCAACACCAGAATGTTTCCTTCCTGCCTTCTTTACAGGATTAGGCCAGTAATTTCTTCTAACAACCGGTTCTCCGAACTGCTTAGAATGTTAACAACCCGTTCTAGCGAATAGGTGTGAACTGGTAGAATCCCATCCCTGGTTGCAACCAAAGCACCTAGGATTGAGTGGACCAGGGCTCTTCTGGATTTTTAGCTTTTCTTTTAAAAAATCATATCAATTAAGTAAACTGAGAAAAAAATTAACAGGTAGTTTTTTTGCTGGATTTGCTAGGAGAAGCCCATTTTGGTTTTATAATTTGGGGCCAGTAAAAGTTAATTTAGAAGGGTTAACTTGGAAGTGCAAGATTACAAGTGCTTATTTTTTTAAAAAATACTATAAAGACAAATATTGTTAAAAACCCATGTTTCATTTTTCAGGCTATCGATCACTGATGGCTAATTGTTCTACATTCATTCGATGCAGGTTTTTTGACTTCAGATGTAACAAGGACCACTTGGGTACCTTATTTTTTTAAAAAAAAAAATCTTCTCATTTCAACTCAACAAACAAATAGACAGCAGGTATGCTGCAAAGCAAAACTCCCAGTTCTATCATATTTATTTACAGAAATGCCTCTGGGTCACGCTAAGGATTTTTATCATTCTTTGGCGATAAATATGACTTGTGGTTGCATTGTACTGCTTTCATTGGAAAGATGCTCGCTTAATCTCTTGAAAAAAATAAAGAGGTAGGCCTCAACTTACAACCATTTATTGAGTGACTTCAAAATTATAATGGCCCTGAAAAAAGTGACATGCCAATTTTTACATTTATGACCATTGTAGCATCCCCATGGTCATGTCATCTAAATTCAAATGTTTGGCAACTGATTCATATTTATGATGGCACAGTGTCCTTTGATCATGTCATTGCCATGTCTAAATTGGCTTCCAATGAGCCAAGTTAGTGAGGAAGCCAGATTTGCTGAATGACTGCATGATTCACTTAACAACTGTAGTGATTTGGTTAACAACTGAAAGGTCATAAAATGGGGCAAAATTCACTTAACAACTGTCTTGCTAAACAATGAAAATTTGGGGCTCAATTGTGGTCATAAGGATTATTTTTATTTATTTAGATAATTTATTTGGATTACCTGTAAAGATGAGTTTGAAGTTGTAAATTAGAAGGTGGTAAGGAACCAATAACCAGCTTTGCTTTCTGGTTTATTTATTTATTTATTTATTTGGACCAGCCATTTTGTGAAGAAACAAAGACTCTCCCCTCTGAAGTAGCCATTTTCTGACTGTCATGGTATGGTTTCAAAAATTCTTAATCTTGTTTGAATGGTTTTCAGTTCCCTTGGATGGCCCAAAAATCTGTGCAGGGTACAAATTTTGAATTGTCTTCTTACGAAATGAGCAAAATAGGAAATTCCTTCCCAGCAATTTTTTTTTTTTAGGAGATT
The DNA here is from genome assembly GCA_033807585.1 of Hydrophis major. NCBI lineage: Eukaryota > Metazoa > Chordata > Lepidosauria > Squamata > Elapidae > Hydrophis > Hydrophis major. Next base: position 16,916,280 of record CM066330.1, read on the forward strand.
TGCTGGATATCGGTGGGGGAGGAGGGGGAGTGATAACTGTGCTCAAACTGTTTTGTAACGCTCTTATGTGACTGAAGGAAAAGCAACGTTTTTCTTATAGAATGGACAAAGAAAAGAGTGTGTGTGTCAAACCCCACACTGGGAGCGATCGTTGTCCCATTTCAGTAGGTGGGAAATTTGGTATCCATGCAGTTATATCATTCTTTTCCCTGAAACTGGTCTCCCACAGTGGTGCATATTAAAAATGTTCCACAGAGTTAAAACTTGGTGGATGAATCCTGCAGGAAGATTTCCCTGATCAGAAAAGAAAATAATTGACAGGACAAAGAGAGACCACCAACCACTGTGCCAGCATTATTACTTGTTTTCATGATACCTTTTCCTTGTTCAGTGAAAAAAAGCAATGACTGTGTACTCTGCCTGCAGTGCGGTGAGATTAGCTGTACAAGATCTGAAGCAAACTGCTGTTAGACCTCTGACCTTGGTGGAAGATCTGAGAACAATCTGATGGTCTCAGGGAGAGGTTGTGATATTTTGAGAACTTACTAGCTCTGGAGGTTGAAGCCACCAAGACTCTGATGTGACTCTGATTTAAAACATCAGGAGGTTTAAATCTAGTTCGGATAACATAACTAAGCACGAGGTCTGTGAGCAGCAGTGTGTCCACAAACCCATCTGCCACAAAGAAGAGGGGATCAGTCTATTCTCCAAAGCACCCACATGCAGGGCAAGAAGCAATGGATGGAGACATAATCAAGGAGAAAAGTGACCTAGAACTAAGAAGCAATTTCCTGACAGTGAGAACAATTAATCAGTGGAACGACCTCCCTCCAGAAGTTGGAGGTGCTCCAACACTGGAGAGATTTAAGAAGAGATTGGACAACCATTTGTCTGGAACGATATAGGGCAGGGGTGTCGAAGTGGATTTCTTTGAGTGCCGGATCAGCATTGTAGTTCTGCTGACCAGCCGGGGTGGGGGAGATAGGATGGACACCTCCTGCTGGCCAAAATGGGGCGCAAGGGGGGCACGTGAGGCCCCTCTGTGCCTCATTTTTGGGCTAGACAGCCTGCAGCATCCTGCCATCCAAAAACGGTGAAAGGGGACCTCGTGTGCCCCCCCATGCCCTGTTTTGTCTGGCAGTGCTGCAGGAGGTCATCCATGCCAAAAACGGGATGCAGAGGGACCTCACCCACACACACACCCACACACCCACACACCCAGGCCCGGCCTCACAGGTCAGATTTAAGCAACCTGTGGGCGGATGCGGATGCCTTGAGCTTGACACCCCTGATAATATAAGTGCCTCCTGCTTGAGCAGGGGCTTGGACTAGAAGACCTCCAAGATCCCTTCCAACCCTGTTATTCTGTTACCCATATTGCTTCCTTGTTTGGTGTCGATCATACCTTTGTGGCAGCCGTTTGGTAAATGCCAGCTGTAACCAACTTTTCACAAAGGCTGCAGGTCTTGCATTAAACTATAATTTGATTTCTTTGGCTTGGTGCTGGCTGGAATCATAGAGCTAGAGGATCCTTGGAGATCTTCTAATCCAACCTCCTTCCCAAGGTAGAAGACTTTATACCACCCCATGGTATAAATATCCCTCCCATCTTTTCTTGAAATGGACGGAGCACCCACAACTTCAGAGAGCAAGCTGATCTACGGATAAATTGGTCTCAATGGCTTTCTTAAACTTGGTGATGCAAGGGTTTCCTGATGCTATCCTTCTAGAAATTTATTGTTTTTATTGGAAATAGTAATTATTCAGAAGGCTGAATTCAAATTTCTCCTTCTCAGAAAATTTAAACAACTTTGAGGATCTCTTTCTAAATTTCTTCTTAACACACAGTTTTGAGAAACTGTAGTATGTTGTGTGGAGCCAGGTATTTTGTTTATAAACCACGGTTTATAATTCAGTGTATGGCCCCAACAGAATAGTGGTTTATTCAGTTCATTGCAATTTATTGTGAAATGCAAATTGGGCTTTATGATAGAGCCAGCTTTTGTGATCTAGTTCCTACCATCAGCTACAGAGTTTAACAAGGGTAAACCTAATTAATCTAAAATCATTTTGTTTTGTAGAAAATATAAAGCAGTTTAGGCTGAAAGTTGATGTTATGGAATACATTATGTACTGTCACTTCATTGAATTTTATATTGATGTTATTAACAAGGAATGTACGTGTGAGGGAATAGACAGTATCCTATAAGATCCTATTCATGGGAGCAGAAAGATGCATCAGAAGTAGCACTCACTGATTACATTAAAATGCAAAATTACAGAATGCTGTTTCTATAAAACAGATAATTATATCTTGCTATGTGGAAGCCTATTGCGTTTAAAAAAATTGAAATGGGTAACTGTGTGTTGTGTGCTCTTGCTGTATATAACATAGAGTTTGCAGGCCATCAAATCTGTAACATTGCAAAGGAAGTGTTTAATATAGTAAATACATGGTAGCTGGGAGGTCTTGATGGATAAATATCTATGGGGATTTTCAACCAACCCAGGTCGTGATTGTCCCAAAGGAGATTTTCCAAAAAGCAACTTCTCCCTCCCTCCCTCTTTCTCTTTTTCTTCCCTGTCACACACAATAGGGCTAGAATAACAGAAGGGACTTTGGAGGTCCTCTAGTCCAACCCCTTGCTGTAGCAGAAGACTATCTATAATACCATTTCAGACAAACAATTGCCCAGTCCCTTTTTTTGAAAACCTCCAGTGATGGAGCACCCAGGACCTCTGAAGGCAAGCCATTTCACTGAATAGAATAGAATAGAATAGAATAGAATAGAATAACAAAGTTGGAAGGGACCTTGGAGGTCTTCTAGTCCAACCCCCTGCTTAAGCAGGAAACCCTATACCATTTCAGACAAATGGTTATCCAATCTCTTCTTAAAAACTTCCAGTGTTGGAGCATTTACAACTTCTGGAGGCAAGTTGCTCCACTGATTAATTTTTCTAACTGTTAGGAAATTTCTCCTTAGTTGTAAGTTGCTTTCTCTCCTTGATTAGTTTCCATCTTCTTGTCCTGCCCTCGGGTGTTTTAGAGAATAGCTTGACTCCCTCTTCTTTGTGGCAGCCCCTGAGATATTGGAAGACTGCTATCATGTCTCCCCTAGTCCTTCTTTTCATTAAAGTAGACATACCCGGTTCCTGCAATCGTTCTTCATATTGTTTTCACTGTTAGGAAATTTCTGCTTAGCTCTAGGTTGCTTCTTGCCTTGATTAGTTTCCATCCATTGTTTTTTGTCTTGCCTTCTGGTGGGAAAATGGGTTGACCCTCCTCTTTTTTTAAAGCAGCCCCTCATTGTATTGGAACACTGCTATCATGTTGCCCCAATCTTTCTTTTCGCTAGATTAAACATACCCAATTCCTGAAGCTTCTTGGATGAGTAGTGAAACATTTTCAAGGGAAAAACCAAAGTCCAGTTGCCTTTTTGGAAAGGTACCTTTGGGTCTTGAGGCATAGGTTAGGAAGAAAATTGTGGGATTCCAAATTAGTCATTCTTCATGAATAAAATAAACTTCGAGCACAGACTGCCAGATTCTTCCCACAGGTCGTGTCTACTCATGTCAGAAATAGATTTGTTCTGGCTGGAAGAACCAACTCTGGGCGAAACTAGTGGCAGTCTTGTTGAAGCAAGCTCCATTATACATTTCTCCAATTCTAATTCATTTCACCAGGGCTTGTCCAGGAAAATTAACCAACCTAGTGACCATCTTCAGATATCTTGAGAGTCAACTTTCAGACTCCCTGTTGGAACAAGGTAAATCAAGCTGCCAAATTGAAATGTTTGAGCAAGGAACCAAGATTCACACAGAATTTAATTGGATTTAATATCAGACAAAAAGGAGTGAAGATACAGAATCTTGGGAACAGCATGAGGAAAACTTTTAACTAAGTAAATTCATTTTGGTGGGAGCTTGGTGAATTTATCCCAAATGGCTTAATCAGAGTGTTTACAACTCTTTACAATAAAAGCCTTAGTTGTTCAAGTAAGTTTGTCATGTTTTGAAATACTCAATTTTCTTTATCAACTCAAACAAGGTGGCCATCAGCAATGTGCATTTAATGATATTAAAAAGCAGGTGTGGGCTGCAGAATTTGCATGAGTTTAAACCAGGGATCTCCAAACTTGGTAACTTTAAGACTTGTGGACTTCAACTCCCAGAATTCCCCACTCAGCCATGCTAGCTGGCGAATTCTGGGAGTTGAAGTCCACAAGTCTTAAAAGTTGCCAAGTTTGAAGAGCCCCGGTTTAAACCCTTCCCACATCCCTGCTATGATTCTTATCTGGATTATGGGTTCCAAAACTTTTCACTTGCTTTGAAAGTAAAGTTTCCATTGATGGGAATGCAAGTTCCTTTAACATCGTCTCCTCTCATTTCCTGTAGCAGCTTCATCAAAAGGGAAATAATTAGTCTTGTACCCCATATTATTCCTTCAAAGCTGCCATCCTGAGCCGGCAGTCAGTATTTGTATCCAATATTTGTACCCAGGTCCCCACCTTGCTCCCTGCTTCACCACGCACCCATATCACAGTATTCTTGTTGTTTTCTTTTTCTATTGAATGCGGCATGGTGGCCTAGTGGTAAAGGCACTTGCCCCCACTTGAAAGGTTGAGTGTTCAATCCTAGGTGGTGGCAGATATTTTTCAGGGCACAAAGAAAAAAAAATCAGTGAACTCCACATGGTGTCAGGAAGGGCATCTGGCCAGTAAATGCTGGACTCCATCCATTTGCCCTGGCTCTATCCTGAATTTAGGGATTACAGGGTTGTAAAAGAAGTGTTTTAATCTATTGTTCCATTACTTTGCTACTGTTATGTTTACATTTCATTTCTCTGTTTTTATTGTTGTAAGCTGCCTAGATAAGATAATCTTGATTGTCATTTTTTTTCCCTGTGGGCACTCTAGCACACATTAAAAAAAAGCTTGTTGCCTGCTCTCAAACATATACACATGCATAACACACATATAGATATGCTCTATATACATATGTACATACCTACACCTTAACATATAAATACATATCAATATTAATCACTGCCCTTCTTGAATGGATAGCAGAAAGAGGAAGCTTGAGAGTTCACAAGGTTGAATGGAACAAAACTGTGGCTGAATCTGGCTATTCTGCTTTGGATACCATCTCCCAGAAGGTAGCAAGGAAAACAGGTTGTGAAGAGGATGTGTAGCGTCCCAGACAATCCTGCAAACCCTGGCTGAAGCAACGCTTATGTGCCATGTCCTGGATGGAAGGGTGTGAACTGCCAATAATCATTTTTGCTGTCCTCACCATTCTCTCTGCACCGCCTTCCTGCCTGAAGCAGTGATGCTTCCAGAACAGATAATAATGCAATATGACAGGATGTTCTTGATTGTCCCTCTATAGAAAGTGGTAAGGACAATGGGAAGATGATGTACGTGATGCAGAAAAGGCAGGCACTGCTATTCTCACTTCACCAGTGTCTCACTGTTGAGCAATCCAGCCAGCCTACTTGTTAGCTTCACAACCAGAGTTGCCCTACAGCGAGATAGGCAGCAAATAAATCAAACAAATAAATAAAATTTAAAAAATGTTAACTTTAAAAAAAATTAAATTTAAAGGTAGACATCCATATGCATCTTTTAAACAGATCAATGTGTGAATGGTTATGAAGAGTCTTTTGGCTTGCTCAGGATGGGTAGTCATAATTCTTATATTTGCATCCAAGGGCTAGGGACAAGCAAGCTCTTCTTGAAGATAATAGCAGATGTTGGGCTTTTCTTCCGGGTCCTGGAAAAAAAAAATGTTGATCTTTATACTTTTCACACCACTGGGATCAGTGAATAAGTACCCGTCATTTTCTGAGACCTGACTTGAACTTGCAAGAAAAGACGTGGGAGGCCTAAAAATGTTCTTTCTCCTTAAAGAATGGGAGATTTATGTCCATGTAGCAGATCTTAAAACAAATAACTCAGGAAACTATCCAAAGACACAGCTCTTAGCTTTTGTGCCGAAATATCCCTGTAAAGCAAATGTGTTGTGGCTTGAGATTGTTTTGTTTATAACTTGTCTAGTGCATATTTATTTGTTTATTTAACAGTCCTTTTAACACGCTGAAGTCCTAAGGGACTCTGGGCGATGCATGGCAACGTAAGAAAAATAATTACCAACATCAGAACAAAAAGCATTCAAAATAATTCATATAATCGGTCATCTAATCTGAAATGCCCACAGTGGCTGTTCGTAATGAAATCAAGAAAGGATGGTGGCTCCCTGGAAGTTTTTGCTTGCTTGTGAAATGCAAGACGGATGGGAGCTGCAGATGAATTTGTGGGGAGAAAGAGCTTCAGAGGGTGAAGGCTACATGGAAAAGTCTATATTCTCTGCTCTGCTGTCCATGTATTTCAACAGGCCTTCCTCAGATTCAGCTCTGAGAAATCATTATCTAATGTACTCCACCAGAATCATTTTGGGATAGAGCTGTACCCCATCGAGAACCTTTTAGCTTCCAAACAATGATTCTGGACTTCCAGAACATCTCTGGCTTAGTTGACAAAAGCAAACGTTTCCCCTGGTCAATTTTGTCTGACTCTAGGCAGCGGTGCTCATTTTCGCTTCTTTGGCAAGGAAGCCAGCTTCCATGGTCATGCAACCAGCATGACTATATGCCAAAGGTGCACAGGATACCATTACCTTCCCACCAAAGTGGTACCTGTTTATCTACTTGCATTTGCATCCTTTTGAACTGCTAGGTGGGCAGGAGTTGAGGTAAGAACAGGAGCTTATCCCATTGCACAGTGCTTGGGTCTCGAACCTGGGCTGCCAGCTTCCAGCTGACAAGTTCAGCATTTTCAACCGTTGACCCAGCACATCCCCCAGTCTGTTGACACCTCACCTCAAACCAACCTATGACTTCTCCCAGTTCTTTCATGGAAAAGCGTAGTTTGTATGGACTTGAGCATTTTCCCTCACAACCACTGACTGGAACCATCTACTCAGAGAAGACTGAAACCACCACACAATAGTACCCTCGTCTTTGGAGGCAGTCCAGGAAGCTACCATAGTCGATATTGAGTTGAAAGCTTGCTCATTTCTGACTCCTAATGAAGTCATTCAAAAGAAAATCAGCACAAAATCTGCCTCACGAATCCTGACTGAAAAGGATCTAGATAATATCTTCCATCTAGGATTCTTTATAATCAATTCCCCATCACTTTCTCCACAGCTGACTTGTCAGCTAGGCTGGAAGGTGCCAGCTAGATGGAAGGTGGGGTCAAGTGAGGACCTAGTTTGGAGTCGTTGCACAGCTGCAAGCAGAATAAGCTTTACCTCCCCCAAGACATGTGAAGCCTTATCTGGTTGTTCCCAGGGGAAGGCAAAAAGTATGGGGAGATTCTTGTAACATAGCTGGTATATAATAAAACAACAAAAACTGAGTTTAGCTATTCACGTGTGGCTTTGGTTACTTGCCCCTGACACTTCCCTAATAGAGGAAAGTTGGAGACCAGGCAAAAGGTATTACACCCTGTCACCACTGCTGACATTATCTGCTTCAAAGAAATACAGGCAGTCTTTGACTTACAACAGTTCATTTAGTGACTGTTTGAAGTTAACCACAGCACTGAAAACAGTGACTTATGACCATTTGTCACCCTTATGATTGTCGCAGCATCCCCATGGTCACGTGATCAAAATTCAGATGCTTGGCAACTGATTCATATTTATGACAATTGCAGTGTCCTAGGGTTAGGTCAGTGGTGGCTAACCTTTTGGGGCTGCCGTGCCGAAAATTGTGCTTGCATGCGCATGCTCACGTGCCAGTACCCAGAAGAATGTGCATGGGGGGGGGGCCTCCCCACGCCACCTGCACATGCATATGTGACCCCCACACACAGCGCATGTCTCCTGTGCATGCGTGTGTGTTTCCCATGCCCCCTGCCCCTCCATTCATGCATGCCAGATAACCAACAATCAGCTGATGGGCAGGTGGCGCGCACGCAAGTGACTATGCATGCCGCTTCTGGCACGTGTGCCATAGGTTCGCTCTCACGGGATTCGGTGGTCCCCTTTTACGACCTTCTGACAAGCAACATCAATGGGAGAGCCAGGTTCACTTAGCAACCATGTTCCTAACTTAACTGCAGGAATTCACTTAACAACGGTGGGGAAAACATCGTAAAATGGGGCAAAATTCACTTAACAAATGCCTCACTTAACGGCAGAAATGTTGGGCTCAATTGTGATCATAAGTCAAGGATGCCCCGTGTTGACAATGTCCCAGAACTATCTCATGTCCCAACTAGCAACTCGGAGATGTTGGGAGATGACAAATCAAGCCCAGAGGTAAACAAATTCAGAGTGCAGAGAACTGTATTCATTTTTTTTTTTTTTTGAGTTCCAGAAAACTAAAGAAATCCTAGATTACAAGAAAAGGCGCCAGCTCACTCACCAACATGGACTCTGCCCATCTGGATTCCAGCCCAAAGCAGATATGAGCAAATTTATCTGGTGAGCCTGTAGGCACTTTGGCTCACCCTATACTTCCATGGTGGCGTTTATATTAATGTAGAGACATTATCTGGATTTGAGAAATATTTTCCCCCTAAGAACGCCATCATTATGTTAATCCTCTTATCTCTCTTTGTTTGGTAAAACATACAAAGTCGTGGTTGGTAGTGGTTTAGAAAGGCCTGTTTTAAATTATATTCCCAGGTAACAGATGATGTGTTAGTTCTTCCTCCTGATGGCTCTGAGAATGCACACCTGCATACCTGTTGCACAATTCATTACTTAACACACATTGCTGTGTTTCAAACACCCAGGAGTTTTCAATCAGATTTCTCTCCTTCCCTGCCTGATGTGAGCACTAGAGCAAGGATGGCTAACCTTTTCGACATTGCGTGCCAAAAATGCGTACGCGTCCCTGCACCCACGATGCAATGTGTGTGTGATTCCTTCCGCCTCCTGCGCATGGACGCATGACCCTGGATACACCGCACACCTCTGCGCATGCATGCATGTCCCCCCTGCACCGCATGCCTCTGTGCATGCACACACCACCCACATGCCGCATGCCTCTACACATGCGCACGCATCTCCCACGCACATGTCACCCCTGCGCATGGGCAGCAGATACCCAACAATCAGCTGGCTGGTGGGGGTGCACACATGTGCAGTGGGACTCTTCCAGGTGACCTCTCACATGCCGGCAGAAGTGGCTCTGCGTGCCACTTGCGGCAGGCGTGCCATAGGTTCACCATCACAGCGCTAGACATTAAGAAGCTGGACTCGGACTTGGGGGCCCACAGCATTTTCCATGGAAATCCATTCTGCAAACATAAATCCTAAACCACAACTGAGCCCAAAATTTTCACTGCAAAGCAAAGCAGTAGTTGAATGAGTCGTGCTCCATTTTATGAGCCCACTGTAACTACATAATCAAAAAGGCATTAAGAATTGTTAACCTAATCTTACGTAGCTTTTTCTCTGGTAATATTACACTAATAACTAGACTAGAGCATACAAAACATTTGCTAGACCAATACTCGAATACAGCTCATCAATCTGGAATTATGTATCTGATATTAGATGTTATAGTTGAGAAAGTCCAGAAATATTTCACAAGAAGAATTCTCCACCGCTCTACTCGTTGCAGAATACCTTATGCCACCAGACTTGAAATTCTAGATCTAGAAAAGCTAGAACTATGCCACCTTCGGTCCGATCTAAGTATAGTATATAAAATTATATATTGCAATGTCCTACTTGTCAAGGAATACTTCAGCTTCAACCATAACAATAAAAGAGCACACAATAGATACAAACTCAAGGTAAACCGCACCAAACTTGATTGCAGGAAATACGACTTCAGCAACAGAGTGGTCAATGTCTGGAATACTCTTCCTGACTCTGTGGTTTCTTCCCCAAACCCCCAAAACTGTAACCTTATACTGTCTACTATTGACCTCACCCCTTTCCTAAGAGGTCTGTAGGGGGCGTGCATAAGTGCACCAATGTGCCTACCGTCCCTGTCCCATTGTTTCTTTTTTATATATTTTCTTTTTATTTTTCTTATATGTATCCATGTATTCATAACTATGTTTTTACTTATACCTATTATCTTGTAAGCAATTGACAAAAATAAATAAATAAAAATAAATATTTTTTGCCATGGTGGTTAAACAATTGCTACAGTAGTTAAGTGAATAGGAAGAGCGCTTAGACTTATATACCGCTTCACAGTGCTTTACATCCCTCTCTAAGCAGTTTACAGAGTCAGCCTCTTGCCCCCAACAATCTGGGTCCTCATTTTAACCACCTCGGAAGGATGGAAGGCTTAGTCAACTTTGAGCCTGGTGAGACTTGACCTGTCAAACTCCTGGCAGCCGGCAGTCAACAGAAGTAGCCTGCAGAACTGCCATCTAACCACTGTGCCACAGTGGCTCATATAACATCCTGCGGTTGTGAAACTAATCTGGCTCCCCTCATGAATTTTGCTTGTCAGACACTTCCTAGCAAAGTGGCAAATGATAATCCCAGGATGCTGCAACCATTGTAAACACACACAAAGCGTCTGACTTTGATCACATGATTGTGGGGAATGCTGTAACCGTCATTAAGTGTGAGAACTGATCATGAATCACTTTTTTTTCCAGTGCTGTTATAACTTTGAACAGCGTTAAACAAATTGTCGTAAGTCGAGGACTACTCACAGCACAGCTCACTCCTCCCCCCCTTAATAGGACCACCTTTTTCCAAATGCTGCCACTTCAGATCACTGCAATTCTCCAGCAGTTTGCTTATTTCTAGCAGGATTTTCTTCCTCTGCCAGCCGCACCACTTCAGACTGTTAAGTTTCCTACTTCATGCACTACAAGGACTTATTGATGGAGATTCACAGTTATCCAGGCCGTGGCTGTCCCAAAATTGCTCTTTCAAAAGGCAACTGGACTTTATTTTTCCTTGAAGACATTTTGCTTCTCATCCAAGAAGCTTCTGTTCCGGTTGAAGTCTGAAGTCAGAATGGAAAAAGCTTCTTGGATGAGAAGCGAAACGTCTTCAAGGAAAAATAAAGTCCAGTTGCCTTTTGAAAGAGCAACTCTGGGACTACTACAATGACTGCTTTGTTCAACTAGAGCCATGATAGTGAACCTGTGCCACGCATGCCAGAAGTGGCATGCAGAGTCATTTGCCCAGGTAAGTGAGAGCTCGCCCGGAAGAACCCCACTGCAGATGTATGTGCGTTGCCGCTGCCCAACAGCTAATTGTTGGGTACCTGGCATACATACGCAGGGGGAAGAGTGCACGGGAAATGCGAGCGCATGCACAGAGATGCACGGCACACATTGGGGGCTCACGTGCATGCACAAAGATGCATGGTGCACAGAGGGATTGCATGCGCATGCACAGATGGGTGGCGCTTGGGAGTGATCGTGTGCGCATGCGCAGATGCTTGGCACATGGGGGATGATTGCATGCACAGGCACAGATGCGCGGTAAGGGGAAATCGCATGCGCAGACATACAGCACGCAGGCGCAGACATGCAGTGTGCAGCTAGGGTATCGCAGGCTCAAAGGGTGTGGGAAGAGCCAGCACGCATTTCCTTCTGGGTTAATTGCAATTATTGGCACGGGAGCCGAAAAAGGTTTGCCACCACTGAACTCGAGCATGCAACATTTTCTGAAAGAGCAGAAGAAGACGACTTGGCTTCGTGTGGTACACAGGGGGAGGATAGAATTAATTACAGGTAGACCTTGATTTGCAACCACTAGTTCACTGAAAAAGTGACTTGTGCCTGTTTTTCATGCTTAGATTGTTGCAACATCCCCATGGTCATGTGAGCAAATTTGGGCACTTGGCAACTGGCATGTATTGATGATGGTTGCAGTGCCCTGGATTCATACGATCACCTTGTATCACTTTCCGACAAGCGAAGTCAATGTGGAATCCAGATTCACTTCACCTTGTTACTCATTTAACTGCAGTGATTCACTTAACAACTGTGGAAAGAAAGGTCGCAGGATGGGGCAAAACTCACTCACCAACTGCCTTGCTTAGCAATGGAAATTGTGGGCTCGATTGTGGTCGCAAGTTGAGGACTACCAGTACTGCAATGCCTCTTGGGTAGTGATGGGATTCACAACTTTTTACTACCGGTTCTGTGGGCATGGCTTGGTGGGCATGGCATGGCGTGGCTTGGTGGGCATGGCGTGGCTTGTTGGGTGTGGCAGGGGAAGGATACTGCAAAATCCCCATTCCCTCCCCACCCCACTAACCTGCTTTCCAGCTCCGTTCTCCTGTGCAGGGCAACAAAAGAAGACCCAGCCAATCAGCTGGGACTTATTGGGAGGCAGAGAATAGATGGGGGCAGGGCCAGTCAGAGGTGGCATTTACTAGTTCTCCAAACTACTCAAAATTTCCGCTACCGGTTCTCCAGAACTGGTCAGAACCTGCTGAATAGCACCTCTGCTCTTGGGGTTGTTTTTGTAGACACCCAGATGTTTCGGCTGATCTGGAATGCAGCTGGGTGCATAGTAAAGTATAAAAATGATCTTGCTTTGTGGCTCCCATAATGGTGGAGTAAGATTTCAGAGGATCTGTATTTTGCCTCTAAAACACAACACATTTCCAGATTAGTCTTTAAAAAAAAAAAACTGGCTTTTTGAAAGAGTAGGAGGGAAAAAAAGTCAGATAAAGTATTATGGGGAGCTTTTGTGGTGCCTTAGCGAAAAATCAAAAGGATAGAAAATAATCATAATTTTTAATGTTTTATTGTATCATTTTTCATTCATATTTTTAATGGAATATACTTGAATAATAAATCATTACTGAGTGGTGACAAGCAGAGAGAAACATAACTGGCTACAATTACTGGAATGTTATTTAAGCTTATCTTGAGACCTCAAAATGACCAGATTTAGTCACTTTTAAAATGAAATGCATTAACTAAAGTAAGTGAATCATCCGATTTGATATTTCTTTTTTGCAGTTCATCTCATACTCGTATATCAAACAAACATCACAAAAATAACTCTTTAACTTTTTATATATGGATAAATAAATACATAGATGGGAAAATGTTTCAAATTATAGCTTTGCCTATGAACTTTTGCAGAATAAAGAATTGTTATATGAATTCCTGAAGAATATTATCTTACTCAAGATAAGCCCATCTCTCTGTTTACCCACTGCAATTATCTTTACTTTACAGTCATAGGAATATATAAGAAATTCAGAATAACCTTGTGGATCAATTGATTTGAGTGATTTATTTTACACATTTTCTCTTTGTTTTAAAATGTTAGATGGGAGAGAGATCCTAACACCAGCATACTTTGAGCTGATTGAACACTCCTGGCTTTTAATCCATATGCAGCCATTTAAGGATGCTAAAGCCAACAGTGAAAGTCATACAAGTGTGGAGATTAATTATAAGCCTTGTTATCCTTCACAGATCCTTACTCACAGATTCTGTTTTATATTCTCCTGTTTGGTGGGTATGTTTGGAATTCAGCACAATCTTAAGACCTTACCATGTGCTTTGGAATCATTGCAACAGTGAGGTTTTTCTCACCGCAGTTTTTGACAAGTTGCAATGGGCCACATAAAAGTTTCTTAAGGTTTGTATTTGACTTGTGGGCTCTGTCTTGGTGTATCCCTGTAATTAAACATCTGTTTTGTACAGCTTGAGAAGACTGATTGAACTTAATTGACCAAACCATACACAATACTTAAAACAACTGTTGAACCTTTTCTGCAAAGTGCATAGGCAGATTTTTAAGCAAAATTGAGAGGAAAACTACTTTGGGGGAGGGGAAAACTTTTCAAGTACTTTTAAAATGAAAAGCTTTTACGTTTGTGAGCGTAGCACTCATAAACTGTTCTAAAGACAAAATCTCTAAAAAAAAATCAGGAGGCGATTCAAGCATTGCGTGCTCTAGAACAGACTAAAGAAGGGTAACAAAAATTTCACAAAAGCCTTTGCTTATTTTTTTATTTATTTGATTTAATATGCAAAACTAAAAAGAATCCCTCCCAAAAGAACAAACAGAAAACAAAAACAGCAAAAAGAAAAAAAAATCACAGATGCAAAAATAGTTCAGTTTTTAAGCATTGAATTAAGTGCCATATGGAGTAATATTGATTTCATGGAAATTGGGTGACCAATAAAATTAAATGAATGAATGAATGAATGATAACTGTTCATAAGAAGAGAACCAACACACATAATCAGAGAATATAAATCTGGTGTGGCACTGTCTTTCCATGGTAGAATATATTTTATGCTAATGTATTTATTCATTTACTTATACCACATAATTCTTCACATAATGATGGAGTCCAGTTCTGCAGCATACAATTCACAGTTTATTCACAACTTTAAATCATGGTATTTTTCTCCAAAGCTATATTAACATAGCTGTCGATATGGAATCAAAATAAGATCAAATGGGACAGGACGAGACTTCCTGTCTGAGGACTGTCTCTGGAGTCTTTTCCCCCTCCTTTGCTGGTACTTTGCTTGTGTGGAGTGACCATTCAAAGTTACAATGGCACTGAAAAAAGTGACTTATGACCCTTTTTCACACTTACGACTATTGCAGCATCCCCACAGTCACGAAAGGCCAGGCAAGGAGATGCGTGCTTCGATGTGAGTGATGTTGAGTTGGCCACTCCCAGCCAGTCACATGACCACCAAGCCACACAAGAGACCTAAGTCCAACCCCCACTTTTGAATTCCATTGGCTCTTACGTATGCCATTTTGCTTTAACCATTAGTAGACCAGATTGTTGCTTACATCTAGCATGGAATGAACTTGTAGTACTTTTATACTCTATGACAAAGAGTTTCTTGCAACTGACAGGTTGGCCTCATATTTATTGTACTGTTATATTTCTGATTCTGTCTTGGGCTCATTTTTTTTTTTTGTTTATTAAATTTAAAAATCCTCCCTCTCCCTCTTGGAGGAACTCTAGATGGTGTATAAATACAAGGTGAAAAACATAAAACTGAATATAACATTTAAAATTGAGGCAAGGATAGCTTGGATTCAACATTAAAAGTTAATTAATGGTGAAAGGCGGTGAGAGAATCTTTGGAGCAGTAGCCAGCCCCATGGTTAATCGGCTACATTCACAGATTGATTCTGTATGTTTGTTACTGGCATATGAGGAGTAGTTGCTATTATTATTATTATTATTATTATTATTATTATTATTATTATTATTATTTTAATTTATTGATCCACCATCTTCCATTTTAACCCAATGATAGCCATCAGAATTGTCACACGCAAACCTGTACAGAAATCTATAGAGGAGCAGAAATCTATTGCATTTCCTTGAAATTGTCAGAAATGATAAGTTTGGGGGCCATTAGGTATCCAGAAGTGCTGTTGAAAAGCTTCAATTGGGAGAAAATTGCTGTAAAGGTTTAACAGTTTTCTAATAATGACTTTATTTTTTCCTTTATCTAATGGGATGGTGGAAGGGAAAAAAAAAGACTCTTCCCTTCAACTTAATTTATAAAGTGAATTTATTATACATTTTTCTCAATGATTGAATTAATTTTTATGCAGTTGTTCATGCTAAGAGCTCTGGTTTTTTCTGTTTTCTTTTCATCCCATTGATATAGTTTCAGGCATGGGTGAAATGAACGGAGACGATCTTAGTTGGTGAACTTTCAGCTCTTTATTACATAGTGACTTGAGAGCTTGAACAACAACAACTCTGCCTTATATAGGTAACCTTAATGTGAAATAACCAATAGGGAGCTGTAAGACGCTAGCTCCAGAAGCAATAAGAGTCCTTTGTTAAGGGCCAATCGGATTCTCTGAACCCAACCAATCCGATCGAGCCGCTTAACACCCAATCAGAAGTGCAGGGCCAGAACCCTGCACTTTACCCCAAGCTTGCTTTTATTTAAACTATTTACATACATAACACCCCTTCCCCCTGGCTCCTCAATTATGGTGTGGTTATATAGTCCTTCAAATAGGATGGTTGTCTTTTGGGTCTATTAGATTTTCTTTGGACTGGCTGCGTGCAGTCCTGTTGAGGTAAAATGTTGTTTGGCAGTGGCTCAGCTTCTCGTTCTGGTGTGATTTCCCTTGGAGCATACGATTCTTCCTCCTGCTCCATTTCCTGAGTTTCACTTGATTCATCGCTCTCTTGGAACAGGTTCCCTGGAATGTCATCTTCTTCCATTCCTTCCCCCCCCCTCAGTTTGGTCATAGGGGAGTTGTTGGCTGGCCGAAAGGAGTCGTGACTGTAATTGGTCAATAAGTCGTTTCCACAGTCTTTCATCAATACATCTTACAATATAGGATTTGGGCCCAGTCTCGCGTACTATCATTGCTTCAATCCAAACTGGGTCGCCCGATAAATTTCTTGCATAAACGGGATCGCCTACCTTGAAGGCACGGCAGCGTCCGCTAGATCCTGCAGGCTTTTCTGGCTCATAAGTAGGGTGCAGTCGGTCGAGGCGGGAACGGAGTTTTCGCCCCATGAGAAGTTCTGCGGGAGTTCTGCCGGTTACGCTGTGCGGAGTGATGTGTTGTAGAAGTAGAATGCGGTTTATTTTTTCGTCAATATTATCATAGTCCACTTTTTGCAAAGTCTTTTTTACAAATTGGACCATGCGTTCCGCTCGGCCGTTGGTAGCAGGATGCGCAGGCGAGGTGAGTGCATGGCGGATGCCATTATCAGCAAAATACTGTTCAAACATCAGTGCTGTAAACTGTGGTCCGTTGTCGGACACCAGGACGTCCGGCAATCCATGAGTTGCAAAGAGTTTATTGAGGACTTTAATGACTGCTTCGGAGGTTATATGGGTCATTCGTTGAATTTCCAACCAATTAGAGTATGCATCGACAGTCAATAGTAATGTATGTCCTTTAATCGGCCCTGCGAAATCCAGGTGGATTCTGGACCAGGGCCCGCGTGGCGTCTCCCATTCGGTCAGTGCAGCTTTTGGCGGTGCGTTGCTGTTTTGTTGGCACTTGGTGCAGGTCTTGACCCATTGCTCGATGTGTCGGTCCATGCCTGGCCACCACGCGTAGCTCCGTGCGAGTGCTTTCATCCGTACGATCCCGGGATGTCCTTCGTGCAAAATTTGTAACAGCGAGTTTTGGAGTTGTTCTGGAACGACAACTCTATCGCCCCAGATGACACAGCCTTTTTGCGAAAAAAGTTCAGTCTGTCTTGTTTTAAAAGGCGCGAAGTCATCTGGGACCTGGTCCAATGGCCATCCACGTTCTACCCAGCCTAGGACTCGAGCTAGTTTGTGATCTCGTCTGGTCTCTCTCGCGATATCTCGAGCGGTCATAGGAGGCGAGTTGAGCGTCTTGATTTGTAACGCCGATACTGTTGGTGCCGGATCGTCGAGAGTCTCTGGTAGCGGTGCTCTGCTGAGTGCGTCGGCATCGGGAATGGCTTTCCCCGGTCGATGTAACAGTCGATAATTATAAGCAGCTAGGAACTCTGACCATCAAGCCATTCTTGGGGACAATATATAGGGGGTTGGTTTGTCCCCAGCGATTATCCCCAGTAAAGGTTTGTGGTCAATTACAATGGTAAATGTCCTTCCATATACATACTCATGGAATTTTTTCATGGCTGACACAATTGCAAGAGCTTCCTTATCTATTTGTTCATAGTTACGTTCTGCCTGGAACAGAGTCTTCGAAAAGTATGCAACGGGAGCCTCGTTTCCATTAGGCAGCACATGGCTCAAAATAGCGCCTACCCCAAACGGTGAGGCATCACAAGTTATAACTAATGGTAATGTTTCATTATATTGCATAAGCACAGAATCAGATGTAAGTAAATCTTTTACATTTTGAAACGCTTTTTCCTCCCGGTAACCCCAAACCCACAATGCTTTCTTATCTAATAACCGGTGTAACGGTTCAGCCACAGTCGCTTTATGTGGTAAAAACACATTATAGAAATTAATAAGGCCTAAACATGCCTGGAGATCTGTTTTGTTACGGGGTCTGGGAGCATTTTTTATCGCCCTTAATTTACTCTCAGTAGGATGGATACCCTGACTATCAATGCGATAACCTAGAAATTCAACACTGTCGGTATACAGATGACATTTATCCTTTTTTACTTTTAATCCCGCTTCTTGGAATTTCTTTAGAACACATTTTAAACGATTCTGTAGAATTTTTTTACTAGGAGCTGCAATTAACACGTCATCAAAATACGGAACCACGCCCTTGATTCCCTGCAATAATCGTTCCATTAAACTTTGGAATATTCCCGGGGCTACACTTACCCCGAATTGCAATCGGGTACATTTAAAAGCACTTCTGTGCGTTACTATCGTTTGAGCTTGGGCTGTTTTATCGTCCACGGGCAATTGTTGATAGGCTTGAGCTAAATCTAACTTAGCAAAAACCTTTCCGCCTCCCAGGGAATGAAGGAGGTGCTGCACCACCGGCACTGGATACGCGTTCTGCTGGAGGGCGTGGTTTAGAGTGGCCCGGTAGTCCCCACAAATTCGGAATGACCCATCTGGCTTAATGGGGGTTACAATAGGAGTTTCCCATGGAGAGTGATCAATGGGTTGCAGTACCCCTTGTTTAATTAGTTTGTCAAGTTGTTCATCTATCTTGGCCTTAAGGGCAAATGGAACTCGACGGGGCTTTAAACGGATCGGGGCGACCTTAGGGTCGAGGCTAAATGAAATTGGGGTCCCTTTATACTCGCCCAGATGATCTGCGAAGACATCGCTGAATTCAGTAATAAGGTCCTCCTCCCACTCACAATCACCGACTCGGTTCACGCCGGCTACTTCGATGCTGAGTGGCGCGAACCATTGGAGGCCCAACAAACTAGGCCTGTCTCTATCGATGATCGTTAGAGGTAAGTATGCCATATGTTTTTTAAACGAGACGCGGATTTGACAAGACCCAACCACAGGGATCCGATTCCCTTTGTAGTCTTTAAGGATGAGACGTTGCATTCGAAGGTCTTGGCATTGGATGGTAGGAATGAGCTGCTTTAATGTCTTCCACGACACCATCGAGAGGGATGATCCGGAATCGACCTCCATGTGGCAAGGTTGGTTCTCTATGGCTACTGTGACTTGAATCTTCTTAGCGTCCATGGCTGAGGCATGACCTATAGTGATAGTATGGTGGGCCTCTTCTTTCTGCAACGCTCGATATCTGTAGGAGTGGTTTGCTGGATCTTGCCTTACAGGACGGTTTCCTGCCGATTGGCGAGAGCTGGTTCCCCTTGAGGCCTGACTTGGTCCCGGTAAACTGCGACAGACTCGACTGATATGGCCTCGTTTTCCGCACTCATGACAGATCGCATCACGGAATTTGCAGTCTGCCCTGGGGTGGTTTGCCCCGCAACCAGCGCAAGGACGTGAGGGTTTAGAGCGAGGGTCTCGGTCGAACCGCAGTCGATGGACCCCTTCTTCGTCGCTGTCTGACGATGAAGAGAGGTCCTCGTGGTGCGTCGTAATAAGCTGCTCTTCTGACTTGGATAAAAGGTCGCCTGTCGGTGGGGTCGTTGGGTTTCGGCTTCGCCGTAGTTGCGCCGCGGACTTTTTGGTCACCTCAGCAGCAGTGGCTTCAGCGATGGCATCAGCAAGATCGATGTCGCCTTTCGCCATCAGCTTGCTTTGCATGCCCAGCGCATCTAATCCCAGAATTAAGCGGTCTCTCAGTGCTTCATCTAAGTTTGCGAACCCGCAGAGGCCTCCCAAGTATCGGAGATCTGCCACGAAGTCAGCCACACTCTCTCCTTTTCGCTGGCTTCTTTGATAGAATTCATGGCGTCTCACTAGTGTAGGTACGGTTGGCGCGTAATGGTCTCTCAGGAGGGGTTCGAGGTCGTCCCAGCTCATTGCTTTAACTTCTCGAGGTTTCATGAGTGCCTTTGCCATTTTAAAGACAGCCGGGCCGCAGTACGTCAGGAACAGCGCCCACTTCTTGGCTGGTGTGGCATCCTTCAGGTTGTTTGTTTCAAGGAACATTTGGAAGCGATCCATGTAGGATTCCCAATCCTCTTGGTTCGGATCGAACGGAGCGGGTGGTACGATGCCGCTGGACATGGTTTCTGTTGGTGGCGTCGTCTTGGCACGTGCTCTGTTTCTCTTCCCGGTTCCTTAAGATCAGATGTCTCCAAATCCCATCTTCGTCGCCAGTGATATAGTTTCAAGCATGGGTGAAATGAATGGAGACGATCTTAGTTGGTGAACTTTCAGCTCTTTATTACATAGTGACTTGAGAGCTTGAACAACAACAACTCTGCCTTATATAGGTAACCTTAATGTGAAATAACCAATAGGGAGCTGTAAGACGCTAGCTCCAGAACCAATAAGAGTCCTTCGTTAAGGGCCAATCGGATTCTCTGAACCCAACCAATCCGATCGAGCCGCTTAACACCCAATCAGAAGTGCAGGGCCAGAACCCTGCACTTTACCCCAAGCTTGCTTTTATTTAAACTATTTACATACATAACACTCATAATTAGCAAAAGCAGAATGTTTCTAATACACACACACACACACACACACACACACACACGGTTTTTAAATTCAAGTATTAAGCAGTTGTAGTTGTCTATCCATGAGGATCAAGCAAGTGTTGTATGGGCTGTTGCATCTCAAGTAACATAATCGTCTGTCTCTCTGTCTGTCTGTCTATCTATCTACTAACTAAACTAACTAAATTATCTATCAACTAACTAGCTAAAATATCTACCTACTTATCTACCTACCTACCTACCTATCTATCTAATATGTGCATGCTTATGCAGCAAGGAAATCCTATTCTCAATTACTGGGAAATGAGGCATAACATTAAATGCAGAGAGAAAATTTTTGATTAATGCAAATTGGATTTATGATTGAAATATTCCTTACCCTCTTAGTGACCTTTTTGCAATAACTTTTAAGCAATTAAAAACTTCTAAAGTAACGGATTAAAAAATGTTTTCCCATACCTGGTGCCCTTTTGATATAATTCTCATCCTGCCACAGTCTTATCTCCTTTGGGGTCCACCAAACGAGCTTTGTCTTATCTGACTTCTTAAACAGATCCCTTCAAATTATTTTTAAATTATTTTTAAGGGGGAAAAAAATGGCGAGAATCTAGCATGCTCCAAAGCAAAAAGCCAGTTTCGAGAATCAAATATTTTACAGGTGCCTTTGGGCCACCTGAAAGACTCACCTGTAATGTTAAAGAGAGTTTTCTGGGTGACTGGTTCCACTTTCTACTCACTGATGTGATATAATTGGCTATGTCTGCCAGTGCAGCCATCTAATAGATAAATGTCCCCTAGCCCACCCAATGTACCCCGTCTAAAATGATTGCCTACCTTGATGTATGCTTCATTAACAAAAAAAAAGGCTGGGGGGGGGAGAATGGGAACTGACAAATTCTTATCATTTATGAAGTCAGCGTTAAAGCAAATGCTGTCAGTTCCAAGTGTTTTTATTCCTTTCTGAAATCTGTATATATAAAAGTGAAACACCACTCTTGCATCGTCACAAAATCTCCAGAACCATAAACCCTACAAACTTGAAATTTGGCACACATGTTCCTCTTGGCTTCTAGGTGCTCACTAAGAAAGGACCATCATAGCATTTGTATTTTGTATATTATTATTAACACACTCTGATGCTAAAGAGTTCTACTTCCCCTCCCCATGTGAAAAGAAATCTGTCCCAAATGCAAAACACAAGCAGAGGAGTTTCAGTTTTAGTTTCACAGCAGCAAGCAGCTTTAGTACAGAACAGCTGAGTTAAGTTGATGAATACCGATGTATGCTGGTAGGCAGAGGCAGAATATTTTCCCCCTTATTTTGCTCCCCCAAAATTAAGCCCGACCACTTAGTTTCGTAGCAAAGCATGGGTATTGAGCTAGTATAATCTAAATTTAACTTCCAAATCTCTGAAGGATCCAAGATCTCCATGTGTCTGAAGCCCTTTCCACGTTCTTAGAAACCCCAAAACATCCCTTAAATTCAGTTTCTCTGCATGAACAATTTTAGATTTCAATATTTTTCCCTTCTCTGGTGAAGGAGAGATTTGAGTTAGGTTTTTTTTCCCCTTCATCTCCTTTAAATGACTCTCAATTGTCTGCAGTGCGTGTCTGGAACTAGCTTTCCTTTTACAAATGACATTTTATCCCCTCTCACATGCTGTCCTGTGCTCTTAGCACCCTTGAAGCAAATTCTTATGACCAGTGACTCTTATGGTATGTGCACTTATGAGACTGCATAGAAGGTATTTCTTACTTCCGACTGACATATGTTACCCAAAGGCAGAATCAAGCGTACTCCTGTTGGAAAAGTAAATTATATGCAGGATTTTATAGGTGTCTCAGTTCTATAATTAATCCTGGGAAGCAAAGAAATTGCTTGTCGTGTCCTTAACAAAATACTTTAAAAAAGAGTGATATGTGTGCGCGCGCAAAAGTTTCTAGCTTTTAGGACAGCAAAAGTGGATTTTTAAAAATGTGAGCATAATCTCAAATGCAAAAAACCCTTCATGTTCTTCAGCATTAAAGAAAAGAAGCAGTGATAGAATAAAAGTAAATACAGGTCAACTTAATGACCACAATCGTGCCCAATATTTCTACTGCTAAGTAAGACAGCTGTCAAGTGAGCTTTGCCCCATTTACAGTCTTCCTTGCCACAGTCATTAAGTGAATCACTTCAGTCATTAAGTAAATCTAGCTTCCCCATTGACTTTGCTTGTCAGAACCGGTGATTACAAAAGGTGATCACATGACCTTGGGACACTACAACCGTCATAAATATGAATCAGTTGCCGAGCATCCAAATTTTGATCACGAGACCAATGAGGATGCCACAGTGGTCATGTATGAAAAATGGGCATGTTACTTTTTTCAGCGACGTAACCTCAAACGTTCACTTGATCTTTTTTCCAAAGCACCTCAGAGCAGGACAACTGGAAAATCCATAAAAAGAGGTCCAACCTAGAACTAAGGAGAACTTTCCTGAGAACTATTAATTTGTGCAATGGCTTACCTCTGGAAGTTGCATGTGCTCCATCATTGGAGGTTTTCAAGAATAGACTGGATAAGCCATTTAGTCTGACGTGGTATAGGGTAGGGATGTCAAACTCAAGGCTTGCAGGCCAGATCCAGCCCACAGGGTGCTTAGATGTGGCTTGCGGGGTTGCTCTGGAAACAGTGAAGGACCGGCCCACGGTGCCTCTGCCAGCAAAAATGGAGCTCGGGAGGGGCACGCGTGTTAATTAAAGCAGGAGGCCGGGCTAGAAGTCCTCCAGGGTCCCTTCCAACTCTATTATTCTATATTCAGTGTCCTAAGTTGACTATAGGTTGCTTTTTAAAGGCACAGAGCAGTTAGTTTGTCCTGTCTTCCTGCTGTTGGCATGCTAACTGTCAGATTTAAATAAAGGAGTGAAACCACATTATATCCATCAAGGCCATTTAAAAAGAAATAAAGATAAAAAGTGCGACTGCATGATCAAGGCTTGCTTATCTTTTACAAACCTGCAGTATGCGTGGAACGCTTATTAAAAAGGGGTGAGGCTTTAAATGGGTAGATCACATCTGTCATCTAAATCTCTCCCCCCACAGAAACCTCTGGCAGCCGTTATACAGTTTAAACTTGAAAGCCATGGATGGAAATCTTGGAAATTTCTGCAATTCCGGCTCCCCTGCTTAAAAAAACCCACATCCTAATATTTGCATGTGTGATTTACTTAATTATTCATTCAGTGTACAAACGCCTGCAGCCTATTTAGTTACAGGTAGTCCTTGACTTGTGACTAGTGGAGCCCAGAATTTCAATTGTAAGTTGAGGCGCACATGTGACCAGCCTCAATCTTACAACTTTTGTGCAGTCTTTAAGCCAATGTGACAGCCTTTAAGGGAATCAATGTATTCCTATAGTTGGGTTGTTGTTGTTGTTTTCCTGGAATCCATCGGAAAAGGCTGGAAACAGGTTAAAAAAGACATAAATTACAGTCAGGTGTGTGTGTGTCCATGCAGCTGTTGAAACTCCAGGAATGGGTCATCAGTAGCTTTGGGGGGGAGGTCCATTATAACTTTGAATGATCACTAAGTAATCAATTCTTAAATGAGGAATACCTGCATTCTGTCATCCAGGAATTTAAGGCAACACAGATAGAACTTCCTCCTCTTACTTTCCAACCACCACCATCTTATATTGTTGGTTAGACCTGAGGAAAAAGTGACTGGCCTGAGCTATTGCAGCTGTTGAATTAGAACTTGAGTACCCTTGCATCTATTTAGCACCTTCACTATCATGGTATTTCGATAGACATTGATTGAGCCACTCGCTGAACTCTGATTGGGTGATAGCTTTCTGGACTCAACACTTGCACAGGAAGAGTGAGTGCTGATTGGCTGTTGATTCTCCGTACAGCTGCTGCAAGCATCCAGAGAGTGGGAGGTGCTCCAGTCTTCACTCTTACAGGCTGAGCTATAATTGAGGAATGCTCCACCTCCTCCACGTGACTCCATCCTCGTGTTCCCCAGTTTTAGCTCAGCCTCGCAGAGACAGGCAGCTTAGCAGTTTGCTCCTTGGCCGATCTAGGATTCTTTATTGATTTCGCACCAGGTTTGATTTTTCTTGCCTTTTCTCGGTCCCTGCGCATTTGGATTGTCTTGGGATTGTGAAGGGGACGTTGTTTACACCCCTCAGGGGGGAGTTTGCGGGGTTTAGAGCCTTTTCGCCCCCCCACCCCCCCACTCTGGTGCCTGCCGTTTTAAGCCGTGCTGTTTTTTTCAACAGCAGCTTGTGTTTGCGCATGATTAGCGCTTCCTTTGCGCCTTCCCTCCACGAACGCAAGAGAGAGGGTGAGTTTTCCTCTCTCAGGCCCCTCGTTTTCTGCCTGTTTTTTTTTTTTGTTTCGGCAGCCTTTGTGGTTATCGAGGGGCTTTTTCCTTCCCTCTGCTTTTCACGCTGGTTCCGGTGGCCATTTTGAGTGCGCCTTGTGGCCAGCTGCCATTTTGTTTTTTTCATTCTCTTTTCACTGCGAAGTTCCGGGTGGCTTGTAACAGGACCAGTTGGCCTGTTTGGAGTTCTCCTTATTGTTAAAGGGATACTGTGGCTCTGTGCCCTGTTGTTCCTTTAAAGATCTGTTGGCTGGTTACCACGGCTCACTCAGAGGCGAAGGAGAGGCACCTACTTCTCATGTTGTTTGGGAGGCTGTCTCAGGAGGCCTTTTTCTGTATATATATATTTTCTCCTAACTTTTTCATTATGGGTGTTTTTTTTCTGGCCTCAGCATTCATTTGATCCATTGGCTTTGTATATTTTTTTGTCTTTTTATTATTCTGCAGTTTTGTTAGGCCCTTTTTGACCTTTTTTTTTGTTCAAAAAATAAATAAAAAATAAATGAATAAATAAAATAAAATAAATAAAAAAATAAAATAAAATAATAAAATAAAATAAAATAAAATAAAATAAAATAAAATAAAATAAAATAAAATAAAATAAAATAAAATAAATAAAATAAAATAAAATAAAATAAAATAAAATAAAATAAAATAAAATAAAATAAAATAAAATAAAATAAAATAAAATAAAATAAATAAAATAAAATAAAATAAAATAAAATAAAATAAAATATAAAATAAATAAAATAAAATAAAATAAAATAAAATAAAATAAAATAATATTTTTTATCAAAAGGGGGATGCGGCCCAACGTTAAGGTATCCGGCCCACTTTAGGCCGAAAGCCTAGGCGTGCCAACTGCCATTATAGGCCATATTGTCTTATACAGGCCTTATCATGGCAGATGACAATCACAGAGGTCCTTCTTTGAAGGCTAAGTCAAAGATGCACCATCTGCGCAAGTGGATCGAGGAAACGTCCAAAGCCTCTCAAGGGATGCCCTAAGGCAGCACAAGGCTTTGGAGAGGGAGTTTGACAAATGATCTAAAGACCCGCATTCTGTAAGCCCTGCCTCTACATCTACTCAACCCTCTTTCCTTTCAGGTCAACCTTCTCCTTCCAGGTGTCCACCCGTCCGAAGTCACCAGGCCTCTCGCACGCCTGAAGTGACCTTCACACCAACCGCAGCGGGTCTTCGTCCAGAAGACCCGTCCTCAACCATTATTCCGGACAGCATTAGAAAGTGGATGCAACTGGCCATCAGGCAAGGAATAGCAGAGGGCATCCAGCAGCTATCCAGTCCAGGCTCCCAAATGATGGCGCCCTAGGTCGAATCTATGTCCGGAAGATCCCTCTCCAGACCGGCATCGCAACACAGTCAGGTACCTTCCCAAATGGAAGCCCCTTTCCCGGAAGGGGAGGAGGCCCAGGAAGAGGAGGAAATGGGGTTTGAACCCTTCAGGGGAGGGGAAGGTTCAGATAGGGGGTCTCTACAATATTCAGAATTCCTTTTTTGAAGTAGACCCCATGGAAGGGGAGATGTCAGAGGACGAGGGCATTTCTCCTGACCAACCAGCATTTGTAGGCCTGTTTAAGCCTCATTTGTTTAAGTCCTTGCTATTCAAGGCAAAGAATGCCTCGGGCCTGACTTCCCAGTCTTTCTCTGAACCATCTCCAGCGACCATGGGGGGACCAGAGGATTCAATATTCAGACAATCGGTCGTCGAAACCGAGGTTATTCCAAACCCCCCCCATCTTTTCCAATTTGATCGTGAGCCAATTGGCCTCTGCGGGTCCTCCTCCCGCTCCTTCCAGCCAAGACAAGAGATTGTTTAATCTCGACCTGGAATTTTCTACCATGCTAGGCACTCCTGAGGTAAACGAACCCATAGCGAGACAAGCATCATCATCCAATCCCACTGACGCTCTGGAAGCGCTGAAGCCAGAGGATAACCGAGCAGAGATGACACTGAGGCGAGCACACCAGTTGGATGCTTGGGCCATCCGGTCGGCCACGGCCGCGTCATTTTTCACTCGATCTTCTTTCAGGTGGCTCAGACCGTTGAAACAACAGGTCCCTCTGTCAAACACTGGGGTTCATCGAGACATTGCCAAACTCACAGCCTTAGCGGAGTTTGCAGCCGATGCCACTTTTCATTCTGTTAAATTTTCTTCTAGGGCCATCTCCTCGCACGTTACTGCCCGAAGGTTACTTTGGCTTAGGCACTGGTACGCCGATGTTAAAAATAAAACTAAGTTGGCCTCAGCTCCTATAGCGGGGGGGAAAATTGTTTGGCCCGGCTCTTGAGCCATTGCTGATGGAGACCCGGAATAAGAAGAAGTTCCTCCCATCACTTTTTTGAGGCAAGAGCCCAGAGGGGCCCAGCCCTTTCGGAGGGGCTCATTTCGCACCTCCTTCCAACCCTCCTTCACCCCCAGGTATCAGAGTTCCTGATGTTCCGGTTGGCCTATCAGGACCGGAGCGACTCAGGAGACAGAAACAGAAGGGGAGGCATCTGCAGGAGGCCCTTCCGGGGTGCAGGGAATAAGCCGCCCCGCAGGGAATAAGCCGCCCCGCCGTCCCAGGTAGTCTTTCAGCCTCTTATCCCATTGGCGGTCGACTTAAGTATTTTGCCTACCAGTGGGAATCATCCACCTTGGATGCCTGGGTTAGGGGCACTGTAAGGTTTGGCCTCTCTCTTCAGTTTCAGTCTGCTCCTCAGAGCACTTCATGCTTTCTCTCTTTTCCAGATACCCGACTAAACGGGCTCTCATGGCAGCCGCTATCAAACATCTTTCTGATATCAAGCCCATCCAGCCCGTGCCACCTTCGCAGCGGGAGGGGAGTTCGATTCCCTCCTCTTCTTGGTCCCTAAGCATTCCGGGGGTTGGAGACCCATTTTAGATCTGAAAAGGCTAAATCGCTATTTCGTTCGCCACAAGTTCAAAATGCATACACTTCAGTCGATCTTACAGGGCTCCAGGAAGGGAGACTGACTTACATCTATTGACCTCTCTGAGGGATATCCCCATATACTCATTCGCCTCTCGTGTGCCAAATATTTGAGATTTTGTTACTACAATCAGCATTTCCAGTACATAGCCCTTCCCTTTGGTCTCGTCTCAGACCCGAGGACTTTCACCAAGGTGTTGGTAGCTCTAGCAGCTCACCTCAGACACTTCCCTATCCGCGTTCACTGCTACCTTGACGACATTCTTATTTTATCCCCTACCCGGCATAAGGCCGAGAGTGACACTAAGACCACCCTCTCGGTGCTTCAGGCTCACAGCTTCCTCGTAAATTGGGAGAAGAGCCAGCTTAACCCTTCCACCCGTATAGCTCACTTAGAAGCTGTGATTGATTCAGTGGAAGGGAGGGTTTTCCTTTCCTATGAGAGGTTCAGCAGTATCCAAAAAGCTATCAGGACTATTAGACGGACTTGTCCAAGTTGCTTGGAAAGTTTGTTTCTTGCATATCAATTATCCCCTGGGCACGCTTACATTCCAGATCCTTGCAGTGGTTCCTCCTGCCTTACCAACGTTCTGGAAGGAGCAACTCAGGCCTCGTGGCAACCACCTCGTGGTTCCTCCAAAGGTTCTCGCCTCCCTCCTCTGATAGACAAGTCCCTCTACCAATAGTGGTCATCTCTTCAAGGAGCCCCAAAGGGTCAATCTCACAACAGACGCCAGCCTTTCGGATGGGGGGCCCACATGCAGTCGCTTTCAGCCCAGGGAACTTGGTCAGCAACCAAGAGGCGCTGCAGCATCAACTGGCTGGAGCTTCACGCGGTATACCTAGCCCTGCGCATCTTCCTCCCTCAGGTGCGAGGGCGTCACATACTGGTCTTAACAGACAGCACTACTACCAAAGCCCACATCAACCGTCAAGGGGGCACTCATTTCATTCGCCTCATGAGGAAGGCCGAGCGGCTTTGTCAATGGGCAGAGGGGCATCTCTTCTCCATCAGGGCGGAACACATTTCAGGGGTTTCGAATGTTCAGGCAGATTGGCTGAGCAGGGCCACGCTGGACCAGTCGGAATGGCGCCTACATCCCCCTTTGTTCAGGGAGGCAGCAGCAATATTCAAGTCAGCCCTTCGTGGATCTGTTCGCATCTCCACTCAATGCCCAGACACCGCGATTTTTCTCACGTTACCCCGCCATTGATCCCCAAGGTGATTCAGAAAGTGATCCTTGAAAGAGCGGAGGTCCTGCTGGTAGCCCCATATTGGCCCAGGATACCGTGGTTTGCGGATCTTCACAATCTGTCAGTGGCCCCTCCGTGGAGGATCCCCCTAGACAGGATCTCTCTGTCCCAAGGACCTCTTCAACATCCAGACCCACAGTGGCTTCAGTTAGCCGTGTGGAGGTTGAGCGGGAAAGACTAAAATATGAGGGCCTGTCCATCCAGGTCATCAATACCATCCTGGCAGCAAAGCGGCCTTCGACTACCCGCATTTATAACGCAACCTGGAACATCTTTTGTAAGTGGTGTCATAAGCCGTCCGTTGATCCACCCTCACCCTCAATGGTGCAAATCCTGGCCTTTCTACAAGACGGGCTAGATAGGGGCCTCTCCCTCAACACCCTCAGGAGACAGGTCGCAGCTCTGTCAACGATGGTTGCTGGCAGCTCTTCTGGCTCCCTTTTCCACCACCCTCGCATAAGGGCTTTCCTTAGAGGGGCTTCCAATCTGCACCCCCCCGGTGATTCACAGATACCCTACCTGGGATCTTAATAAGGTTCTTATGGCATTAACCAAACCTCCCTTCGAGCCTCTCAGGGAGGCGCCACTTCAGTTTCTCACATTCAAAGTGGTGTTCCTGGTGGCGATATCATCGGCAAGAAGGATATCTGAAGTTGCAGCTCTATCCGTGAGAAACGACTTATGTGTTTTTCACACTGATCGGGTGGTTCTGAGACCAGGCCCCGCCTTTATGCCTAAAATCAATTCGACATTTCACAGAGCTCAGGAATTGGTCCTGCCTAATTTTTGTCCCAAGCCTTCTCGAGAAAGGGAAAGGCAGTGGCACACTCTCGATGTGCGAAGGGCATATATACATCTATCGTACACAGTCTATCAGGAAGTCAGAGTCGTTGTTCCTGTCTTTTCAGCCAAAGATGCTGGACTGAAAGGTATCCCCATCTACCGTTGGCCACTGGATTGGAGCTACCATATCCAAGACCTATTTGGCTCAGGCTCTTCCTGTCCCTAGTGGAATTACCACTCACTCTACAAGGAGTGCAGCCACATCGGCGGCCTGGGCCACTCAGGCATCAATTCAGGATATCTGTCGAGCAACTACCTGGTGTCTCCATCTCCCTTTATATGCCACTATAAGATTGATGTTTATGCTTCAGCAGAAGCATCCTTTGGCAGGCAAGTCCTTCAACAAGTGGCGAGAGAACCAGAGGAGATTCTGGACCAGACGGAGTCCCTCCTGTAGGACAGGCCATGCTTTGGTATGTCCCACTCTCTGGATGCTCACAGCAGCTCTACGGAGAATGGGCGTTGGTACCTACCTGATACGCCCTTTCTCGTCGAGCTGCGTAGAGCATCCAGCCCCACCCTAGTTGGTCCGTCTGGTGGGAGGAATCCTGTTTCGGCCAATGAATTAATCAGTTTATAGTTGACAAATGTATAATAGTTAGGATGAGAGGATTGTTGATGTTGCCTTCTCGTCTTCGTAAAACTGGGGAACGCGAGGATAAAGTCACGTGGAGGAGGTGGAGTGTTCCTCAATTATAGCTCAGCCTGTAAGAGTGAAGACTGGAGCACCTCCCACTCTCTGGATGCTCCACGCAGCTCGACGAGAAAGGGCTTATCAGGTAGGTACCAATGCCCATTTTCTGGAAGCATTCTAGACTATCAACCTATTAATGTACCACTGAAAATAAGTGCAGTTCCAAATACAGTTAGATAATGTGAGTGATTGAAAAACTGGTTTTCTAGAAAACTAATAATTGTTAAGTATTTAAGAGCCATTTGAATTGCCTTTTTAAAACAAAAGTTCTATGAATAAAAAGAAAGAATATAAAGCTAAATTTATTCAGGAACTCTGTGTTACAAATGTTACTTGCCCCATTTTGGCTCTGTGTTCTGTACTACTGTTTTATTCTAAGACTTATGTTTACTTCGGTTGCTTTTCAGATATTTAAATAGGCCTGGTAAATGGGTCAGTCTGTCCCAGGCTGTGAGTTCATTCGCAGAAAGCAGGACGAATATAAATGCAACAAGGAGAATATAAATGCAACAAGTAATTTTCATAATATGATTTTATTTTGCAAAATAAAGGAAGGGAGGGAAGGGAATACACGTAAATAGATAAATGAAACAAGAACATACTAAACAAATTTTGAAGCAATTGATCTATTTCATCATTTGATCATGATCTAAAATATTTTCTATGTGAATAAAATATATAATATAAAAAGTGGTATTATTTTATTTGTTTATAAGACAATAAGCTCTTTTAAAAATAAATGTGTAGGAGTACCAGGCTGATCCTGAGGGAGGGGTTTCATGCATCATAAGTCTCGAGTCCCTTTGCCCCCATAAGAGCCCAGCCCTTTTTGAATTTCATTGACTCTTATCTACCACAATTTGCTAGGAGGTGTTTGCAGTTCAGATTCTTGTAGAGAGCATTAGCATACAGTAAACCTATATATTCACTTGAACTGCCTGGACTTCCTGATTTTCCCGCGCTTGACAAAAATCAGTGTACAAGTTACAAGCTAAAGCTTGCTGGATTTCAAAAACCACTGAAGGATTAATCTTGTTCCACGTATTATAGGGGGGGGGGGGGGGGGAGAAACTTTAAATTAACATTCAATTAAAAGGTCTATATTCTTTATTAATTTTAATTTATCTCATAAAACTGTATGATCATATGGAATAAATTTTATGGTAATTATTACTTCAAGAAAAAAGGTATTAAAATTTCCAATAAAAGAGAATATATGTAGCTCAGAGTTGAATTATGGAGTCTTTGGTGCTTTCTGAGTTTGGTCGTTTGCCTGAAGATATTTTATTATCCAACTGGTAACTAATCAGTACTAGTGAAATGTGGGTTTTGTTCCCATGAGTGTTGGTGGAGGTGTGCTTTTCTCCTTGGTAGATTGTTCGGTCTGCAGAAAACAATGCAGGTAGTCCTCAACTTACGACCACAATTGACCCCAAAATTCCTGTTGATAAGTGAAACATTTGTTAAGTGAGTTTTGCCCCATTTTACAACTCTTCTTGCCCCTGTTCTTAAGCGAATCACTGCAGTTGGTAAACTAGTAACACAGTTGTTAAGTCAAACTGGCTTCCCCATTGGCTTTGCTTGTCAGAAGGTCCCAAAAAGGAATTGCTTTGACACTGCAACCATCATAAATATGAGTCAGTTACCAAACATCGGTTGCCCCCATGTGACCATGGGGATGGTGCAGTGGTCTATTGTAAGTAGAGGACTACCTATAGTCTGCTCAGGGAATTATTTGAATTTCATAACAGAAGAAAAGTGGATGATGATGATGATGACAACTGAATTTCCTGTCTCAAGTTCCATCTGGTGGGACCAAGAAGGGGCTTTCTCTGGTGGCTCCCTTCCTGTTAACATCATTTCATCGGAGATACAATTCTCTCCTCCACTCCCGAACCTCTTTAAAAAGGCTCTGAAAATATTATTTTGCCAATGGGTCCTGGGACCCCAGGATGATATGGAGCCTATCCAGTGGTTTGTTTGATTTTTGCCACAGGGCGAGTGTGTGTGTAGTTCACTGGGCTTTATTTGGGTTTTATTTCTGTAAGTCTCCCAGAATCACTGTATGTGAGTTGGGCAGCCATGTAAATTTTTCATAAGAAACTAATCAGACATGAAAATATTTGGCTGACGTCGTGAGGACCTAGAATTTAACACAGTTTGACCCAATTGAATGGAAGAGGATGAGGGAATTCTTGAAACAGTACATGAGAATAGGAAGTTGAAAAAAAAAAAAAGATTAAAAGAAGATAAGGAGGAACCAGATCTATTAGATGCCAAGAAAACTGCATGGCTGTTTCCCTTTATCAGGAGTCAGATTTAACCAGTCCAAAGAGACTTAACCTTTTCAAAAGTTACACACAGGTTTTAGCGGATTGGGGCTTATTTCTGGCTAAATAGAAATTGGATGGAATTGCATTGTTATAAGGGAGTGCCCAAAGACCAATTCAGAATGAAAACCATGTGCAGCAGCCCCGGAGTTTCAGCTGTGCAAAGTTGTTCAGTTGTATCATGACACTGTGCAAGGCTCTCTTAATTGTTCAAACCTTTTGTTCTCCATTTAGAGATTTGGAAAAGCCTTTATGAATCTGAATTACTCTGGTTTTGTTGTTTGGCTAATGGTACAGTTCTTTTATGCATAGCCATTGTCCTACTTTGCAAAATTGCTTTTTGTCTCTTTTCCCCCCCTCTTTCCTCTCTCCCCTTCCCTGCCCTCCTTTCTTTTTCTTTGGGATGTCTGTATCTAGGGGGATAAGGGTAGGGATGCCTATATAATGCTGGTTAAACCAATTAAGGTTTTTTGTTGCCTTGCGCGGCATTGTTAGCATGTTTGTGCATGCCATGTATAATAAAAGGAATCCAAATGTAATGAATTACATTGATGTTGCTTGAAAGGTTTTATCCCAAAATGTAAATGTTACATGCAGGTTTGGGTTGTTAGTTGAGAACTACAATGCAAAATTGGAAAATCACAAGTTTACTGCATGTTGACTTCTCCATGAATTTTTCAAAGCGGCAGGCAAATTTTAAGTGGCCAGAATTATAATTTGGGAGTTCAAGGGATGCAATAAGTGTATGTGGCCTGATTTTTATATTTATTTTTTGAGGGAGGGGAGAGATCCCACCCCCAATCCCTTAAAGTATGCTAAGCCTACATGGTGAAAGTGGCTGAGTCCATATGATGGAAGGGTTTCAAACCTCTTTTTAGAAACCGTTTAGTCCTTCCCATTATTGTCCCAACTTTGGGGTACCAACCGCATGCTTCTCATTTATCTTCTAGGAGCACCTCGTTTGCTCCCTAATCCAGAAGTGCCCAACCTCTGAACTATGGCCAGAGATGGTTTTCAGCAGCTTCTGACCAGTTCTGGAGAACCGGTAGTGGAAATTTTGAGTAGTTTGGAGAACCGGCAAATGCCACCTCTGACTGGAGATTTTACAGTATCCTTCCCCTGCCACACCCACCAAGCCATGCCCACAGAACTGGTGGTAAAAAAATTTGAATCCCACCACTGACTATGGCCCACTAGTGGGCCGTGAGTAGTTGACAACGGGGCTGTGGAAACGTCAGGCGCACACGCATCCCCATAGGCACGAGCAGTGGGTGTGTGCACGTGTGCTCCATTTGTGTGGGTAATGGGTGCGTGTGAACACCGCTCGTACAAATGCCAGCCACTGACATGTAGAACGATCCCCTCTCCTCCCCTACCCCCTGTCCACAAAGCTAGAAAGTTTGGGGAATTCTGCCCTAACTCCAACGAATGAAAAAGATAGGTCCGCCATGAGTCACACTGCTTTTATGGCAACTAAAAAGATCCTTAAATTAAGAATGAGAAAAATAATTTCAATAAATACATACATTACACGTAGTGTAAACTCTAGTGTAGTGACTAGAGGTGTCAGCCTTTTCTTTGTTCCTGGGAAATGGCCAGCCTCACCAGAGATAATCAGTATCAAATTTTATTTAAACGGAAAAGGTCAAAATAGAGTAGTCCTGAAAACTACAGAGAGAAAATGCAGCCAAAAGATGGGGCTGATCTTTTACAAATAAAAGCTGTGGAGATATAAAATGATGGAGTGCTATAAGGTTATAAATATAATCAGTATTTTGTTTATTTGTTAATTGCTTTGTATCCTTCCTTTACTATATTTATAAACACCTCAAGAAAAACATACACAATACTCCTTCCATTTATTTTCCTCACCTCAGGTGAGTTGGGTTATCCTTCCCAGCCTGAAAGATGGAATGCAAGGCTGAGATTATACAGTTAGCTTCCTAATATATGCAGAAAATTAAGAATATCAAGTGCATCTATATAATCTGTCTTGATTCACTGAACATTTCCCAAATCCCTGATAAGAGAATCTGCATGTCCTATCCTTTACATTTTCCCCATGTAGCTCGCAGGTTTTTCTTCTCATACTGCTCTAGTTCTGTCCTTTTATTTTTTATTTATTTTTTGATAAAAGTTTTATTGACTTTAATGACAAACAAAAACATGTAAAACATAAAACATAACATAAAAAAGCATCATTCTTCATAAATTTACAGTGTATCAGTTGGTTTACCACTCCTTTTTGTGCATCCATTTCATAGTCATCGAAATAATTATATTACATAATAACTCACATTATCAATCATCAGTTAAGTATCCTAATATCATTATTGAACAATCATTTGACTATAATTTTACTAATTCATACTTAAGCGAGATAACTATAATTGAATTAAATTATTTTATAACAGATCATAGAATCATACCAAATCAATCTTAATAAAATATTCTAAAAAATTATCAAAACCAAGAAAAATTATATATTCGTTATTTCCTAGATTTCTAAATATTCTATTATTATATTGTATTATCTAACCATTGATAAAAGAGATCCCAAACTTCATAAAATTGTTTATCTTCTTGTTCTCTAATTTCAAATGTCAATCTACTCATTTCAGCACATTCCAATATTTTCTTAATAATTTCTTCCTCTAATGGTATTCTCTCACTCTTCCAATGTTGAGCAAATACAATCCTAGCCGCTGTTAATACATTTACAATCAAATACTTTAAGTTTTTATTATATATATATCAGGTAAGATTCCCAATAAAAAAATATCTGGTTTCAAATCTATGTGTTTCTTTGTCATTTTTTCCAGCCATATGCGAATTCTAGTCCAGTATTTCCTGGCCTCCTCACAAATCCACCACATATGCTAATATGAGCCAGGTATCTGATGACATTTCCAGCACTTTTCAGATTTATCCTTGAACATTCTTGCTATTCTTGTCGGGGGAAAGTGCCACCTGTAAAACATCTTATACAAATTTTCTTTATATGCTGTTGACATTGTCATTTTATAACATTGTGACCACGATTTTTGCCATTTCTCTAAATTAATCCCATATCCAAAATTCTTCCCCCAAGCAATCATTGTTTCTTTAACTTGTTCTTCCTCTAATTTAATTTCCAACAAATAACTATATAGTTTTTTGATCACTTTTTCATCAGTACCTATCTAAATCCTATCTAAATCAGTCAATTTATCATAAAATCCTTCTATTTTAGAATCTTTAAGATAGCTTGCATGTATTTGCGCATAAGAAAACCAATTCATCTTTATACCTTGTTCTTTTAAATTTTGCATCGTTTTAAGTTCACCCTTTTCATCCAATATTTCCCCTGTTTGTTCCTTCTTATATGTTATAGGACAAGAAAAAGCTTCAATAGTTGATAACCAAACTGGGATTTTCAAATAACATTGTTTCTTAATTTTCTCCCAATTCAACCATAACGATTCCCGTATATAATGCCTTCTAAAATAACCCTGTGATTTAGTTCCCTTATACCATAAAAAAGCATGCCAACCCAATAATAAATCATGACCTTCTAATATCAACAATCTAGTCTTTCTTAACGTTATCCATTCTTTAACCCACATTAAGTTTGCAGCTTGATAATACAACTCCCAATTAGGAAGGCCAAATCCTCCTCTAATTCTAGCATCCTGTAAAAGTTTTAATTTTATTCTCGCTTTCTTGCCTTGCCATATATACTTCAACACAATTTTATTTAATTCTTCAAAGTAATCCTTACCTAACCTAATTGGTATTGTTTGGAACAAATATAAAATTCTGGGTAAAATATTCATCTTAAGTGTTGAAATTCTACCTATCAATGACAATTGTAGGTTTTCCCATTTTTTCAGGTCGGATGCTATCTGCTGTTTAAGTTTAATATAGTTATTCTCTTTCAGTGTAGTACATATTGACGTCAGATATATCCCCAAATATTTAACTTTGTTCGTAACTTGAATTTTCAATAAATCTGCCAGCTCTTCTCTTTGTCTTAATAACATGTTCTTTGTCAGAATCTTTGTTTTGTCTTTATTTATTTTCAAACCAGCCATCTCACCATACATCTCTATCTTTTCCAATAGTTTTAAAGCTGTCTCTAAAGGGTCTTCCAAAATAAAGACCAAGTCATCTGCAAAGGCTTGCAATTTAAATTCCTCCTTTTTGACTTTCATTCCTTTTATGTTTGTATCCTCTCTAATATTTCTATTTAACACTTCCAAGGTCAATACAAATAACAAAGGAGATCATGGGCATCCTTGTCTTGTACCTTTTTTAATATTGATAGAGTCTGTGAATTCTCCATCTATCATTACTTTTGCCGTTTGCTTATAATATATGGCTTCTATTGCTTGGATAAATTTTCTAGCAAAGCCCATCTGTTCCAATAGTAATAACATAAATCTCCAATTCACATTATCAAATGCATTATCAAAGAATATCAAAGCAATTTGTTTTTCAGGGTGCGCCTCATAATATTCCAATGTGTCCAGGATTACCCTCATATTGTCTTTAATCTGTCTCTTTGGTAAAAATCCATTCTGATCAGAGTGAATAAAGTTATTTAGATATTTTTTAAGCCTTTCTGCCAAGATTGAAGCAAAGATTTTACAGTCTGCATTCAATAAGGAAATAGGTCTATAGTTCTTAATTTGTAATGGATCAACCCCTTCTTTTGGAATAAGTGTAATATAAGCTTCTGACCATGTTTTAGGTATTTTCTGATTTATCATAACTTCATTCATGACTTCTAACAGTGGAATGCTCAACGATTCTTGTAATGTTTTATAAAATTCTGCCAGGAAACCATCTGGTCCTGGTGCTTTTCCATTGTTCTGTCTGTTGAGTGCTTCGGTTAATTCCATCATTGTTATAGCACTTTCTAACATTTTCCGAGTTTCATCAGGTATCTTAGGTAGGTTAGCATTTTGTAAATACTGTTTAATTTTTTCCTCATCAAGATCCTCCTGTTTATATAATGGTCCATAAAAATCTCGAACGATTGCCTTTTTCTCCTTGTTACCATAACAAATTTGACCTTGATCATCTATTAACTGTGATATTTTCCTTGATTCTTTCTCTTTTCTCAACTTATATGCTAACCATCTTCCTGGCCTATTTGCATCTTCAAAATAGTTCTGTTTAGCACTTCTAGTTTTTTGTGCCAGTTCTTTCTCTGCTTGATCCATTTTATGTTTAATTATGTCCATTTTAAGTTTGATATCTTTTTTCTGTGGCGTCTTCAGTAATTCTTTTTCCAGTTTTTTATGGCCATCTTCTAGAGCTTTAATCATTTGCCTCTTCCTAATGTTCTTTTTCTTTGTATAGTCAATTATTAATCCTCTTGCATATGCCTTCATTGTATCCCAAACATTCTGTATTGAAGTATCTTCTTTTTTGTTTTCATTAAAGAAGACCAATTCTTTTTCCATCCATTGTGTAAAGTCTTTTTCCTTTAGAATAGTATTGTTTACTGTCCATCTAGATCTTCTTTTTTGTCCTTTCCATTTAATTGTCATTGGATTATGGTCTGCCCACGTACTTGTTTCAATATTTATTTCTTGAATATTAGATAATAATTCTGTTGATGTCCAAATCATATCTATTCTGGACCACGATAAATGTCTATTTGAATAAAAAGTATATTGTTGAATTTCAGCATTTCTTTCTCTCCATATATCTTTTAAATTTAATTCATCTGTCATTTTGAAAAAGGATTTAGGGAGAGTTTTCCTATTTTGTCGTGTTGTTTTTACTGTATAGTCCAGTTTATTGTCTACAATTCCATTGAAGTCCCCCATCATAAGTATATTAACATAGTCCAGTTCAATTATTTTCATATGTAATTTTTTTTATAAAATTCTTCTTGTTTATCATTCGGGGCATAAATTGCAACCAAGAGTGTTTTTATATTATTATCCACTATTTCAACTATTAATACTCTTCCATCTTCATCAGTATAAATCAGTTTGGCTGGAGTGATTTCTTTGATGTACAAAACCACTCCTCTTTTCTTACAATGAGTCAGAGAAGTAAATATTTTCCTTAACTTTGGCCGCATCAATAATTGTTCATGTTGTTTTTTAATGTGTACTTCTTGTAAGCAAATTATATCAAATTTTAGCTTCTTTAATTTGTAAAAAGTTTTCCTTCTTTTGGTAGCTGAATTCAGTCCATTTATATTCATGGAAATCAGTTTTTTTCTCCCATGGTTATGCTTTATATTTAGGTCTAACAGCTCTTGTGGATCTTATTTCACGTTGTTCTTTGATCTCCATTTGTCCACCTATTGCGCCTTCTTTTTCCATCTCCATTTAGTCCTCTTCAGATTCAGTTAAAATATTCTCTTTTTCTATCTCCATTTCTCTTCTTTCAAAAAATTCCTTATAGAATATTTCTGTTTTCACAATTGAATCAATTCTGTGTCTCTGTTCTTGCCATGTAAACATTAATCCTTCTGGAATCAGCCATCTATAGTTCACCTCTTTTTTCAATAGCATTTTGGTCAAAAATTGATATTCTCTTCTAATTTCTCTCACTTTTCTAGGTACTTGTTTTAAGTCCAGGATCTCTTTGCCTTTGTATTTCAACCCTTTCTCTCTTACCACTTGTAATATTTGGTTTTTAATAGTTTTTTTGGTGAATCTAACATGGACCTCTCTTGGTAATTGGTTCCTCGTCACATATCTTGTGAAGACTCGATATATCTCATCTACTCCATCCATCATCTTTTCCTCTGTTATTTCCAAAACTCCAGCCAGGATTTCAATCATTACTGCTGCCAAGTTTTGTCCTTTTTCTTCCTCGATATTTTGAAATCTAAGATAAAATTCTGACCTGTCCATCTCCCACTTCAACATCCCACTTTTTTCTTGTTCGACCATTGTTAATCTATTATCGATATTTCCAATTGTAACATCTCTTTGCTTGTCTTTCTCTTGCTTGTCCTTTTATTTTTATAAAGCATGCCGGTTTTCTATTTCCATAATAGAGGGAGGAGCACGGTAGCTCTGTGAGTATGGGTCAGAGAGATATCCCTCATTAAAATGTGCATTTTGCAACTAGCAAGCAGCATGGAGCATAGAAACAGGCTACAACAGGTTTTTTTAAATAGTGTATACAAATATTCCTGTTTTATTTCCTTATTAAATAAAGCCAACTAGATGATCTTGGGCCAGTCCCTCTCTCTCAGCCCAACTCACCTCACAAGATTGTTGTAAAAATAGGTTTGTAAAAAAATTGTGGGGGAGAAAAGGGCAGGATGCAAATAAATAATAACTTCCATATCAAACCATACTGCTTATTTTAGTGTTTGAGGTTGGAGTTTGCAAAGGTGGTTTGGTGAACCACCTGCATTCCTCATATCGCCAGTCAATCTGTACCTGATCTAGGAGGTGTGGCAACCACAAGGTGTGGGTTGCAGCAGGGCAACCCCTGAACCCAATTTCAAAACTTAAAAGCCTTAAACTTAAGGACAGAAAAAATCCAAGTAAAATGTTGCATGAATAATGGTCCTTATTTTGCATTTGTTTTGCAAGATTAAAAATGTATGTGGGAAGAGCATCAGAAACCCAGGCTCTTTGGTATCTTGATTTCTTTTCTATGTAGATTCTCGGTATCCGGTCATGGTTGTCCAAAAGGTGCTTTTTCCAAAAAGCAACCGGACTTTCTTGGCTTTTTTTCTTTGAAAATATTTCTCCTCTCATCCAAAAAGCTTCTTCCATTCTAACTGACTGGTAGGAAATGGAGAGAATTAAATGACTGCAAAGAATATAAATCCTTCAGTTCCTCAGCAGGGATCGCAAAGTTGTTTTTTCAAAAGGCAAAACTGCTCTTTGTTTTTCCTTGAAGATGTTTCCCTTCTCATCCAAGAAGCCTTTTCAGTTCTAAAGAAATGTCTTTTGAAAAAAGCAACTTTGGGGCAACCATGACCTGGATGACTGACAATCTCAATAGACATCTTCACCAGTCAGAACCTGTTGTGTATGTACCATAGTTAATAAAGTATGAGCTTGAGGTAAAGTGCAGGGTTCTGGCTCTGCACTTCTGATTGGCTGTTAGGCGGCCAGATCGGATTGGTTAGTTCTGAGGAATCCGATTGGCTCTTAACAGAGAATTCTTATTGGTTAAAAGAGCTAGCGTTCATAGCTCGTTACTGGACAATTCTCACAAAGGGTTGCCTATATAAGGCAGAGTTCACTGTTGTTGTTTTGAGAAGTCACTATGCAAATAAAGAGCTGAACGTTCACTATTCAGAGGCTGTCTCCATTTACTCCGACCCATGTTCATTACTTAACGCTGGCGACGAGGATGGGATGTGGAGACGTCTGAACCAAAGAAGCCAGGAAGCAATACTGAGCACGTGATAGATGACGCCAACAACAGAACCATGTCCGGCGGCATCATACCACCCGCTCCGTTCGATCTGAACCAAGAGGATTGGGAATCCTACATGGATCGCTTCCAAATGTTTCTTGAAACAAATAACTTGAAGGACGCCACATCAGCAAAGAAAAGGGCACTGTTCCTGACGCATTGCGGCCCAGCCGTATTTAAGATGGCTAAAGCACTCGCCAAACCTCGAGAAGTGAAGGCCATGAGCTGGGACGACCTCGAACCCATCCTGAGAGACCATTACGCACCAACCATGCCTACGCTGATGAGTCGCCATGAGTTTTTTCAGAGGAACCAACAAAAAGGGGAAAGCGTGGCCGATTTCGTGGCGGACATCCAAAATTTAGGGGGCCTCTGCGGGTTCACCGACTTAGAAGAGGCACTAAGAGATCGAATAGTTCTGGGACTAGATGCACTAGGCCTGCAAAGCAAGCTGATGGCGAAAGGTGACATCGGCCTTGCCGTTGCCATCGCTGAAGCCACGGCAGCAGAGGCGACCAAAAAAGTCGGCTGCACAACTGCGGCGGAGCTGCACTCCGGTACCACCACCGACAAGTGACATTTTATCCAAGCTTGAAGGACAGCTCGCGACGATGCACCACGAGGACCTCTCTTCGTCGTCAGACAGCGACGAAGAAGGGGTCCATTGACTGCGGTCCGACCGGGACCCTCCCCCGAAGCCCTTACGTCCTTGCGCTTGCTGTGAGCCATCCATGCCAGGTCCAAATGCAAATTCCGTGACGCACTCTGCCATGAGTGCGGGAAACAAGGCCACATCAGCCGGGTCTGCCGCAGTTTACCAGGACTCAGCCAGGCCTCAAAAGGGGCCAACTATCGTCAATCGACAGGAAACCATCCTATAAGGTGAGAGCCAATAAACCACTCCTACAGAAATCGAGCATTGCAAAGAGAAGAGGCTCACCATACTATCACTATTGGTCACGCCTCAGCTTTGGACACTAAGAAAATCCGGGTCACGGTAGCCATCGAGAACCAGCCTTGCCACATGGAGGTCAACTCGGGATCGTCCCTCTCGATGGTGTCTTGGAAGACACTCAAGCAACTCATCCCCACAATTCAACGCCAAGACCTCCAATTTCAACGCCTCATCCTC
Source organism: Hydrophis major (assembly GCA_033807585.1). Lineage (NCBI taxonomy): Eukaryota > Metazoa > Chordata > Lepidosauria > Squamata > Elapidae > Hydrophis > Hydrophis major. The sequence goes on from CM066330.1 coordinate 16,958,747, forward strand.
AAGGACTACCAAGGAAATCGAATCCCCGTTGTCAGTTCCTGCCGAGTCCGAGTCTCCTTCAAGAAGCATACAGCGTACTTACCTCTAACGGTCATCGATAGAGATAGGCCTAGCCTACTAGGCCTCCAATGGTTCGCACCACTCGGCATTGAAGTGGCCGTCGTGAACCGAGTTGGTGGTTGTGAGTGGGAGGAAGACCTTATCTCTCAGTTCAGCGACGTCTTCGCGGACAGCTTAGGTGAGTATAAGGGGACCCTGATCTCATTCAGTCTAGATCCAAAAATAGCTCCCATTCGCTTGAAGCCCTGTCGAGTTCCGTTCGCTCTTAAAGCAAAAATCGATGAACAACTCGATAAGTTAATTGCTCAAGGGGTGTTGAAGCCCATCGATCACTCTCCATGGGAAACCCCTATTGTGACACCCATTAAGCCTAACGGGTCAATCCGAATTTGTGGGGACTACCGGGCCACTTTGAACCATGCCCTACAGCAGAATGCGTATCCAGTTCCGGTGGTGCAGCACCTCCTCCATTCCTTGGGGGGCGGTAAGGTTTTCACTAAATTAGATTTAGCCCAAGCTTATCAACAATTACCAGTGGATGAAAAAACGGCTCAAGCCCAAACAATTGTAACGCACAGGGGTGCCTTTAAATGTACCCGATTGCAATTCAGAGTTAGTGTAGCCCCGGGGATCTTCCAGAGCCTCATGGAAAGGTTATTACAAGGAATCAAGGGCGTGGTCCCTTATTTTGATGACGTATTAATTGCAGCCCCTACCCAAAAAATCTTACAGGACCGTTTGAAATGCGTCCTAAAAAAATTTCAAGAGGCCGGACTTAAGGTGAAAAAAAATAAATGTCAATTGTATACTGACAATGTTGAGTTTCTAGGGTACCGGATTGATAGCCAGGGCATTCATCCTACCAAGAGTAAATTAAAAGCAATCAAAAATGCTCCCAGGCCACGCAACATGGCCGATCTCCAGGCGTTCTTAGGCCTCATTAATTTCTATAATGTATTTTTACCGCACAAGGCAACTGTCGCTGAACCGTTACACCGATTATTAGATAAGAAAGCATTGTGGGTATGGGGTTACCGGGAAGAGCAAGCGTTCCGGAATGTTAAAAAACTGCTCACATCTGACTCTGTACTTATGCAGTATAACGAGACTTTGCCGTTAGTTATAACCTGCGATGCATCGCCTTTCGGGGTGGGCGCCATTTTGAGCCATGTACTGCCTAATTGGAATGAAGCCCCTGTTGCATACTTTTCGAAGACTCTTTCACAAGCAGAGCGGAACTATGGGCAAATTGATAAAGAAGCCCTCGCAATCGTTTCAGCTGTAAAAAAATTTCATGAATATGTGCATGGAAGGACATTTACCATTATAACTGACCACAAACCGTTGCTAGGGATAATAGCTGGGGACAAGCCAACCCCCTACATATTATCCCCTAGAATGACCCGATGGTCAGAATTCCTAGCTGCTTATAATTATCGCCTACAATATCGCCTGGGGAAAGCCATTCCCCACTCCGGCGCATTAAGCCGAGCACCACTTCCAGAGACTCTCGACGATCCGGCACCAACGGCAACCACGTTGCAGATCAAAACACTCAACTCGCCGCCTATGACCGCCCGAGACATCGCGAGAGAAACCAAACGAGACCACACCCTAGCTCGAGTCCTAGGCTGGGTAGAACGTGGATGGCCATTGGACCAAGTACCAGATGACTTCGCACCATTCAAATCTTGACAGACTGAACTTTTTTCCCAAAAAGGCTGTATCATCTGGGGCGATAGAGTCGTTGTCCCAGAGCGACTCCGGAAGACGCTGCTGTGAATTCTGCACGAGGGCCACCCCGGCATCGTGCGAATGAAGGCGCTTGCACGGAGCTACGCATGGTGGCTGGGCATTGACCGGCAAATCGAGCAGTGGGTTAAAGCGTGTTCCAATTGCCAACAAGTCAGCAACGCCCCACCAAAAGCCATGCCTACTGAATGGGAGATGCCACGTGGACCCTGGTCCAGAATCCACCTGGATTTCGCAGGGCCAACCAAAGGCTATACCTTCCTGCTGACAGTCGACGCATACTCCAATTGGTTAGAAATTCATCGTATGACGGCTACGACCTCCGAGGCGGTGATCAAGATTCTAAACAGACTCTTTGCAACCCACGGATTGCCAGATGTCCTGGTGTCCGATAACGGGCCACAGTTTACGGCACTAATGTTCGAGCAGTACCTCGCTGACTGCGGCATCCGCCATGCACTCACCTCGCCTGCGCACCCTGCGACCAATGGCCGAGCTGAACGCATGGTCCAATTTGTTAAAAAGACTTTGCAAAAAGTGGACTATGACAATATCGATGACAAGGTCAACCAAATTCTCTTTTTGCAACACATAACTCCACATAGCGTCTCCGGCAGAATTCCCGCCGAACTACTGATGGGACGAAGACTCCGCTCCCACCTCAACCGGTTGCACCCTGCTTACGAACCGGAAAAGCCAATAGGATCCAGCAGCTGCTGTCGCACCTTCCATGTAGGAGACCTCGTTTATGCACGGAATTTATCGGGCGACCCGTTATGGATAGAGGCGACAGTAGTACGAGTGACCGGCCCTAAATCCTACATAGTGAAATGCTGTGACAATAAACTGTGGAAACGGCATATTGACCAATTACGGTCACGACTCACAACGGCCATTCAACAACTCCCCCATGACCAAACCGAGGGGGGGGGAGGTACGGAAGAAGATGAAGTTCCAGGGAATCTGCTCGGAGGGAGCAACGAACTAAGTGATACTCAGGAAATGGAGCAGGAAGGAGAAATGTTTGCACCGCAAGAAATTGCAGCTGAGCAAGAAGCAGAACCACTGCCAAACAACAATCTACCTCAACAGGATTGCAACCAACCAATCCAATGAAAATCCGAAAGAGTTAAAAGACAACCGTCCTATCTAAGGGACGATATAACTACACCCTAATTAAGAAGTCAGGGGGAAGGGGTGTTGTGTATGTACCATAGTTAATAAAGTATGAGCTTGAGGTAAAGTGCAGGGTTCTGGCCTTGCACTTCTGATTGGCTGTTAGGCGGCCAGATCGGATTGGTTAGTTCTGAGGAATCCGATTGACCCTTAACGGAGAATTCTTATTGGTTAAAAGAGCTAGCGTTTATAGCTCGTTATTGGACAATTCTCACAAGGGTTGCCTATATAAGGCAGAGTTCACTGTTGTTGTTTTGAGAAGTCACTATGCAAATAAAGAGCTGAACGTTCACTATTCAGAGGCTGTCTCCATTTACTCCGACCCATGTTCAGTACTTAACGGAACCGAAGAAGCTTCTTGGATAAGAAGCAAAACATTTAAAAAACGAACAAATAAAGCAAGAAAGTCCAGTTGCCTTTTGGAGAAAGCACCTTTGGGACTTTGGCCTCTTGTTCTCAGGAAGCCTCCTGCTCCCATCGATTTTAAGCAGCTTGGTTGTCAGGTGAGAAGTTGCTGAGAGTGAATAAACATACAAGCCAGTACTAATAAACTGTGGAATGTTTGCACTGTCAGTTTAGAGCCCAAATCTGCCTGATATAATACGATATTTCCTGTCTGTGACACAGTATTGCCCTGTTGGATTTTTAAGCCCCAAGTGAAGGGAATGGCATTTTGTCCTTCAGACAGAAGTAGTCAAATACATTGCTAAATTAATTTACATTACAATACATTGCTAATTAATTTCTAAATTTAATTTAATTAATTTATGTTGCTAAGCAAAAACAAATGGGAACTTGACAGGTGTTTACCAACTTATATCTAATATCTAAGGGGCTTCCAGAAAGAAGAGGGAATCAAGCTGCTATTCAAAGCATCTGAAGGCAAAGAGAAGAAGCAATGGGTAGAAACTAATTAAGGAAAGAAGCAACCTAGAACTATGGAGAAATTTCCTGATAGAACAATCGATCAGTGGCCTTCTAAAGAGCAGTCAGGAGTCTTCTCCAGCACCATAGTTCAAGGCCTCAATTCTTTGGCGCTCAGCCTTTCTTATGGTCCAACTTTCAAAAATAATAAATGCAATACATTTAATAAATAAACATTTATTGTAAAATATTTATTTTGTGTTGCTGCTGGCCTTTACCAGCAAAGCCTTATCTGCAAGAATAACAGTTGTGTCTCTGAGAAAAGAGATCCATCAGGCATGAAAAAAAAAAAAATCTTGTCTTGATACAGAAGCATACCAGAGTTTCCTTGGGCTGGTATCAGCAACATTCATTAGGTTAACAAAAGCTTCCCAATCTTGGTTTTTATCAAAGGACAGCTTCCATATAAGCTGTCACTGGAGCCATGCCAAATGGCCGATCAAAATTCCCCAACAATTCAAAATTCCCCAACAGTTTTGTGAATGAAGAACTGGGTGGATATATTCTCTGAGTTTCTCTGACAAAAGGAGAACATCTCCATTTTTGTCCCTTTTTATCAGTGACGGTTATCTATTTATTAGAAAAAGACCTACAAGAGGCGTTCTTGAGTAATATCTTACTTTTCTGTTGAATGGGAACTTTTGGAAGTATTGGAGAAAAGAGTAATATTATGAAAGACACAACTTTCCCAAATATTTATTTATTTATTTATAGCCATCCCTGTAGGTATTCTTCCACTTACAACCATTCGTTTAGTGACCTTTTGAAGTTGTAACAGCACCGGAAAAAAGTTCCCTATGACTGGTTCTTGCAATTATGTCCATTGTAGCATCAAAGTCACGTGATCAGAATCCAGGTGCTTGGCAACTAATATCTATTTACAATGGTTGCAGGATCCTGGAGTCATGTGATCTCCGTGTGCAAACTTCCCACCAGCTTCTGGGGAAAGCTGGAGTTGCTTAATGACCTCATGATTCACTTCACAATTGTAGAGTTTCACTTAACAACTGTGGCAATAAAGGTCATAAAATTGGACATGACTCCCTTAACAACTGCTGTGCTTAGCAGCAGAAATTCTGCTCTCATTTGTGGTTATAAGTTGACCACCTGTATTTTTACAAATAACTCAAGGCAGCTAACATATCCTAGTACTCCTTTCCTCCTGTTTTCCCTACAACAATCCTGTGAGGTGGGTTGAACAGAGAGAGAGAGAGAGAGAGAGAGAGACAGTGACTTCTCAGCAAGAATTTCCCGTCCCACCCACAAAATATCTCTGTGGGTTTTTTTTAATCAATCCAAATTAAAATGGAACTGAAAAAAGAAAAGAAAAGAAAATTTCTCTGCTTACTGCTTACTAATAATGCTGTTCAAGGATCCTGCCCCCAGAAAACTGAAAAGTTCCAAATATAAGTGTCAATTTCTAGGTTCTAAGGTAAGTGTTCCCAGAGGCAACAGCCAGTATCTTTTTAAAAATTACTATTACGATCATTATTTCTATAGGAACACTTGCTCTGTTTATAGCATTTCCCCCATTTGGCTTCCCTTGATAGACTTTAGGATTCTAATAAAAAACACAAAATATATGCCACCAGCTGGAAGTTTGCTCACGCCAGCCCAAACAGCACATACCAGAATTCTTTGCATCTTCATAGTTCTTGATAATGAGGTGATGGAAGAAGATTTGCTGAAGGCAAGAAAAATCATGGAAACGTGGTTTCTTCCGGGCATTTTCAGCCTCTTTCATCAGGCAGTAATTCAGCGGAAAAACCTCAGTTGTTGCACCAAGCAAACAATTGAATTCCACTTGAAGGAAATTCTGTTCCTACTCTTGGGATGATTTTATAAGATAGGCATTCGCATACAGGTAGCTGAAAAGAAGGGAGGGGAAGAGGACATCTCATGGGCTTCAGGAATGACAAAAGCTGTTTTTGTTGCTTTTGGTTATGAATGCAGAGGGCCATACGGTGCAGTTGTCATTCCACAAATGGAAATTAATGTCACTTGTCAGTTGATGAAATGGCTTTCTGTGCACCAGGCAGTCCTAGGCTGCATCAAAAGATTGGACAAACTTTTTATCTTTTTAGTATCAAGACCACATGAAGTTTTAGTACCACCTGATAATGTCTTGATAAGACGACACTTGGAATACTGCATCCTGTTTTGGTGGCCACGATATAAAAAAGATGTTGAGACTCTGGAAAGAGTGTCGAGAAGAGCAACAAAGATGATTAAGAGACTGGAGGTTAAAACATAATGAAGAACGGTTGCAGGAATCGGGTGTGTGTAGACTAAGAGAAGGACTAGGGAGACATGCTAGCCGTGTTGCAATATCTCAGGGGCTGCCACAAAGAAGAGGGAGTCAAGCTACTCTCCAAAGCACTTGAGGGCAGGATAAGAAGCAGCGGATGGAAAATCATCAAGGAGAGAAGCAACCAGAACTAAGGAGAAATTTCCTGACAGTGAGAACAATTAATCAGTGGAACAACTTGCCTTCAGAAGTTGTGGGTGCTGCATCAGTAGAGGTTTTAAAGAAGAAACTGGACAGCTATATGTTTGAATGGCATAGTGTCTCCTGCTTGTGCGTGGGCTTGGACTAGAAAAGAGTTCCCCAACGTTTCCAGCTTGGCGGACTGGGGGAGAGGATGGTTCCACAAGAGCAGACGACAAAAGTGCCTCCATGCACCTCCATTTGCACAAGCAGCTACATGTGTGTCTGCTGCTCGCTTAAATGGATTGCGGATGTGTGTGCATGCTTGCCAGTCATTTCTGCAGCCCATTTGCAAACCCCTCAAGGCCCACTAGTGGGACCCTTGGACCATAGAAGACCTTTAAGGTCTCTTTCAACTCTGGCATGCATGAAATCTCCCAACATTCCCACTCCTTCCTTCTAGTCTGGCCTAAGTTAGAGACAAGCTTTAGATTTGATTCTTGGCCAGCTGCAGAGTTTAATGCAATCTGCGAACTTTACACTCCATAAAGTATTAATGTGCATAAGTAGTCCTTGACTTACTATCACAATTGGAACCAGAATTTCCATTGCTAGGTGATGCAGATGTTAAGTCACCCCTGATTTTACAGACTTTTTTTTTCCCTAAGTGAATAGCAACAATTCTTAAGTGAATTGCATGGTGGCTTAAGTGATTCCGGCTTCCCCCACTGCCTTTGCTTCTCTTCATAAGCCAACTGGGAAGGTTGGAAATGGCGATCACATGACCCCTGAAATGCTGCAACTCAGGTGATCATGTGACCCCTGAAATGCTGGTTGCCAAGGTCCTGAATTTGGATCATGTGACTGCAGATGCTGTGATGGTTGTAAGTGCGAGAACTTGTTGTAAGTCACTCGTTTCAGTGCTAAAATTGAATGGTCTCTAAAGGAATAAATTGAAGACTACCTGTATTTTTGAAACAATTCAGCTTTGTTTGAAGAAACAAAGTTATGTCCTACCGACTAAAAATATGAAGAATCTAAATTTGAATTTAGTGGCCTCATAATCCAAGAGTAGAATTTCAGTTTTAAATCAGTGTGTGTTTTTCTCTCTTAATTTCTGGGTTAGGAAAAATTAAACATCTGACTTGCATAGCTTTCTTTTTCCCTTTCTTTCTCTGAATGGTTATGGAGACTTCAAAGACAGTAGTTGTTTTGCATTAATTGGTTTTCTGTTTAAATATCTGCAACTCATTGGAGCTATTTTCTAACTTTAGTAAATAATCCATTGAAGAGCAAAGAAAAGCCTGGAGCAAGAAGTGATTCAGCTTTGTTAAACTTGAAACAGATTAGAATTACATGCACTTACAAAATATAAATATCACCTGCATTCAAATGTTTTGACTATATTTTCTGCCCAATCAGAAGCTACTCAGGGATGCAATAGTATAAAATAAAGACATTTTAAGATCTATGAAGGAGGGAGAATTTAACTGAGTTTTATTCATCCTTGTGTCTCTTCTGTTTGGAATCCATTCCAGTTGGGAATAATGGGAATTGTGATCTCAGATACCAAATGGGACCCAAGTTGTAGAGAAGTGGGGTAGCAGTATTAAAATGATAGTGACGTGGGGTATAATATTCTTTTTATTTATTTTATTTGATGGCACTTAAAGTGGCTTTTGATATAATTTGAGGATTCTTGTTGATTTTAGAAAATAACTCCATGGCCACATTCCTTCTCTGTTTTCCCAATTTAATTTGTGACACATTTCCTTGTTTCTGAGAGTTTTTTTCCTTAAATGTAGCTCTGCTCTTCCTTTTTCAATCATCTTGAATTTATTAATAATTACTTCAATTCCAGAGTGCATTATTGCTTTTATTAATATCAACCAAAATGTCACAAAGCAATGAAGAAGCTTTAAAAGTCTGTAGATTTTTCCATTGAATGTGGAAACATTCCACTGAATGTTTGTTTGTCTTCTGTTTCTTCTAAGCAAGTTTGGGCTCCGGATCAAAATTTCTCACCAAAGACTCTTGAGTAAATTACACAAAGGAGAAGAACTATCTGTTCTTCTTCCTTGATTACTAGGATGAGATTGATCTCCATGTTGACCTGACAAAAGAACATAATCTTCCTCATAGCATATAATTAACATGTGGGATTCATTACCCCAATATATAGCAATGTCCACTTACTTGGATAAGCATAGTTGGCAAGATGCATTTGCTTTTTCAAGTGGTTTGTACAGGATGCCTACAGAAGTTAGTATTTAAAATCTGAAAGTTAGTATTTAAAATCAGAAAGTTTGCATTGATTGCACTCTTAAACTCAGATTAAGCCATGGTTTGCTTAACATCAGCTAGTCCTCGACATACCAACATGATTGAGACTAGAATTTCTGTTGCTAAACAAGGTAGTTGTTAAGTGAATCATGCTCAATTTTCTGATCTTTTTTGTCATGATCGTTAGGCCAGTCACTGCAACTGTTAAGTGAATCATGCAGTCACTAAGCAAATCCAGCTTCTCCCATTGACTTTGCTTATCGCAAGGTCACAAATGGTGATCATGTGACCCTAGGATGCAACTATAGTAAATGCATGCCAGTTGCTAAGCATCCGAATTTTGATCATCTGACGGTGGGGATGCTGCAACAGTTGTAAGTGCGAGGACAAGTTATAATCAACTTTTCCAGTGTTGTAACTTCAAACAGCATCTAAACCAGGCAGGGTATCAAACACAAGGCCCGTGGGAAAATGTGAGGGGCCAGCCCACATAGCTTCGGCCCAGTCTACCGAATGTGAAGAGGAAACAGGACAACAGTTTGGGGAATGGCATCAAGATGGCCATGCCCACCCAGTCAGCCACACCCACCAGCCCCCCCCCCCCCCAGGGTAATCACAGCCTGATGCAGCCCTCAGTTAAATTGGGTTTGACACCCCTGGTCTAAACAAATTGTCTGGTTCATTAAATAAGCCACAGTTTCTGCAGTTATGGCCATTTAAGTCAAAATGATTTGTTTTTCATAAAAGCTAGGCTCACACAAAAGTCTTAAGCCGACCTCAGGGAAAAAAAAAAACAGATCTTAGCACATCCATCCAGTTTGTCAGTCCAGGCATTGACAATCACTGTAAAATGAGCTGTTAATTGGGACTATAGATTACCCCTCAATTAGTTTCACTTCCCTGTGCAATTTCTTGTGTTCTTTCGAATTCTTTTTTTTTTTTTAAATAGCTTTAGCAGATTAGAAACAAGGTAAATAAGAGATAATTAAAGAATTGTTGAATTTCATTTTTATGAACTAGGTTTGCAGTGCAGTGCAGTACTGGTACTAGAAAACAAGCTGGTGGGAATAAAGACCTGTCATAATCTTGTTGATAATGCTATTTGTTGATATCCTAAAATAACACAAACGCCTAAATGGTCTTTTTTTCTAAAGAAAGAAGAGTTTATTCCATCAATTGCATGTTGGAAACCTCAGCATTTCCTTCTTAATAGAAGCAAAGTAAGAGTATAAACAAGGGAAGCGGTGAGGTCTCTAGGGCACCAGGTTTAATCAAAAACCCATAACGTTGGCAGTACCTCTATTAGAGAAGCCCATGAAATATTTTTCCAAAGTAAACAGAGGCTAAACTTCTGCAGAAGATTGCAGACCCCTTAATCAGGCTGGAGATTAAGAAAAGGACCAGAGGGAAAATACTTTGATGTCAAAGGAACCAACTTTATGGGTGTTGAGTCTACAACCCTCAACATTCCCAGCCAGTGGCAGCTATGATAAGGGGGCTTTGATTGTGGGGATTAATTTTTGTCAAAAGGCGACAAGGTTCTGGTTTGTGACAACAGATCAAAATCAGCAAGTTACAGTGGTTACCTTTGTTGGATAAGGTAACTCCAAATCTGATTTGAAATATTTGTAGTTCAGGGTTGAAATGGAGGGTCCTTGGTGCTCTCTGAGCTTGGTGGTTTTCTTGAAGACTTTTACATTACCCAAACTAGGTAATGTCATCAATGCTTAGTGCAGTTTTTGAGAACGTTTTGCTTTTCAATGTTACTATCCTTACAGTCACAGTTTTTTGTTGCTAAGTGGGACAATTGTTAGGTGAATTTTGACTTATTTTCAGCCTTTATGCTGTATTTGTTAAATGAACCACTGCAGTCGTTGAGTTAGTAACACGGTTGTTAAATGAATCTGGCTTCCCCATTGACAGAAGGTTGCAAAAAAGGGATTGCATGACCTCCCCCCTCAAGACACCGTAACTCTCATAAATACCAGTCAGTTGCTAAGCATCTGAATTTTGATCATGTCACTGTGTGAGGCTCCTGCAATGGTCCTAAGTGTGGGAAAAACAGTCATAAGTCACTAAATGAACTGTTGTTAAGTCGAGGACTACCTACTACTGGAAATGAGGATATAGATGGTCAGGAGTCCCAGAAAAAGCCAACCTTCTCTGTTTTTCTTTTTTCTCAGCTCCGTTTTTCTCTTTCTCTCTCTCTGGTTTTACAACTTGAACTCGATGGCTAGCCGGCCAAACGCTGCGTTCTGCTTAGAACCGTAGCACATCTCCAAGCACACCAGAGGAACGGATAGTCAGAAGACCACCCAAGAGTGACAGTTGTGTCGCAAATTTTGACATAACTTGGGCAACTGGCTTTCATGTGTTGAAGATAATTCTTTTTTTTTTTTTTTTTTAAAGAGGCTTTGTTATTCACCCGGGGCTTTCGTTCCCATATTTTTCCACAGAAGCAACAAAGATTTCCATTGTTTCTTTCATGAAGCGCGGGCAGCATTTTAGTGAAGCTTGCAGTGGCAGCATATTGTCATGTGAAAAAGCAAAATAAGTAACCAGCTGTGTGGCAGGACATAGGCTTTCCTTGCATTGCAGATTTCTTTTCATTCTTGGGCAGATAAGGAGCTGCGGTCTTGATGCCTGGCAGATCCTTTCCGAGAATGACAGACATCCTTGTGCCTGATAAGAGGCACCTGTTTCTGTTGGTTATCTGGTTTTAGTCTCTGGATTTAGCAACCATGATACCCCACCTGGATTGGTGTTTTTATTGCAAGAGCTAATCACTCTTGACAACCAGGGCCTGCCCCAAAATGTTGACGTGCCATTGAAGGACTCCTGATTAAGGCTTTGGTTTGCCAATCACTTTTCCACAATTAATTTTCCAGATTCTGGCTTGCTGGTCTAAAGGTTAAATCAGCTTCCTGTCCATACTTAGCCCTCCTTTCAGAAATCTCTCCCTTTAAAAAAAAAAAAAATTCTTAAACACAGATTAAAGATTACCCACAACACCGTTGCTGTCTTGCTGTTACCTATGGAGATTCTCAATCATTTATGGTTGTTGCAAAAGTATTTTTTTTCCAAAAGGCAACTGGACTTTCTTGGGGTTTTTTTTCCCTGCTTCAAAATGGCATAGAGAGCCAGTCTGGTGTAATGGTTAAGGTGCTAATTTAGAAAACCAGGAGACTGTGAGTTCTAGTCCTGGCTTAGCCATGAAAGCTGGCTGGATGACTTTGGGACCAGTCCTTCTCACTCAACCAACCCACCTCGCAATTGTTACGAGGAAAATATAGCAAGAAGCATTCTGTATGTTCACTGCCTTGAGTTACTTATAAAAAAATGAAGGCAGGATAAAAATTGAATATATAAATAGAGCCCTATGCTTAGAGGAGCATTGGAACTTGGGAGTCACATACAACTCTAACAAGTCTGTGTGTCATCCCTGCCCTAATTCATAAACCATTGCAACCTCAGTGAACGGCTTCATACAACACATTAAAACCAAACTAAACCTCAGTTGATACTGTTGTGGTTTGCCGGCAGCCGGTGCAGACAGCAGCGGAATTGGACAGTGGGGAAGAAAGGGGACCAATCAGGGAATCTGGAGAGGACTCGGACAAGGGTCCTGCATCTGATGCAGGGATGGGGCCAGGACCATCTGGGAGTGGGGTGTTGCCTTCGGAGCTTTCGGAGTCTGGCAGCAGCGAGGCAGAGGACCCAGGGGAGCCTGCTCCCTGTGTGTGTGTGTGTGCAGAACTGCGAGAAGGCGAGAGCAGCTGAAACAGAAGGGGCGACTCGGAAGTAAGACTGGGAGGTGATTGCCCCTCCCATAAGGGATAAAAATCAGGCCTAAATGACGAAACCTTTGCAGGAAGTAAAGTAGTTTGATCAGTTCCGAGTCATCCATGAAGCTTTGTGTACTTTGGTTGGTTTTTTTTTTCTTGAACTTCAGTTGGTTTCTTTTATAGTTAATTGGATACTTCTGTTTTTGGCAGCATTTCACAGAACTGAAAGGTGTGTGCTTATCTTGGGGGACTGTTTAAGATTAGTTCCAGCTGGGAATAGAAACAATTCCCAGCGTTGCAATAAAATAGGTTTTGCTTTTAAAACAAGTTTGTGATTAATTACGATTTACAAAGCCTGGGTCAGAACAGATACCTGTTCTTGCAACTTGTTTAGCACCCTATATGGTTCACTAAGATGACTAGTTTTATCTATGTGGGAAAAGCTGAGGCAAGCTGCTTTATAAAATACTCAATTGCTGGAAAAGATAAGATTGCCTTTCTTCTCCTTGGTTCAGGTTGGTGAGTTCGGTATTGCAATACCTCTGTTCCGGAAAGTTCAGTGTCTCTTGAACAGTTTTATTGTTTACCAGGATCCTTAAAAGTTCTAGATCAGCTTTTAAGAATGTGTAGACAATGCATGTTTAAATATATCTTTCCTTTTTTTTTTTTAGGTTTTTTTTTAAAAAAATATTTCTGTGTGTAATCAGACAAATTTTGGACCAGGGAATCATTGGGTCTTATTTCTTCTTTATCCACTCCTTTTCCGTGTTCAGGACAGAAGTTATATTACATTGGGAGATATTTTTTTGTGAGTCATTGCTTCAGTTGAAAATTGATAATGGGAGGACTGGTGCAAAGGTCAGCATTAATACGTCAACAAAATACCTAAGATACAGTTGTGCCAATGTGCGGAATCCGCTTAATTTTGGCCTCTGGATTTGGAAAAAGAAAGAAGGGTTGTTGTTTTTTTCATTTACCCCCCTCCCCCCCATTATTTACTTCCGTGTTACAGGAACAGTGCTTAATTAATTATGATTGTGCTGTTCTCCCCTCCCCTGCTGTTGCGATTAAATATTACAGGTGTCCCAAGAAAAGTGTTTAATCTCACAAGCTAAACCACCAATCCAATGCCTGGACTCAGATGTCACACTACATCAGGGATGCACAACTTTTTAAAGCCCAGGGCTGCACTTCCTGTGTCAATGCCAGGGGACCTAATCTAAAACACAGTGGGAGGGAGGCGGTGGGGGGCTAGGACAGAAACTGTGTTGGGTTTGGTTTAATTTGCATTTGAGCTTAATTACAATGGAAGCATGTATATGACTGATCCCCAGTCATGAATCGTAGGCAGCCCAAAACCTCAGAGCATGCAATTGCTACAGTGAAAGAGGACGAATTCTCTGCTTTTCACATTAATTAGCTGTTTCCTGGATGCGTCTGGATTACAAATTGGAAATGCTGGCCTAAGTAAGGCCTGATCCCCAAAAAGTCTGGCAAAACCACAAAGAGATTCTTCTTCAAGTATGACTGCCATAAAATTCTCCGTAGCAAGATTGGCAGAATGGGATTTTAAATATTTCCTCAGCCATAACAGCATAACAGTCAGAAGGGACCTTGGAGGTCTTCTAGTCTAACCCCCTTCTCAAGCAGGAAACCCTATACCGTTCCAAACAAGTGGCTGTCCAGTCTCTTCTTAAAAGCCTCCTGTGATGGAGCACGGACAACTTCTGAAAGCAAACCTTTCCACTGGTTAATTGTTCTCACTGCTAGGATGTTTCTCCTTAGTTCTGAAAAGTTGCTTCTCGCCTTGATCCGTTTCCGCCCACTGTTTCTTGTCTTGCCTTCCAGTGCTTGGAGAATAGGTTGACCCCCCCCCCTCTTTTTTGTGGCAGTTCCTCAAATATTGGAAGACTGCTGTCATGTCACTCCTTCTTCTATTCATGAGAGTACTCAATTCCAATAGCCCAGGGGTATCAAACTCAAGGGGCGTGCATAAGCGCCAGCGTTGCCAGATTCAAAATGTAAAATTATCGTACCCGAGACTCAAAATTATCGTTTTTTTGAGAAAATTATCGTACATATAGCAAACTCTATATCTCACAGGAAGTACCAACTGTAGGCATATATCCATGTGGAAAATGTCCGAACTGAAGGCATGAAGCCACAAGATACGATCCTGCAAAACTTACGATCAGCAATAAACTACCTCAATGGGCCTGACGCGCGCGACGACTAGCTGACTCGACTCGTACTCGTACTTGTACGTAGCTCGTGAGCGAGCGTGTATCACGTATGCACAAACTACACGCGCGTACGCACACACACGTGATCTAGACTCATGAAGTTGCATGAACCCACGAAAAGTACAGTATGGTAAAATACTAGCTCTTAAATTGCCAAACTGTAAAATTATCGTACATTTGACCTTTTTGGGAATTATTGATCGTACATCGTACAGAGGGCCAAATTATCGTACAAATACGATAATTATCGTATGTCTGGCAACACTGATAAGCGCACAATCGTGCCTACCATCCCTGTCCTATTGTCCTCAATTATTAGTTCCTATTTCTTGTATTTAAACTTAACATTTATTTTTATTTCTACCATATTGTAAGTGCTTGACTAAATAAGTAAGTAAGTAAGTAAGGCCCACAGGGTGCTTAAATCTGGCCCATTGGGCCAGCCTGAAAATCTCAAAGGATCGGCCTGTGAGGCCTTTGGCAACCAAAACACACCCAGTTTTCAGCCTGGATAGCCTCCTGAAGCGCTTTTCCAGCCAAAACAGGGCATGGGGGACACACGTATGTTCCCCGTGCTCCATTTTGGCTAGTAAAGTGCTGCAGTAGCCTGTCCAGGCTGAAAACCGGCCGCAAAAACACCCACCCCATCCCGTTGGCCCACAGGGGAGAACTACAATGCTGATCCGTCCCTTGAAGAAATCCCCTGCTGTAGCTGTTCTTCATATATTTTAGCCTTCAGTTTCTATTTCCATTTAAAATCCATATCCCTGGGTAGATTAGGATGAAGGCTTTTCAGATTTTCTTTCAAACAACTTTATCCTGATTTGACAAGGAAGCAGATCTCATCAAGGAGCATGGGAAACCGTGAAGTGGGCTGTTTGCAATGTGTGTACGATAGCATGTGAGAATGATTGTTTTAGTAAGGTGGCCAGTGCATTCTTAAATAAATAAATCTGCCCAATGTGGTTAAAATGTCTGTAGTGTTAAAATTATTCACTTGTAATCTTTAATGGGATTTTAAAACCATTCTTTATTAAGCAAGTTACTTTGGTTTGTAGATTGTGCTAAGCCATAATGGGTTTCTGATTTGTTTTACTTTCATTTATTATTTATTCATTTGCTACCTAGCTCACCATGGGGCTAATCTAGTCAGTTTACAACAATAAAAAGAGTGTAAATGAAACAGAAGTAAAATTATAGAACAATAAAAGAAAGAATGGAATACATCAATATGGCAACAGTAAGATTTTGGCTTATGCAAACCAAGCCATTGCAGTTTGTGGCTTATGTCTTTGGACAGTATTTGAACATTTTCCCATTCTGGCAGGGGAATTCAAGGAGTGAGAGTCCACCCTCTTAAAAGTGGCCAAGGTTGAGTAATATTGCCTTAGAATTTTGTTTCAGCTGAGCCATTTAAACCAGAGTTAAATAAGCCATGGTGATATGTGAGCCAACCATTGGTTCCATTTAGATAAAGTACTGTATTTAAGTAGTTTTTATTTCAGCATGACTGAATCTTAAGTGTTCTTGATTTTCAATGTTTATTTCGTATCCTGTTTGTCTTTTCAAACACATGGATTTCTTTGAACTGGATTTGTTTTGTCTTTGAACTGTGTTGTATTTTAACTCTGGTAGGTTCATATTGAAAGCCAGTTTGATGTTGTGATTAAGGCATCTAGCTAGAGACCAGGAGCCCATAAGTTTCCTAGCCCCTCCTTAGGCACAAAACCACCTTGGGCCAGTCAGTCTCTCTCAGTCCTCGGAAAGAGGCAATGGCAAACCACTATTGGAAGAATTATACTTCTGGGTTCAGTTCCAAGTGGGGGGAAGAAGACACTGGAAACATGGAGGGTGTTTGGAAAGATGGTTTAATGGTGGACAGGACCACATGGCTTGGAATTCCAAAGTGAAAAGGACGATCATGTGCTTCAAGATGTTGGGTGAAGGAAAGAAGGAGGAAAAAAAGGGAAGAGATGCTGAGAGTCCCTGGGTTTTATGCCCTCTGTTGTGATCTGAATTTGAGCTTGTATTCTGATTGGTTGTCAGACTCCCATGGGGCCATGCAGAGCAACTCTGTAGGCTGTCCTGAGTCCCAGGCTTGGTTGAGCCTTGCTGGATGATGATGTAATGAAAGGGCTTTGGGCAATTCCTATTATAGCTCTACTTGGAATAGATCTTTGCTATGTAAAATAGACTGGCCTACACCAAAGTAATGGTCCATTAGCAAAGATGGGGGGCTGAGTTTCTGCCTTTCTGAGTTTCTACTTTTCTTTTTAGTGGAAATATTCTGTCTTTTTAGTATATCCTAAAATGTTTCATTTTCCTAAGAAGAGGGGTGGGTTTTAATTTCCAACGCCTCTTTTGAAATCTTGCTAAGAAAACTGCAGGGAGCCAATGCTGACTCAAACCCCCAACCCCCAGAGAGTTCAAACTAGCTACTATATTTTAGGTAAACTTGGATTGTTTGGATAAACAATAGTTTGCATGAAACAACCATGTGGTGTTGATTGAAATTGAAAATAGATTCAAAATTGGAAGATGGGAAGGGAAAAGGAGAATGATAAGGCATGGTTCATAACCCTTCTTGATTAGGCCATTATGAAGTTTTTAGTTATAAAGAGTAGAAATTTGTTGGAGTTTTTTTTTTTGTTTTTTTTTACACCTCTGCTTTTATCAGCAGGATATATAAGTTGAATCAGTGTTTTTCAAATTGGGCAACTTCAAGAATTCTGAGAATTGAAGTCTACTCATCTTAAAATTGCCAAGTTGAAAAAACACTGCTGTAAATGAATTTGTAGCTGGCAGAAGAAAAAGCAAAAAATGAAATGTTTCTACAAGCCTGAACGCTCTCTTCTGAATGACTCAAAAGAGGCAGACTTCATCTTGAACAAAAAGTCACTTCCTGGGTAGGAAAAGACAAATGGGAAGACTTGCTGATAAAGCGCTATTGTTTGCTTTTCTGATTTAGATAGGGTCATAAAGATTAACTTTCTCCTGAATAATAAGTTAAAAAAAAATTCTTTTGCTTCCTGAAGGGGTCATGGCCTTAAAAACACTCCTGACCAAACTTGTACCACAGTATTTTTTTTTTTCTTAGCACCTTGCATATAGGAGGCGAACAGACTTCTCCCGAGCTCCAAGCTGTGACGTTTTTACTTATTTCTACAAATGTTTTTAAAGCTTCTCAGAACGGAAACATGAAATATAAAACGGAAAACAGCAGGGGAGAAAATAATGAGAGGATTACCAATATCGAAAACTCTGAAAGAGCCAATGAGAAAAACAACACGAACCTTACACGGTGAAAACCCTGTTTAAAAAAAGGAGGTTTTCCAAGAAATGATGTCTGCCAGCTTTTCTTATGGAGGGGTTACAGGGTGCAAGTGATCATTACAATACCTAGGCATAAATACAGGTAACCCTCGACTTACAACAGTTAGTTTAGTGACCATTCAAACTTACACCAGTACTGAAAAAAGTGACTTATGACCATTTTTTAACAATTTTGATCACTGTCACATGATCAAAATTCAGACACTTGGTAACTGAGTCATATTTATGATGGTTGCAATGTCCTGGGGTCATGTGATCAATCACCTTTTGTAATCTTCTGACAATCAAAGTCAATGGGAAAGCCAGCTTCACTTAACAACTGCCATAAAATGGGGCAAACCCCCTTTAACAAATGTCTCACTTAGCAACAAAAATGGGGGGGCTTAATTGTGGTCGTAAGTCGAGGTCTACCCATACAGTAAAATTGAAAGGCAGAATGCTCAGGGAAAAGAGAAGGGATTTAATGTGACATGAAAGTTGCAGGAGAAACCTTTTGCATTCGGGTGGATTATTTTGTAATAAAAAAAGGCCTCTATCCTATTTTAATTCATAGGAGTAAAACTTAAATTTGACATTTTTATGCCTGTTTTTAATTGCCTGAAAAATCTGTGCAAAGCAGCGGAAATGCCACTAAACGTTCTCATGGAAGCAAAAAACATTTTGATCTAGAAATACAGCCTCCAAGAATGAGGGCCCATTATTCAACATATTAGAAACTACTGTAATTTCTAAATAAATGAGCAAAAAATACATTGTGAACAGATTAAAAATATCAATTATCTATTTTGGCAGAGTGCCATTTGTCGCTGAACAAGGGAATTAATGTGATCAGGCAAGATCTTTGGCAGAATTGTGGAGTAAATGTAGATGGTGGGAAATATTCAATTTTCAGTGTTTCTCAATCTCAGAAATTTGAAGATGCATGGTAGACTTCAACTCCCAGAATTCCTCGCTGGCTGAGGAATTCTGGGAGTCAATGCCCACACATCTCAAAGTCAATGAGGTTAAGAAAGATTCCCTTAGACCAAATTGACTTTTTGACCAGTATTGCCAAGAAGTAAATTTGTTCTTTTACACACACATTCCCAAAATTCTTTTCCCACCCATAGAAAAGCTTAAGAGTTAAGATTTTACTTTCCAACGTTTCCCTCCCACATAAGACAGTATACCAGAAATATTTCTGTTATATTATATAAATAAAACTTCAATTGGGTGTCAGCTGTTTTGGATAGAACAATGCATTTTTATATCCAGAATAACATCAGGATTTTTAAAGCTGCTTTTTTTAAAAAAAAAAACCTATTTTATTCTATGCTGATGAGAATGTGAATACAAAGAGGTCTCTGAAAGTCATGGCAACACAAAATGCAAAGATTTATGACAACAACTGAAAAAAGTTACAAAAGCACACTTTAGATTTCATAGAAAGCTATGAGTTACTTAATTATAGCTTCTTATCTAGGCCACAATGAGCTAGGTTTTCTCAGTCCAGTAAGCTACAAATCATGGTTTACAAACAATAATGCCTGGGGTTATATATTATCCTAAATCAATGTTTCTCAACCTTGGCAATTTGACGATGTGTGGACTTCAGCTCCCAGAATTCCCCAGCCAGCCATGCCCTTAAACCAACATCAAGCCAACCATGTTATGGTCTAGTGTTTGAGCACAGATATATTGGGGAAAAAACATTATCATCTATACAGATTTAGTTGGGGAACCATTAAGGAAGAGGTGGCAATGACAACGCTGATGCTTATGAAGAAATCATTAGGGCGGAAAACTGGTTGTTAAATTATTTGAATCCCACCACTGCATGTATAAAACAACATTCAGAACCTTCCTTGAAATGCTATGCCTTTTTGTTTGTTTATCGTGAGAGTTCTTTCTTCTTTTTCTTCTGCATATTCATACGTGCAGCCGATTCAAAGAACTTTATGAGCCATGAGAATTTCATTTATTATTCAGCCCTAGTCTTGGATTCTACCTAAAAGTGTTTGTGATGAGGACACAGTGTCTCCTCTAACATCTAGTTCCTCCGTTGATTCTTTGACTTGGAAACCATAATTTAAGAAAAAAAGCCCTTCCTAAAGTGATTGGGAATTGCCAGGACTTTAGCATTAATTGTAATGTTTTTTACTTGGTGTTCCCTGGGCAAATTTTGAAAAGGTGACAGTGGCATTTTTATAAGTGAATAACTCTTAACCACTAATATGCAAGAATGATAATAGGCAGGGTGCTTTTCCAAAGAGGCATGCAATTAAGTGTTTTGTAATCCCACTTAAGGCCATTCAGAGAGCTTGTAAGAACATTGCCTAGCTCCTATTTTCCCCTGGTGAATAACTCCAAAGCATAAATATTTTTGAACACAGCAGGATCACATTCAATTACAGTACTGCAGCCACGTATTTTGAAAAAGGAGAAGTAAAATGATGACTGGAGGAAATTTGTGTGCAATTATTCTTAGCATGAAACAAAAAATAAATAAAAATCTTGGTTTAAATACACCCAGATAAGTATAGGCTGTATGTGAAAAGTTACTAGAAAGTTACTATACCTGCACTTTTATCTATGAATTCATTTCCAAGGCAGGATTTGTACGAGCCTGTTTGCTCACACCTTAAAATGGCGAGGTGGTAGATATATTCAATTGTGCGCATGTGTGGCTTCTCACTTTCTCCTCATATGGCTGGAAAGGAGTGTTCAGAAACACTAATTAGTAGTTTGCTATGATTAAGTAACTTACCCAAAACAGAATTGTATTATTTACGATAGGGTATGGATAGTCCTTAACTTACAAACATTTATCAACCTTCCATCCTTCCGCGGTTGGTAAAAAGAGGACCCAGATTTTGGGGGGCAAGATGCTGACTCTGTAAACCGCTTAGAGAGGGGCTGCAAAGCACTGTGAAGCGGTATATAAGTCTAAGTGCTATTGCTATTTAATGACCGTTGAAAGTTATGATGGCGCTGAAAAAAAGTGACTTGCGATCGATCTTCCTTTTTACAACTGTTGCAACCTCCCTGTGGTCACATGATCAAAATTTGGGTGCTTGGCAACCAGCATTCACCAGGGTTACAACATCCTGGATTGACATGATAAACATTTATGACTTTTGCAGCTGGCTTCCAACAAGTAAAATCAATGGCGGAGAGCTAAATTTGCTTAACCATCATGGGACAAAAAAGGTTGTGAAATTGGACACAACTTACTGAACAAATGCCTTGCTTAGTGACAGAAGTTCCATCCCAATTGTGGTCATACTGCAAGGACTACATGGAATTCAGAGAGGTACTGTAGCATCTGTTTGCAACTCTTTACAGCAGCTAGATCAGGGCTGTCAAACTCGAGGCCCGTGGACCGGATGCGTTATGCGCTGGCTATGCCCATGCCCGATTTAGCAAAGGGGGGAGTCCCAATACGTCACATGACGCCGCCATGATGACACGAGTTTGACATCCCTGAAGTAAATCTTTTTTCCCAGATTAAGTGTCAACTGCTCAGGGAGACACATGTCTCTTTTAAAGAGTTTTGGACATCTACGTGTTTCATCCCTATTCCTTCAAGAGCATTGCACAACTGTACTTTTGTAAATAGCATAATCTTTGATTTGGATGAGTCATTCAAAACATTGCATAGCACAGCCAAGTACCTCTAGCTAGAAAGGTGGGATGCAGATAAATATGCATGAGGTGGCTGGATGAGCAAAGCCAGCCATAATATGTTTTGTTTTGCAAGCAGCAAGATTAGAGGGTTCTCTACCTTCAGGTAACAGCTTTGACCACAGCCATACTGTGTGGAGCTGATTTGTAAACTGTGTGTCTCTAACATTTGTGGACAAATCTTGCCAGGGAATTCTGGAAGTGGGAATCTACATATCTGGAAAAGGCATGGGTTGAAAATAGAATAAAATAACAGAGTTGGAAGGGACCTTGGAGGTCTTCAAGTCCAACCCTCTGCTTAGGCTAGAAACCCTATAACCATTTCAGACAAATGATTATCCAATCTCTTCCGAAAAACAAGCCTGTTTTTTGGCCTCCAAAGGCTGCAGAGGCTTTCCTCGAGCCCTTGGGAGAGCGAAAACTGCCAGTCCCAGGCTCCAGAGGCCCCCTGGAGGCTGAAAACAGACACTTCCAGTATTTCCGGAAAGCCTGTTTTTCAACCTCCCGAGGCTGCAGAGGCTTCCCTTGAACAAGCTGAAAATCAGCTGGGAGGCATGCACATGCCAGTGCAGGTAAGGGGGTGGCAGGTGTGTGTGTGTGTGTGTGTGTGTGTTGCATGTGTATGCATGGGGGGCAAGGGCGCATTGCACTGTGGGTGCCGGCACACACACACTATCAGCACAGCACAACAAAAAGGTTCACCATCACCCAATTCCAGCAACTGTGCTTTATATGTTTTAGTCTCCGGTCCCTTAATCATCTTTGTTGCTTTTCTCTGCACTCTTTCCAGAGTCTCAACATATTTTTTACATCATGGCAACCAAAACTGGGTGCAATATTCCAAGTGTGGCCTAACAAGGCATTAGAAACACTAATGAAACTCATAAATGCTCTTCCTGAGCAAAAAGAGAGGCAGCAGTTCACCTGTTTGTCATTACAGGGGCGATCCTGCCTTCTTTCCTCATGACTCATGCCTTAAGAAAACATATAAAGAACACAAGGTTTTGTGTATGTGAATACACATGCAAGCAAATGAAATTTGAAACCTTAGAGCCAAGTGACATTACAGATTTTAAATTGTTTATCTCCTGGTGACATTTGCTGAAAGCTAAAGTTTAACTGTTGCCAATGCTAAAGATCAGCTAACTGTCGGTAGCTGGATATATCCTTTCTTTATTCTAATGTCCTTTTTATTTACCCAGAATGCAGAAAAATCTCATTTTATCACTTTTTACAACCCAGTGGGAGTTTTTGTCTAATAGTTATCGTACCGTGTTTCTCACAAAATAAGGCCGGGCCTTATTTTTTTTTTGACCGCTTCTACCGGCCAATCGAAGTGGCTGGTGACTGCACTTGGGGAGTTTCCATCGGCCAAAAGAGACTGCCTAAAGGCGAGGGGACATGGGTAGCCACGCCTCGCCCTGAAGCGGCTGGGGACTCTGCCTTCAAGCGAGCTTTCGTCTGCTGATAGAAGCAGCCTCGCGGCGAGGGGAGTGTGTGTGTGTGCACTCATCTTGAAGCCGCTTCTACCAGCCGATCGAAGTAAATCCACCGTTTATAGCTCGGTGTATTCTGTGAATATGGCCAATTGTAATTTCTTCAACAAACCAGGGCTTGAAAGTGGTTTAACAGCTCAATATATAATTCTAATCATTCTATCTTTTCCTCTTAGGTTAATGCTCAGTTTGCAAAGATGCTAGTACTTCTAACATAGTTATTTACAAGGTTTCAAATCATTAAAGATACTCTTCGAGTTACGAACATAATGAAGCCTGCCCATTAGAGTCATAAGTTGTAAAGTTATTACCTTTTTTGAGGCGATTAACAGAATGTGGCAATCATTAAGCGAATGTGATTGATTGTAAAAAGCGGACCGATTGTTCGTTGTGGGGTGGTTTTGCCAAAATCTGGAAGTGCCAGCAAAACTCACAAAATATATTGCCAATGGACATAAAATGTTGTTGAGGTCCAAAATGTAGTCATATGCAGGGGTGGGATTCTTCCTGGTTGCACCAGTTCTATAGAACCGGTTGTTAACAATGCTGCGCAGTTCGGAGAACTGGCAAATCGCACCTTTAGCTGGCCCCGCCCTGCCCTGCCCGGTCACTCTTTACCTGAAATGCATGCCATCCAACTTGCCTGCTAAGTTGCTGTTTTTCTTTTTTCTTTTCCCAACAATCAGCTGTTCCAACCATCAGCTGTGCCAGGAGATTTAGATTAGCTAGAAAGCAGGAAATCATTTCTTGGATTTCTTGCTTTCTAGCTAATCTAAAAGCAGAGCTGAACCTTCCTAGCTTCTATTTTTCAGTGCAGACTCAGGCAGCAGATTGCAGAAAGGTAGATCTCTAAGTGAATCTGTGATTTTGTGAGCAATCTGCCTGCCTGCTTTGCCTGATTTTGGGTAAAAGTTGCTCTCTTTTTTAAAATAAAAAATTCAATATTTACATAAATATTTTACAATATTTACATACAAGCCACGCCCAGCCAGTCACGTGATCACCATGCCATGCCCAGTCAACAAGCGACACTCACCCAGTCACATGACCATCAAGCCACACCCACAAATTAGGCCATGCCCACAGAACCGGTTGTTAAGAAATTTGAATCCCACCCCTGGTCATATGACCATGGAATGGGAGGTGACCATTGGAAATTTCAGATTTGGGTTGTAAGCCCCTTTTGGGGGATCATTGTAATTTAGAACGGTTGCTAAGCAACTGATCGTAAGTTAAAGACTACCTGTATATTGTCTCCCGAACTTATCCAGAATCCAGACTGGTCATTCCCCAAATCAGAGCAAGACAAATACCTAAAAGTAGCAATAAAGTTGGAGGAGTAAATTTGTGTCCTGCAGATTCTCCTTTAGCCTTCGGTGATGGGTTCAAATTAGCAGCGTCACTAACAAACCATGATGAGGTCAAAATGATGACATATGAATCAACTTCACTGGACAAGTGCAATTATATAACGGTGTCCTGGGTTTTATGAGAATTGAGAGGAGAATTGGAAGGAAAATACAACATGTCTCATTCAATTCATTTATCAATCAGCTAAATTGTTTTTTAATTATCTGCAAGGCATATTCTGCAGGCATTTAGGAACATTTTAAAATATTTTCTTAATCAAAAAGACAACCGAGAATGTTTCAAAAAGCACTTAAAGTGTTAGGTATGACTGTGCACACCTAATGATTTATCTAGACCCTATTTAAGAATTTCTGGCATACACCAAGGCTAATGAGATAAGCATTGATTGGCAGAACATGAGATAATGCCAAATTGTTTCCTTGATATGGCAAGGGAGGTGCCTCTGTAGTTATTCATTATTATTTTTTTCTTTTAGCTACAGATAAATTTATCTACAGGTAGTCCCTGACTGAACTACTTAGTGAGCATTCAAAGTTGGATCAGCATTGGAAAAAGGGACTTAGGACCAGTTTTCATACTTACAACTGTCCCCATGGTCACATGATCAAAATTTGGGCTCTTGTATTTATGATAGTTGACATTTGCACATGACTAGGGTCATGTGTTCCCCATTTGTAATTTCCCAACAAGCAAAATAGGGGAAGCTTGGTTCGTTTACCAACCACATGATGTGATTTGCTTAACAACTGTGTGGCAAAAAGGTCATAAAATGCAGTGCAACTGACTTAACAAATACCTCTCTTAGCAACGGAAATTTTGGGCTTAGCTTTGAGTATAAGTTGAAGACTACTGGTAGGAGAAGAGAAGAAAATGGAAAATAAATTAGAGTAGAGTAGAGTAGAGTAGAGTAGAAAATGGAATAGAAAACAGAATAGAAAATAGAACAGAACAGAACAGAATAGAAGAGTAGAGTTGGAAGGGACCTTGAAGGTCTACTAGTCCAACCCCCTATACCAGAGAAAACCCTATACCAGTGGTAGCTAACCTTTTTGGGCTCCTGTGCCAATGATTGCATGTGCGAGCACTTGCATGCCAGCACCCAGAAGGCAATATGTGTGGGTCCCCCTCACGCCCCTGTGCATGTGCACATGACCCCCGCACATGCCGCACATCTCTGTGCATGAACGCATGTCTCCCACGCACCCCTGCCCCCACATGCATGCGCACCAGATACCCAACAATCAACTGGCGGGCAGGCGCCACGCACGCATGCGCAGTAGACCTGTTCTGGTCGAGGGCTTGCTCACATGCTGACATTAATGACTCTGGGTGCCACTTCTGGCATGCGTGCCATAAGTATCACCATCATGGCCCTATACCATTTCAGACAAATGGTACATCAAGAGCTGAAAGAATTGAAAGATCAACTATGGCTGGAGTCAGATAACAAGAAGGAATTTTAGTGCAATGATTTATATTCTGTTCCTAAAGCTTTGATATCTGTCTAGAATTATCAGGCAATTTTTCCCTTGAGGAAAGCAGGAAGCTGGGCTTCACAGTGAGCTAGTGGGCCCTTCTGACTATAGATTCAGCACATTTGAAGAAGAAGGGAGTTTAGACCTTCAAGGTCAATCTCCTTGCAGGAGCCCTAATTAATGCATCCTTGATAGTTGGCTGTCTAGACACCATTTCAACACCTCTGAGAGATCCCATCACCTTTGGTTAATTGGCTCCACTGTTGCACCGTTGTTAGGAAGTTGTTTTCCTGAGACACAGTTGGAACCAGACTTCCTGTAATTAAGCCCCTTGCTTTGTGCCTCAACATGCTTAGAACAGCAAGGCAAAAGTCTTGATCTTCTGGAGGGCATCGTTTCTGATTTTGAAGAGTGCTGCTATATCACCCTCAGTCTTCTCTTGGCAAGGCCGAAGTTCCCCTTCCATCCTCTCTCTTATAAAACGTATGGTTCTTTCCACCTCGTTGCCTTTTGCAACAAGGACGATAGAACCAGAGGCCTCATTTTGTAACAGGGAGGTACCAAAATGCGGTACCCTGAACTGGACAAAGACTGAAGAAGTCAAACCAGTGCAAAATAAAAGTGAAACATTACTTCCTGTGGCTTGGAGATTATACAGTAGTTCTATGATCCCTTTGAGGTAGGCCAGCTTGGGGAACGGTCTCCACAGAACTGAATTCTGAAAGTGAGTCTTTCTCTCTCTCTCTCTCTTTATTATCTCTCTCTTCATTCTCTTTCCTTTTATTCTCATTGTCCCTCCCTCCTTCTCTAATCTCTCCCTCTCCTTCCCTCTCTTTGTCCCCCTCCCTCTCTCTCTCCCCCTCCCTCCCTCTCCAATCTCTCTCTCTCCCTCCCTTCCTGCCTCTTTCTCTCTCCCTCTCTAATCTCTCCCTCTCTAATCTCTCCCTCTCTCTCTCTCTCACACACACACACACGTTCTCTTACTATTTCAGGATGCCAGAAATTCTAAAATTTGCAGTTGTTTCCTCTTTCTTCTCCTGATGAGTATCTGGCAATAATAATTCCTGTTCCTGCCAGCTCAAAACTCAATTGCCGCCAAATGATGAATCAGTAATATTGTGCTGGTGGCTATTAATCAAATATTTAGATATGGCACATTCCATTTGTGAACAACAAATGAGTATGAGCATCGTACGGGAGGAAATGAAGAATAGAAGGTGGTATGTTAATGGGGAATTATTTTTTTTAGAAAAAGGGTGGGTAACCCGTAGCCCACGTGCCCTGTCCAACCTCCTGCTTTAAAATCAGTTCTCAAATGTTGTGGCTGAAATGCAGTTTGCCAGCGGGGTGTGTGAATGTGTGTGAGAGAGGGGGAGAGGGGGGGAACAAGGTTGCTGTTGTAGTATAGATTTTGGTTTTCATCAAAGTTCAGGGGCGAATTTTTTTGCTATTGATGTTGATTAAATGATTTGAGTGAATCTCTGTCTCTCAAATCGGATGATGCCGTATAACAGAGGTGGGGAATCTTGTCCCTTTTACGATTGGTGGACTTCAACTCCCAGAATTCCTGAGCTGACTGGCTCAGGAATTCTGGGAGTTGAAGTTCAAGAGCCATAAAAGGGCTATAATAGTTCCCCACCCTTACCCTACAAGATTATTATGTAGATAAAATGGGAAGAAGAATCGAAATACAGGTATTCCACCTTAACCTTATTTTCAGTTATGAAAATAATTCCAACATAAATTGTGTACTCTGCCATTATTACTCATGATGATTAATTCTTTTTTTTTTTGAAACAAATTTTTATTAATTTTAAAGATAAAACAACACATCATTAACCATTAAATACATAAACACATAAAACCTCTTAACATTGTAAATCCTTACAAGTCAAACAAAACATTATTTTTATACAGCATAATTCCAATTTATCCCATCTCCATATGGACACACAAATATCTTTCAGCAAATTTCTCATTATTTCTCTTTACTCCTATTCAATTTCATTTCTCTTCCATATTTATCCATTTTATAGTCATCATATTCTTTTCTTTCTGGCTTGTTTAAATTATTCTCATCTAACA
Source organism: Hydrophis major (assembly GCA_033807585.1). NCBI lineage: Eukaryota > Metazoa > Chordata > Lepidosauria > Squamata > Elapidae > Hydrophis > Hydrophis major. Next base: position 16,986,821 of record CM066330.1, read on the forward strand.
TTCCTCCAAGGTTTTATTGATTCTTTTTTCCTTTTTTTTATAAAAAACAAATTTTGTTAGTTTTACCATAAACACAATACACAAACATACAAACACAAAACATAAACAAAACTAAAAGATCTTTTCTGAAGGTTGTCTGTTCCCGGGTTAAAACTCTTCACACAGACACAAATTCAAACATCATATTCAACCTAAGTCTCCTTCTATATCTTATTATCATTTTCTTTTTTATATATATATATAAAAACCATTTTTATCAGTTTTATAAAAACAATGCACAAAGAATCAAGGCATAGCAGCTTATAAATTCTTTTCTAAGAAAAAATAATAATAAAAGATCAATAAGGCATAACATTTCCAGATTATAATATCAATATTTCATATAATATTAACTTCATATCTTGTCCCTACTTCTCCTTTCCATCCAAATTATTTATTAATTAAAATTTTATTGCCTTTTATCAATATACAAAATCCAAAAAAAAAAGCATATATATCCTTCCATATCTTATTACCATTTTCAACAACATTCTTTGTCTGTTCTATTTCCAATTATCCATTCATCTTTTTTTTCTTTTACCATACTTCTCCTGTACACCAATTGGAGTAACATCTATAACTCATTACCCTAACTTAGAAATACTACATATAGCAATCTTTCTTGGGATTCTGTTTAAAAGATTCTAAAATTACATAATAAATTTTATATTCTAAATATACATATAAAAACACACTCTTATATACCCTCCAGAATCCCTCTTTTAATCTAAATTAAATTCACCCATTGTCTCTAAATAAACTTTTTTTCTTTAGGTCTTGCTTCCCCCCATTAAGGCTTCTCCTCCCCCCCTTTCTCTCTTGCTTATTCTTCTCCTTGCCCTTTCTACCCCTTTGCTTTTTCCCTTCGCTTTTCTTGCTCCTTTTCCTTTGCTTTCTAACCTTGCCTCCATCTTTTCGCTCATTTTTCTCTCTTTTGGTTGTTTTTATAATTCTTAAAATCCCCTTTTTCTTATCCTTTTTCTCCTCCTCTCCGGAAGGGACCCATTGTTCATCAAAGATGGCTTCTTCTTCCTCTTCTTCCTTGTCCCAGTCCTTCTGCTGCGTAATCAACTTTTCAACAGAACATAACGCCATTTCTAAGAATTGAAACAAAGCGCCCAAAGTATCTTCTTTTTTATATTTTTGATATTCAATCTCTAGTTCATCCACAAACGATGCCATTATAAAAAGGGAAACTTTTTCCAAAACAACCACAAGTATTTTTAATCAAAGACAATCAAAAGCAATTAAAAAAAAAAAATTCCAAAAGTTAATACTTTTCTTCCTTCTTCTCTTTCTCTTTCTGGATTAATTTTTATTCAAAGAGGTCCAATTACCATATATCTTCCTTTGGGATCCACAAAGACGTTCTAGACAATCTCCTCCTTTTTCAGCTTCTGCTCCAATTTTTTTTCTCCCTTCCCACTTGCAATGACAATTTTAAATAATCAGAAATCCATACCTCCAGCAAAGATTTTCCAATTTCTTAAATTTTTCAATGTCCAAAAATCCCTTTGTCTCTTAGCTTCAACTTTCAAAGCAATCCACTTTCAATGTCTAATATATCCAAATATTTCTGCTATTTCCGTGGGGTGGGAGAGTAAAAAAAAAAAAAAAGTTCCCTTTAACAGCTTCTCCGCCGCTTTTCGCTCTTCTTAGGGATACAATGTATCCTCCAGCAATTCAAGCAGCTCAATTCCAGGCAATTTAAAAGGTGTTACTTGACCCGGCTCAGACAGAACTTTCACTCTTCACACTTCCTCCAGCACAGTTCTTACCCGGTTGCTGGCTTCTTCGTGGTGGCCATTGCTGACCGCCGCTCCACCGCCTTGGGAAAAAGGGGTTTTCCCGGAGAAGGGGGGGGTCTGCGACACCCCCACCTCCCTATCCGACTCCCCTCTCTCTTCAGCTGTCCCTACAGGGCAGCCATATCCCCCTGACCCATCTGGATCGGGGGTACCTTGACGGCTAGCACAGCAGGAATCGCGAGCTGTCGCAAATTCCTGCTGCCCCGAAGCCACGCGAAACCGGAAGTTGTTGGCTGTCAATATTCCACAAAAGCAAAATCACCAACTTGATCCACAAAAACACACTGAGACATAATAGAGACCCAGAAGATGAACAGACCTATGGAACAGTTGTCCTGCCCTACATAAGAGGCACTACAGATAAAATTAGTAAGATTCTATACAGACATCACATCAAGACTGCCTTCAAAACAGACAGAAAAATAGCAGCCATCCTCAGGAACCCCAAAGACATAATTGACCTGGAAAACCAAGGCATATATGAAGTCCCCTGTGCATCATGCCCGGCCACATACATTGGACAGACCAATAGAAGAATAAGCACCCGCCTGGATGAACACAAAAATGCAGTCAAAAAGCTGGAACACACTTCCTCACTTGTCCAACACATGGAAGCCACAGGTCATAACATCAACTTCAATGGCACCAAAACCCTAGCCACCATAGAAAATCCCAGCCACAGAATCATCAGAGAAGTCATAGAGATTGAAAAAAGACCAGAAAGCATGAACAGAAGAGATGATTCCACCAGGCTGTCAATCATTTGGAAGCCTGCACTCACAAACAAAAAAATCTCCACACCACAAGCCAGGCAAACACCTGGGCACAAACAGATCCCCCCTGATACCTCCAGCTCAAACACACCCCAACCAGGCACCCAGATGAAACCCAGCTTCCTAACGAATGATAGCCGTCCATTTACCCGAAGCCAAGCTGCACTAAAGGCCTCCAATAAAGTAACACAATGTTGCCAGCCAATCAAGATACAAAAAGAGCCAAAAAAACAGACAGAAGATACTAGTAGCAGAACACAGCAAACTCCAAGACCAATAAACACAGACCAAGACTCTCAACCAATCAGGAGGAAGAAAAAACCATTCTGACACAGCAATAGGCTGCCCCAAATTTAAATCTGAAACCACTGTAAAAGTCTGACTCACAGAGAAACACCATACAGAAGCCTGATGATTTTAAGCAAATCTGGCTTCCTCCATTGTTTTTGCTTGTTGGAAGCCAGCTAGGAAGGTTACACATGATTCCAAGATTCTTCAACTGTCATTAATATATGACAGTTGCCTGAATTTTGATCACATGACCATGGAAATGCTGCAGTGGTTGTACATGTGAAAATCGATCCTGTTGCTTTTTTTAGTGCAGTTGCAACTTTGCAATGAAGGATTGTAAGTTGAGGTCTATGTGAAAATTCTGTTGTTATGATATGTGAAGTTTTTTTTTTATTAAACCAAACTTTCACTGATAGAGTCAATATTTGAGTCAATGTACGTATGTGAATTTTAATATCAGTCACTTCCTGGTGACGACGAAGTGGGTTATCTTTTTTCCCCTTCTCTTGCAAAGCCAGAAAGTCTCTTAATACTCTGCCTTTGATCAAATTTCTTTTCTTCTTTCTTTCAACGTTTCTTTCCTTTTTGCCTTCATCGTTCCATAAGCTGATACTTCCCATTTTTGCTCCCCTAAGTGAAACCCTTGCAGTTTGAAGTCTTTTCCCCCCCTCCTTTCTTTTCTTTTCTTTTTTTCTTTTTCTTTTTGGTGATGTTGTTATTATGGCTAACCTGAATGAGTCACACGATGTTTAAGAACCTAATTAGAAAAAAAAGAAGAAGCTTGATAGATTTGATCGCATTTGTCCATCTGACGTGCAAGAAATGTGTTTTTCTCCCCCCCCCCCGTCAAAATGTCATCTGTGAATATATAACAAAGGCTTAATTGTGGAAGCATTCAAGCTTTGGTGAAAATGGGTGTGTATGAAGTGCTCTTTAGAACACAGCACTGGCTGGCTGTTGGCCCAGCTAACAGGAAAATAATGAAGCTGTTAGCATATGGGAGAAGATTAATTCATGTGGATTTTGGGAGGAATGAGAAATAAATGTTGGAATCTTAATTACCTGACCTCAATTTCCAATTTGTTGGAGATGTTGAGGTAATTTCCCATTAGGAGAATGTGCGCATACAGGGAGACGTAGTGAGAGAAGTGAAGAATAACACACACACACAGCACACAGATACACTGTACAGTAAATGTAGGTTTTTACTTTTCAATAAAGGTTTAAACACAGTCCAAGATAAGCAGTCCAAGTCATTCACAGGTAAGGCAGTCAGTGTTCAGTTCAGGGATAATCCAAATATCAAAAGTCCAATATCAAAAACAGTTCAGTAACAGACTTACATCAATGATCAGTAACAATCATTAGGAGGAACCAACTCTTTCCAACAGAAGGAAACAAGAGACTCACTGAGAGGTCTTCTGAGACTAAACAGCCCAGGTTTCTGGCTCCCTCTTATGGCCATTTGCGGAACCACACCCAATTACAGATTTAGTATTCTCTTAAAGGCATAGTATTAAAATGTCTATCCAAGTTTATATATTTCTAACCCAAATAACTGTTAGGTGATTTACATTCCTAACAGGAGACAAAAAAAGCCAGATTTATTTAATGGTATATATGATGACAATTAGAACCTGGAAAAGAGGTTGGATCAACTTGTGGGCAGTTGTTACCAGACACTTCTATCAAGTCATTTGTGTTATCACTACTTTAGTTAACATTGAGTAAAGACTATGTCGGCTTTTTCTGACCTGTTGACTTCAATGATTCTGGACCTCAATTCTGTTTGTCTAGGCTTGAATTCTTGGTGATAGGCCTTCTGATCCTGCTCATTTGATGGATATTGTATTGGGAAAGCTAAGATAGATAATTGTTTGCTGTGGTTTATGCTGTGTGAGTGCAATTAAAAAACACTGTTTTAACAACCTGGCTGATCTAATTATATCAGGGAAGATCGTGCGATGGCTGTTCCATGGATAAACTTAAAGGTTATCCCTTAATAAGATGTTTTGGTGTATCAGAGAAAAAACATAATTGGAGTAAATAAATAAAAATACAATTTAAAAATATCCTTCACCTTAGAAAAGAGGTAGGTAGAAAAACAAATTAACAGAAACAACTTGGGCTTGGAATTGAAAGTATATTTTAGACTTCAGGTAGAGGAGTCAAAACACATCCATGTAAATATACAGTATTTTGTAAAAAGAAGATGGCCTTAGAGTTTTTCTAGTATTTTATGCTGGGAGGCTTTTCTGAATCAGCTTAGGGGATCTTCAGATATACAGACTTCAGCTCCCAGAATTCTCAGCAATTATTGCTAAATGGAGTTGTGACAGGGGTGACCTTGCTTTGGTTGCTTGGCAACACAGTCACATTTATGGCCCTTTGCAGTATCCTACAGTCATGTGACTATATTTTACATCAGTTTTGCAGCAAAGAGCATTTCTGGTTTTTGGGGGAAAACCTCACCATAGTGAATAATGGGTTCATTTAATGACTGCTGCAAAAAAATAATAATCATAAAATTGCATAGGTCACGTGACTGACTGGTTTTATGACCATTGCGGCATTCGACCACTCGTTCTCCTAATGTCAGGGGCAAAAAATCAGGATCATCTGTTGTATTGCAGCATAGAAGATTTATTCAAGCATATGCACAAGAATCTAGTCAACTAAAGTTCAGCATTAAATTGGCACCAGATAAGAGTCAGTGGAATTCAGGACCAATTGAACTTGGACTGTTTGTGAGAATGTAAGGACTCTAAACTAATGACACATTTAATTCTGCCCCCAGCTTTGCCCGCTCTTCTCCGATACTTATGCTCTCATTTGTTTTCTTCTTCTTTTCAGTAAAATACATGCGAGAAGCCACCCCCTATGTGAAGAAAGGTTCTCCTATTTCTGAAATTGGATGGGAAACTCCTCCTCCTGAGTCCCCCCGTTTGGGCAACCCAACCATCGATCCCCTGTTGCCTCTGTCTCTCAACATCCACCGAGACAAAAAGACCATCCCACTCAAAATGTGCTATGTGACGCGGAACATGGCTATGTTAGATCCAGAAAACAGGTAAGCAAATGTGGATGGGGGGAGAAGAACCCTCCCCTTTCCATAATATTCATTCTTCATTATTTTTGTGGATTAAGGGCAGGTTCAAGTCCATAAGAGAAGTAGAGAGCAGCTGTACAGCAGCTGTCTTTCCTTCCTCTTTTTTTTTTCTCTCTTTGCATATTTCCCATATTCAGCAGAGAAGGATGAAAAGAGTACATCTTACTTCGTTGATGTCCGGAAAGGAGGACAATTTGTTGAATGATAGAGTTAGAAGGGATCGTGGAAATCTTGCTGAAGCAGGAAACTCTTTAACATTTCAGAGAAGTGGCTGTCCAATCTTTTCATTAAAAATGCCGGTGATGGAACACCCACAACTTCTAAAGACAACCTATTCCAGTGATTAATTGTCCTCACTGTCAAGAAATTTCTCCTTAGTTCTAGGTTGATGTCTGTGGAGATTCTCAGTTATCCAGGTCATGATTGGTGCTTTTTCAAGAGGCAACTAGATTTTCTGGTTTTTCTTTGAAGATGTTTCATTTCTCATCCAAGAAGCCTCTTCAGCTAGTTCTAGGTTACTTCTCTCCTTGATTAGTATCCATCCATTGCTTCTTGTCCTGCCTTCAGATGCTTTGGAGTTTGGAGGTCAGGTTGACCTCTTCTTTGTGGCAGCCCCTTAGATATTGAGTTCTTGTGAAGTTCTTTTAAGTAGACTGCTAGCATTCCAAGACTTCTGCAACAGTATCTGAATAACTCTCTCAAGGCTATCTCCATGCCTCTCTACAGCAGTGTTATACCTATATTAAAAAGCTTGCTGCTATTCTGTTTCCAAATTCCAGGGTGTAGCTTTGCAGGAAGAAGCGTTTTCTATGCACTGGATATGTGCGTGGGAGTCAATTTCTTCTCCTCTTTGAACTCACTCCACAAAAAACTACTATGGCAGGTTCTTCAGTATTCTGGGGTCTGCTAGACTTTAGTCTCCCATAGCTTTGTTTTTTGTTTTTTTTTTTAATTAAAGAAAAACCTTACTTGTGTAGACAACTTTCTGCAAAGCTCCCTGCATCATCTTTATTTATAAGATTGTAAGCACCATAGACATTCTGTCACAAGAATATATGTCTGTAGTATTTTGTTTAGAAGTGTCCAACCTTCCAGGGTTGGGGTTGGAACCCAACAGAAGTAAGCTCAGAACTGGTAGGGAACTGTCAAGCTCTCCAAATCAAAACAAAAGTGAACTCAGAACTGGTTGAGAGCCATCAGGTTCTCCAAGTTAAAACTGCAGTAAATTGGAGACTTTCTGACTTTACATAGCTTGGCTTGGTCTAGATCAGCAGAATTCTCAACAGATACATCCTGGCTGGATTTAAAAAACATTCTTGTACATCAAAATGAAGTGCAATGAAAGTGCTAGTTCCCCATTGCACGTCTAGTCTCCATAATCCAGTCTCTATCATATAACTGCAGTGGTTTACACCCATTTCTTTTTTCACTCTCTTCTTACTATGAATTAACAGATTTCTTGCTCAGTATGAAAGGGCTGAAAGGGAACATGTAACCCCAAGCCTGATTTTTGTTTCTAAGGTCTAAAAAGAGAACAAAACATACATATTTCAAATTTCCGTATTTGTAATATGGTACGGGATGTGTGTAATTATGCTAGTTCAAAGAAATCACATCAAAATCGTCAATTACATCATATGTGTAATTTTATCACTGTTGAGCATTTTCCTTTTAACTTAAGAAATTGATTTTTTCATTAGATTTTTTACTTCACTTTTGTTACTTTATAAGTAACTCAAGGCAGCATACATAATACTACTCCTTCCTCCTCCATTTTTCCTTACAAAACAACCCTGTGAGGTAGGTTGGGCTGAGAGTGTGTGACTGGCCCAGAGTTTCATGCCTAAGCTTTCATGCCTAAGGTGGGACTAGAATTCACTGTCTCCTGATGATTGGAGTGAAGCCAGTTTTCATGCTTAAGGTGGGACTAGAACTCACCATCTCCTGGTGATTGGAGTGAAATCACACAGCCAGCTTTCATGCCTCAGGTGGGACTAGAACTCACTGTCTCCTGGTGATTGGAGTGAAGCCAGCTTTCATGCTTAAGGTGGGACTAGAACTCACCATCTCCTGGTGATTGGAGTGAAATCACACAGCCAGCTTTCATGCCTCAGGTGGGACTAGAATTCACCTTAACCTGATGCCTTAACCACTACACCAAACCGGCTCCCAGCATGGTGTTTTCCTTATGCAATTAATAATGTTCAAATAGGAAAAAGGTTGTAGACCACATCATCATGCACACATCTCTTTTATTTCACATAAAAGTTCTGATTGGCTGAGTTTTTCCATTGCATAGAGAACAAGGACTTGAACCAAGGATGTGTCAGAAAAATAAAGATTGTGGCCCAACCATGCAATCAAAGCTTAATCTCTTTTTTTATACGCATTGTGACAAAAAAATGGCAGAATTTCAAGAAGTAAAATCCAATGAGCTTTGGATTAAAGTCTCACTACCCACAATTTGGCCATACCAGTTGAACATGCTAAATATGGAATATCTGAGAGCTTAAATTAATGAAAGCCAGTCCGAACTTGATTGCATTCTTCTATTTTGGCAGATGCTGTGCCTTCATGGCCAATCCTAAAAAGCAAGAAACTGCACCAGGGGACTGAAATCCTTATCCTAATTTGAGCCACCAATCTCTGGGCATTTGCCTACCTGGGAGAGTAAGAAAAGGCAGCCTGGGAAGTGAATGGGAAATGAGACTTTAATAGCTCTTTAGAGTTTTCAAGCTCTAAAAATAGGATAAACTCATGGGTCCTCATCTATAATGTATGGAGTGTATTATATCACACCACACACCTGCAAGCCTCTTATGCGAGGAGAAAATTGTGAAATTAGGGAACTGTTTTTTCTTCTTCTTTCACATTCAATGGCCTTTTTGTCCCCTGTCTAGCATAAAGGAATCAAAAGAAACTTCATTAGCACCTAGCACTTCTTCTGCACAAGAGGCAGAAACCCAAAGAGTTTGCTGTTTGAGAGAGAGCTCAGTGATAGATCCGTGGGCTGCATGATATGGTTTGAATTGTCTTATGACAGTGAATTATTGAGGTTGGTTCAGGTAAAAAAGATCAGGTCTGCACATGAAGGTGCAATTAAACTGATTTATTGCTAAACAGCCTAGGCACAGGAATCTTCTCAGCTAATAATGGTTTGCAGCCTGCTTAGAGTTAGATAAGGGTCCAGGGAATTCTAGGAGGGTAAGACTTAGGCTGCTTGTGGCTATGTAGGGATTCTAGGCTCTTTTAACTCCGCCCCCAGATTCTGCCACTCCTACAGGGCCTGATCCTGTCCCTCTGTAACTTCCAGAAGAAAATTAAATAACTAAGACAGTGATTGCAGATACACTTTCATTCATCAATAAAAAATCAGGAAGTCTAATTAAGTTATTAATATTAGTTAATTAAGATATTAGCAAGCACATTGCTATTGTGATTAATTTTGTTTATGGATGGAGTTATATTTTCATCAGAAGTCATCAAGCCTGGCCACTTTGGTGAGGAGGAATCCTTCCTAGTATATTTGCTTGTGGTTTTCTGCCCCTTTTTAGGGACATCAGGAATTGGCATGGACACATAAAAGATACCACGGGGCATAGGAGCGGAACCCATTTCTATAGTAAAAGTGTAGCAAGTTGGATTTCTACAGGAGCTGTTCAGAGCTTTGTAGGCCTTGGTGGCGCAGCGGTTAGAGTGCAGTACTGCAAGTACTCCTACTGCAGTTTGGTAGATCGAAGCCCACCAGGTTCAAGGTTGACTCAGCCTTCCATCCTTCCAAGTTGGGTAAAATGAGGACCCAGATTGTTGAGGACAATAGGCTGACTCTGTAAAACCACTCTGAGAGGGCTGTAAAGCACTATAAAGCAGCATATAAATCTAAGTGCTATTGCTATAATATGGCCTAGATCTAGAAGATCCCTAAAGTCCCTTCCAACTCTATTATTCTGTTAGTCTACGTAGGTCCTGTATTACCACCCCAAAAATACCATTACTCAAAGTCTTCTAAGAAATTTGCTTCACAAACTCAGATTGGATTCCTCTGTTGGAAGAACTAAGCAGGTAATTACAGAGATTCCATCACAACCCACAGGTCAGTGTCCTGGCCTGGGAACTCAAGTGAAACAGCTGGGCAAATCAGAAAGTATCTTTTCCTCCTGGCCATGTTTGTAGGTCATTGTTCTGTGCCACAGGTCATCATCACCTTTAATCTGCTGGATTTTGCTGGTAATTTGCACAGAATCAAAGCTTAAGTGTCGTATCCGCAATCAAGACTCGTAGTCGGTGACTTTCAATTCAAGCTCTTTATTAACACTGGTGGAACCGAACCGCCAAAGACAAAAAGCTTGCGGCTTTTATATCTTTGGCTTCGGCGGCCGCGGCCAATGGCAGCGATTCAAGTCTCCCGCTCTCGGCTTGAACCAATCGCGGGAGACTCCAATCGGGCCAATCAGGCGCGGCTCGCCTGGCCAATCAGAAATCCCCGCGCCTTAGCCAATCAAGGCACGGGGATTTCGAGTAGTCCATTTGCATACATGACACCCCTCCCCTCTTGGTTTGGTCTTCTCACGTGGTGTAGTCACGCAGGTAGGCGGGGCTCCGTCGAGTCCTAGATGACCTGCGCAATTCATTTCCTTGTTGTATCTCGGTAGGGGCGGTCATCTTTTTGGCTGCTCCTGCCTCTGAGCGAACCGGCTGGATGATCGGGCCGGTTCCTTCGCCGCGGCTCCCGCCTGGGCCTACCGGGTCGGTTGAGTCGCGGATTCCGCCGCTCCCGCTTGGCTTCTCCGGGTCGGTAGAGCTGGCCAGACGGTTCTTCTCTGGCTGTGACTCGTGAAGGCTGCGTTCTGGTGAGTTTTTAATTTTTATTTGTTCTTGTGGTTGTTTAACCGGGTGTTCCCTCCCCCCTTGGTTCGTGTCTTGGGGGTTGAGGTTAGTCAATGTTCGTGATCGGAGCTGGTCGATATGTCGTTTCCAGGCTCGCCCGTCGGTGGTTTGGAGCCGGTACGACTTTGGACCAGTGATCTGAGTTATGACGGCTGGGATCCATAGGGGGTCCCCCGTCATGTTTTTGGCGTATACTAGGTCGCCTGGGTCAAATGTCCGATACCTGGAGCTGGAGTCTGGGGGCTGTTCCGGATTGTAGGTTGGGTGTAGGCGGTCGAGTGGGGATCTCAGCTTCCTGCCCATCAGGAGCTCAGCAGGGCTCTTGTTGGTGGTTGTATTTGGCGTGATGTGCTGTATGAAGAGCAGCCTGTTGATCTTGTCGTTGATCTCCCCGTGGTCCATTTTCCGGAGGGTCTTTTTTGTAAACTGGACCATCCGCTCCGCCCTACCGTTCGCCGCCGGATGCGCCGGTGCCGTTAACGCGTGGCGGATGCCTTTTTCTGCCAGGAATCGTTCAAAATCGATGGATGTAAACTGTGGTCCGTTGTCCGAGACAACGACGTCTGGGAGGCCGTGGGTGGCAAACAGCTTACACAGTTCTTTAATGACGGCCTCCGTGGTGGTGGATTTCATGTCGGCCACCTCTAGCCAGTTTGAGTATGCGTCAACTGTGATTAAAAAGGTGTGGCCATTTGTGGGGCCGGCAAAGTCTAAATGTATTCTGGACCAGGGTCCCCGAGGTGTCTCCCAGTCCCGGATAGGTGCCGTGGGTGGGCTGGATCTGGTCTCCTGGCACCGGTGGCATTTGGCGACCCATGTTTCAATTTGTCTGTCCATGCCAGGCCACCAAGCGTAACTCCTGGCCAGGGCTTTGGTCCTGACGATGCCAGGATGACCCTCGTGCAACATCTCTAGGACCCTGTTCTGTAATTTAGTCGGAATTACCACCCTGTCTCCCCAAAGGATACATCCTCTCAGTAGTGAAAGTTCCGTCTGGCGCTGGCGGAAAGGTTTAAAAGTCTCGTTATCGTCTTTTTCCGGCCAGCCTTTTTGCAGCCAATGTAAGATTGGCGCTAAGTGTTTGTCCTTAACCGTTTCCCTCGCTATGTCCGATGCGGTAATGGGTAAACACTCGATGGACAGGGTATTTGTTGTTGGTGCAGGGTCAGGGTCAGAGTCAGGTAAGGGGGAACGGCTTAAAGCGTCCGCGTGCGATATCTTCTTACCTGGCTTGTGTAGCAGTTCATAGTTGTATGCTGCCAGGAATTCAGACCATCTTGTCATCCGGGGTGACAAGATGTTTGGTGTGGGACGGTTTCCCGCGAGAATGCCCAGCAACGGTTTATGGTCAGTCACTATTTTGAATGGGCGGCCATAAAGGTACTCGTGGAAACGCTTAACGGCGGCCACTATAGCCAAAGCTTCTTTGTCCAGCTGGCTATAGTTCCGCTCCGGTTTAGTCAGAGTTCTCGAGAAAAATGCGATAGGTGCTTCTCTCTGGTCTGGGAGGGTATGGCTGAGGACAGCGCCGACGCCGAAGGGTGATGCGTCGCAAGTGACAGCTACAGGTAGGGTTTCGCAGAATTGCATTAGGACGGCATCAGAGGTGAGGAGGTCTTTGGTCTTTTGAAAAGCTGTTTGTTCCCGTCTCCCCCAAGTCCAGGCTGCCTTCTTGTCCAGGAGTCTATGTAAAGGTTCCGCTGCCGTAGCCTTTTGAGGTAGGAAGACATTATAGAAGTTTAGTAAACCTAAGAACGCTTGCAGCTCTAATTTGGACTTTGGGGTGGGGGCTTCTTTGATGGCCTTTACTTTTTTCGTTGTGGGGTGGATGCCCTGTTGGTCTAGGAGGTAGCCCAGAAACTCTACTTGTTTTGTACAAAGTTGGCATTTTTCGCGTTTGACTTTAAGTCCTGTTTCTTTAAATTTCGTTAAGACTTGTCTTAAACGGTTTTCTAGTTCAGCTTCATTTGGCGCCGCCACTAATACGTCATCGAAGTAGGGCACCACCCCCTTGATGCCTTGCAGCAAGCGTTCCATCAGGCTCTGAAAGATGCCTGGTGCCACGCTGACCCCAAATTGAAGTCTGTTACATTTAAAAGCCCCCCGGTGGGTCACTATTGTTTGGGCCTCTGCCGTTTCCTCGTCCACAGGTAGTTGTTGATAGGCTTGTGCGAGGTCGAGCTTAGCAAAAACTTTGCCCCCTCCCAGTGAGTGCAGTAAATGTTGCACTACCGGGACTGGGTAGGCGCTTTGCTGCAACGCGCCATTTAGAGTGGCCTTATAGTCCCCGCAGATTCTTACGGACCCGTCTGGTTTTATTGGGGTCACTATAGGGGTTTCCCATCTGGCGTGATCTGTCGGTTGTAACACCCCTTGTCTGACGAGCTTGTCTAGCTGTTCGTCGATTTTGGGTTTTAATGCAAAGGGTACCCTTCTAGGCTTAAGCCGCTTCGGGGGAACCCTTGGGTCTAAATCAAATGAAATAAGGGGCCCCTGGTACTTGCCCAATTCTCCATTGAAGACCTCCTGGAATTCTTCGGTTAGCCGCTGTTCCCAAGCTTCAATGGATACGTGGTTGACACCTGTCAGCGCGATGTTAAGCGGAGCAAACCATTGTAACCCCAGCAGGCTAGGGCGGTCGCGGTCGACTATTGTGAGTGGAAGTTGTTCTGTATGGCCTTTGTAGGTTATGTTAAAGTTCTTGGTGCCCACTACCGGAACGCGATTACCTTGATAGTCTTTTATGATGATTTTTTGGGTAGGTACGTTTCTTCTTTGTAGTGTAGGCACTAGTTGCTTGATTTCGCGCCAAGCAATCATAGAAAGGTAGGAACCGGAGTCCACTTCCATCTTACATGGTCGACCCTCTATGTGAACTTCTACGTGAACCTTTCTAGCTCCGTCGGAAATGGCGTGGCCAATGGTCACCGTCTGGTGGGTTTCCTCTTTGCGCCGGCTGTCACTGCTTCTTTGCGATCGTTGTCTCTGGTCCCATCGACCCGTTGGCTGGCGCTCTCTGGCTCTGGGCGGGGAGTTTTCTCTCTTCCTGTCAAGTTGTTCTCGTTTGGGCGGGCTGCGGGGTTTTTTCTGGCGGCAAACTCGAGCGATGTGGCCTCGTCGGTCACAATGCCTGCAGATAGCGTCGAAGAATCGGCATTCTGACCTGGGGTGGTCGCCGCCGCAACCGGCGCAGTTGGTCCTCGACCTGCGACCTCTTTGGCTTCGCTGTTCGCCTCGTCCCATTTGTACACGGTGTATGTCCTCCTCGTCATCTGACGCGCTGGAGGTTGATTGGTATTCACCGTAGTGTGCGGTCGCTTCGCTTCTGGTGTCGGCCGGCCTCGCGGGGTTGTTGTTCCCGCCCTTCGCGTCAGATCTTCGCATGGTGTCTGCTGACGTGCGGGTGGCTTCTGCTGCTGCGGCCGCAGTGAGGGCATCGGCTAGGCTGATGTCGCCTTTTGCCATGAGACGGCTCTGGAGTGTCGGATCCCATAACCCGAGCACGAAGCGGTCTCTGATGAGACTATTAAGCCCTTCAAAGTCACAGAGTCCTCCCAGGCGCCGTAATTCAGCGACAAAGTCGCTTAATTTCTCGTTCGGTTTCTGGTTTCTGCGGTAGAACTCGTTTCGCCGTATCAGGATGGAGACCTCGGGGGCGTAATGGCGTCTCAGTATGGGCTCGAGGACGTCCCAGTCTATGGCGGTTGCGTCTGCTGGTTTGGCCAATGCCTTGGCCATCTGGAAGACTTCTGGTCCGCAGTGTGTGAGAAAGACGGCGCGTTTTAGCGGGCCCGGGGCGTCCTTCATGCCGGCGCATTCCAGATACATCCGGAATCGATCCGAGTACGATTCCCAGTCCTCGGCGGCGGGGTTGAAGGGAGCGGGCGGTGCTATTTTCGCCATCTTCGCTGTCGCTGGTTCTTAAACGGATACGGGGTTCGGTTCAAAGGCGAGATCCCACCCTCGTCGCCAGTGTCGTATCCGCAATCAAGACTCGTAGTCGGTGACTTTCAATTCAAGCTCTTTATTAACACTGGTGGAACCGAACCGCCAAAGACAAAAAGCTTGCGGCTTTTATATCTTTGGCTTCGGCGGCCGCGGCCAATGGCAGCGATTCAAGTCTCCCGCTCTCGGCTTGAACCAATCGCGGGAGACTCCAATCGGGCCAATCAGGCGCGGCTCGCCTGGCCAATCAGAAATCCCCGCGCCTTAGCCAATCAAGGCACGGGGATTTCGAGTAGTCCATTTGCATACATGACATTAAGCATCTCACTTGGTATTTCTAACTTAAGAGGGTTTTCCAAAATCCTGAGTTTGTCTTCTATTAGGTTGGTCCATCTTCATTCCTCACTTATTTAAGATCACTTTCAAGTGAAAAAGGAAAGTGAAAATATAGGGAGGGGGGGAAATATAAGTTGCTTCTGTAGAGTTTATGCACTGGAGGTGGTTAAATGAGGAAACCAGCCAGTGAAATCCCAAATATTGAAATCAAAGGATTTCCTATAACCAGAGCAAATTCATTTCTTAATCTGCATGATGTTCCTGGCACAAAACTTCCATATTTTAACTTGCATCGTTGCCTCTCATTCTACCATATTGTTCCAAGGAGAGAAGCTTGTTTAGAACCAAGGTCTCTATTTAGTGTTGCATCTTGGGGTAGGTCCATAAAGGCAAAACTGGCTTTATGCTGGCTTGGTTTCCTGCAAAGTCAGGGGCACAGTAATGCTTTTAGAAGCTGCCTGCAATGTAAATGGTCCTTGCTTAATGACTTTCTGCTTAGTGTCCATTCAAAGTGCAGTGGATCCCCCAAAAGGTACTTATGACTCCATTTTAAAGTTCTAAGGGCGGCACACACACATATACATACAGGGTCACATATGTTTGTGTGTGCACTTGGCAATCAGCTTGCATTTACAGCCGTTTGCAGTGTCCCCAGCCATGTGATTGCTCTTCAGTGTTTTTTTTGCTGATTTCCGGAGTTGACTTCTGTTTTCTGGAAAAAAACACTCATCGGATATTGGATTCATTGAAATAACCTAAGCCTTGGCTTAACAACCATGCCATTTTCTCAATGACCACTTCCATAAAAGTCATAACATTGGGCACAGTCACATATATGAAATCTGTTTAATGAAAAGAAGAACCAGGGGTGACATGATAGCAGTTCTCCAATAGCTCAGGGGGTTCCACAGAGCCTATTCTCCAAAGTACCTGAAGGAAGGACAAGAAGCAATGGGGTGGAAACTCATCAAGGAGAGAAGCAACCTAGAACTAAGGATAAATTTCCTGAGAGTTAGAATAATCTATCCGTGGAACAACTTGCCTCCAGAAGTTGTGGATGCTCCAACACCGGAAGTTTCTAAGAAGAGATTGGACAACCATTTGTCTGAAATGGCACTAGATTTCCTACCTGAGCAGGGGGTTGGACTAGGGGACCTCCAAAGTCCCTTCCAACTCTGTTTATTCTATTCTCTTCCCCTTCCCTTCCATCTATTGTTTCTTGTGCGTTTTGGTGCATTGGAAAATAGCTTGACCTTCTCGTCTTTGTAGGAGCCCCTCAAATATTGGGACACTGCTATCATGTCACCCTCTGGTCCTTTTCATTAGAGACCTATCCAATTCCTGTAACTATTGTTTGTATATTTTAACTCCAGCCCTCTAATCATTTTTGTTGGTCTTCGAATGTTGTGCATTTGGAGATTGCCAACTTAGGAGTTTTATTGTCATTCTATAAGGAACTTTGAGATGTTTTTATTGACCATGGAGGCTTTAGAGAAAAGATAGTTTTTCTTTATATGGTTATCTGAGCAGGCTCTTTGAAAGCACGACAGCATTTTTATTCATGGCTAGAAGACAGTATATATACTGTCTTTTCTCTAAAGCCTCCATATATATATATCATGGTAGACACCTTCTATTTAAATGCACAGTTCCTTTAGGCCAACGTTGGCTTTATCAAAAATGTTCTGTATGCAGTGTTTACATAACTGTGGTGGATGGTATGAGGAAACAGAGCTGTGGCATTGCCTTAAATATTTCCAGACAAGGGGAAATTTAAATGAGAGCTTTTATCACCAAACTGCAGATAATGTCATGTTTCAGAAGCCAGATCCGAGAGAAAAGCCAGTGAGGTTTATAGAAGAGCAGATTGCATTTTTAAGTAACTTAAAATAGTGTTTGGTATCATTTGACATATTCTCACTGCAGGCAAAGAAACAACAACCATGCCAGGAGCATTTATGTTAGAGAGCCCAGTAAAAAAGACTAGAAGGATATGGCCCCATTGACTGATGCCCTGTTATTGCAATGAGGGTCAAAAATAATACAAAGCAGAGCAATCTCATCTCCACAATGTTTTTTTGTATGTTTTTTTTTTCCTCTTATTGACTTTTTAATTCTTTCTTTAGAGAAACGACACCATCCATCTTTAGAGATGAGAAGGTACAAATTTAATGAGTACCATTTTTGTTGGTTAAAAAGATGTTTGTGGGTCATGTTTTATCAGAGAATACATTGATTTCCAATACGTTGTTTTCTCAAACGCTCATTGTGCTCTCTTAATTGTCCAGTTTGAGCATAATAGTTAATTGTGGTCCCACCCCACACCCAATGTGGATGAATTGTGGTGAGTTGTATCATATATACTACAGCGTCCCCTTTGCCTTTCAAGTTATGCTGAGGTGACAGTTTCAAAGCCAACGTAAGAGTTTAATTTTTAAGGTGTGATTAGATTTATTGCCAGTGTTTGCTGCAGCAGACTGATATTATTTGATAGATTTATATTCTTACTTTTCTCCAAGAGCTCAGGGTGACATATATGGGAATAATCCTTCATTTAATGCCGACAAGAAAAACCAGTGAGGTTGGCTGGATGAAGGGACCAGCCTAAAGGAAGCCAGTGGATTTCTACAGAGGAAGATAGAATTTTGATCTCTCATCTCCTAGTCCAGTACCTTAACTACTACATCCTATTGATTGCCAATATGAAAACTCTTAAAATAAACTATGAAAATAAACTATTCATCTCAGGTGGTCCTCAACTTACGGCCATAATTCAACCCAAAATTTCTGCTCTTAAGTGAGACATTTATTAAGTAAATTTTAAGACCTTTCTTACCACCGTTGTTAAATGAATCATTGCAGTTGTTAAGTTAGTAGCATGGTTGTTAAGTGAATCTAGCTTCCCCATTGACTTTGTTTGTTAGAAGGTCACAAAATATGATCACATGACCCCGGGACACCGCAACTGTCATAAATAATGCCACTTACCAAGCGCTTGAATGTTGATCGCGTGACCATGGAGATGCCACAATGATTGTGTGAAAACAGGCTGTAAGTCACATTTTTCAGTGACATTGTAACGTTGAACGGTCACTAAACGAAGTGTTGTAAGTCATGGGCTGGTTTTCTTTTCTATCACTAGCAATTTAACAGGAACTTGTATAGAAAAAGACGCTTCCCCACACAGCTCTTTGCTCCTCTTTAACCAGTGGAGGAATTATGAAAGTGAGATACACACGCCACCATTGTGGCAACAAGTGTTTGTGTGTGTGTGTATCCCTGCCCCCCCCCCCAGTGAGTCTGGTCTATCAGGGCAACCTGGTTCACCAAAATATGGGACGGAGCATACTGCTTCAACTTTTGCCTTTCAGCCCCAATCCAGGGGCCTTCGCAGGCAGCCGATTTAGTGACAAATTATTTTTGTGTTGAATTTCTATTTACCGATAAAGAAATAAAAGGGATAAACTGGGGTGGCGAGAGCTAGCTAGTGTTAACTAAAAAGACCATTCCAGTTGGGGGAGAAGGTCTGTCTCTCTACCAAATATCTGAGGTTGAGACTCCCTAGCAAGAAATTCTGCCCACAGCCTGGAGTTCGATCCTGACGGGTCTCAAGGTTGGCTCAGCCTTCCATCCTTCCAAGGTTGCTAAAACGAGGACCTCTATTCTTAGGAGCCATATACTGACTCTTTAAGCCACTCAGAGAGGGCTGCACATCACCATGAAGCGGTATATAAGTCTAAGTACTAGTGCTGTTGCTACCTAACAGGACCTCCATTTGGTTTAGCTATGTTGGTTTGGTCTTGACTCAATGGACTACAGGTAGCCCATCCCTAGCATGGTGATTTTTCACACTTCTACACCTACAGATCAGGTAATCAGGCTGGAACTTTGAGAATACATGTAACTCTCTCCTCTTTTCCTATTCACTATATTTATTTATTTATTTTTCTTCTACAGGATTGTTGAAGTTCATTCACCGGATGCCAAGCACATCTTGGTGCTAAGGAGTAAAGACGCGAGCACCGCCCAGGCCTGGTTCTATGCCATCCACTCCTGTATCAGCGAGCTCATTCCCAAAGTGATCTCAGAGCTCAAAGATCAGCTGGGTAAAGCAGGACTAGCCGGAGGCCGAGAAATTAGGCACTTGGGTTGGCTGGCAGAAAAGGTAGTGCCAATTTTTTCCTCTTGTCTTCAACAGCCCCCCTGCATGTGCTTGAATTCTCAGGACTTTTAGTTTGGTATTAAAGAATCAAAGAGGTTAATTAGCTTTAAGTATTTGAATTACGCATGTGCCACTCCTACAACTTAATTTGGAGTGGCTTTAAAGTAATCTCACAGCCTTGGGTCATGAAAGGTCCAAATCAGGTGGCAAACAAAAAATCCACCCTATTTTTGAATCAGATCACGATTCAGAATTTGGGTGGCGAACAAAATCCCCATGAAAAGATTCCCTTTCTCCGCCGATTTCCCCTTGGGCCACCATTTTTTTTTTTAGTTCACGCATGTGCAGTCGGTCATGCTTCAGGACACAACCAAATTGGGTCGCCACCGAAGTCTGGGAAAGGATTATGGTCACGACCCGAGCCTCCACTGTACCTGATTGAGGTATTTGCTTTCACTCTGTAAAGATAGATGCCTTAAAAGATTAATTGAAACAAACCATTTGGTCATTGGTCCCCTAAAGGTTCATTCATGTATACTCTAAACATATACAAAGGATGAGCATTTCCTCCAATTCTGGTCCTAACCTCATCTGATTCACCTTCCCTGTTAACATTTTGCATGGAGAGTGGGATGTTTTTATCCTGACCAGTTGTATATGCATAACAGTTGGGATGTCTGCATTAGCTGGAAGACTCATGGCATGAAACGTCTTTATGTAAGAAGAGACTAGACAGCCATTTGGAATGGTACTATAGGCTGAACTGCTTGGGGAATCTGCAGGGTACCTTCCAACCAACCCTGTTATTCTGTATTGTGTATATACAAAATTGTTTGCAGGCAAATGTTTCAATCAAGGTATAACTGTTTTTAGAATTTCTACATCAGGGGTGTCAAAATGGATTTTGTTGAGAGCTGGATTAGCATTATAGTTCTCTGCGGGACACCTCGTGCAGCACTCTGCTGGCCAAAAGGCATAGCAGGGGGCATGCAATGCTCCCTCTGCCCCATTTTCAGGCTCCCTGGCCTCCAACAGCACTCTGCCAGCCAAAAATGGGCCATGCAGAGCACCGCATGGCCTTTGATATTTCCTTTGATATTTCCAGCTGTGGGCCTTGAGTTTGACACCCCTGTTCTACATGATATAATCATGACAATTTTCTGCCTACTTAACTATTTATAAATGATTGTCCACAAATTCAAAGAACAAACAAAGAAAAAACAATGAATATGGCAAAACCTGGGACCCTCTTTTTGGTCAATGCCTTCTAACACTTTCTTTTATGGCCATGATAGCTTCTTAACCACCTGTTATAAGTCTTTCCATTCTTGTTTTGGAATCCCCCTCCCATGGTGCAGAAGACTTCTTAGCCTTTCGTGTTTGAGATCTCCCCACAGTGATTGACCATCTCCTTGATCTTACTTTTCATATCAGAGCATGATATGATATTTACTAGATGGCTCCTAGATGTCTACTTGCAGTTCTGAAAAAGCCTCAATTCTAAGCAACCTTATGAGGCCCTATATGTTTTTTTTTTAAATTTTAATCATAAAGAACATCTTGAGTTCTTCAAGACTTCTTTGCTAATTTTGGCAGACACATATTGTTATGTTTTGAGCATGGGCGAGAAAGAATGGAGACAAGCCTCTGAACGGTGAACTTCAGCTCTTTATTTACATTGTGACTTCTGCTTCAAAAGCAGTTAAACCCGCCTTATATAGGCAAACCCTGCAACTTTTAACCAATAACGAGCTAGGAGCACTAGCTCTTATAACCAATAGGAACTCTGTTAAGGGCCAATTGGATTCCCCGGAACGGGCCAATCCGGTCCGGCCGCTTAACAGCCAATCAGAAGTGCAGGGCCAGAACCCTGCACTTAACTCCAAGCTCACACTTTATTAAATCTTTATGCATACACAACACATATATAGGCTCTTATTTATTTATTACCAGCTAAATTTCGCTTTTCCTCAAGGTACATAAGGTACAATATATTCACTCTGAGAGATTCCAGATGGCTAAGAAGAATAAAAACCCAATATAAAAACAATAAAAAAGCAATAACCCCCCCACCCTCCTGGTGACAACAATCAAATGAAACATTTGATGGCCTCCATCTTATTGTGGGGTCTCAGGCCCCTTGGCACAAAACCAGGTCTTCAGGACCTTGCAAAAGAATGTCAAAGTGGGGGCCAGTCTTATATCCATAGAGATGATATTCCGTATGGTGGGAACCACCACAGAGAAGGCCTTTCTTCTTGATCCTGCTAGGTAGGCCTCAGTGGTGGTATGCTACCAGTTTGGCCCGGTTCAGCCGAACAGGTAGTTTTAAAAAAGCCTCTGACGATCAGCTGAGAGGAGGAAAAAAACCTCCAACCATCAGTTGAGAGGAGAAAGAAGAGAAAAGTGCAAGATTGACCCTCCCATCCACCCCTGTGCTTTTCTTTATCCTCTTAGCTATTTGGCGCTGCAGGCCTCAGCTGCTGTGTGGAAAGCTGCACACGGGTGTTAGGTGCATGCGCGTGCACAATCATCACCAAACCAAACGGTAGTGGAACAAGTAGGGATCCCACTGCTGGTGGGCCTGCTTAAGAGAAGCAACCCATAGCATTTCCTGTGCCCCCACTCTGATGAGTCAGGTAGAGGTGACTGGAAAAAATTGGACTTCAAATAACCTGGTCCTGAGCCATGTAGAGTTTTGAAGGTGACAACCAACACCTCGAATGGTTCTTCTTGTCCTCATATCAATCCTGTAAACTAGGTTAGTCACTATTGCTCATTAAGATCCATGCCCAAGTAAACCTCCCACAAAATGTAAGAAGCACAAGTTAATTTCTGTTGCCATGCCACAGTCTATGCACCAATTAAGAATTGGACTGTATCTGATGAATTCTAGTTGGACAATGTTTGTAGTGTATTTAAATAGAGACTTCTAGGGCGATGTTCCTATTGGTTAACAGAAGCAACAATACGATTGGTTAGTAACGTTAGTACCTGATTGGCCGCCAATAGCGGCAGGAAGTTTAACTAAATGTCATTGGTTGTGAGCCATGGAGCAGTCGCTGTAAAAAGGGCTGCTGCGGTTCGACTGCAGTTGAAGTTACTGTTATTATTAAAGAGCTGAATTCAACTCCGGTCTGCGAGTCTCTTTACTGGCAACAGAATAATGTTTATAACGTATTAGCCTTTATGATATGAACAAAGGATTTATTGCCTCCAGAAAGATATAAGTTACAGCTGATGGGAGCAGCATATGGAGAACTATTAGTTGCCTACCTTTGAGCTAAGATGTTTTATTATGTTTGTTGCCAAAATTGTGACCTTTCCAGAAATAGCATACTGTATAACTGATATCTGTGGGATTTTTTCAATGTAAAATACTGACCTTCTCATAAGAAAAAATAGGGTTTGATTAATGTTAATTCATACAAAATGTATCTGTCTTTATTATTACCCTATAAAGTAGAATACACTCTGGTTATATAGATGGACCGAATACTGTGAATTTTAACAAGTTTTTTTTTTTAATGGTGCATTTATTATATCTTATGTAACATGGATGGCTTTTCAGGGATTTGCAGTTTGAGCTGGATAATAGTAAAGTTTTGAGTGAAACTTCGGGGATTTTCAACTGTTCTTATTGCTCTGAGTCTCTGGATTCAGTATCCAGAGTTTGTCTTTATTCCTTGAGATTATTTTAAAAGGCAAGGAACTGGATGGTACACAGAATTTGAAAAGTGATGCCAGGGGGGACGTGAGCGACCTTTATTAGGTATGCATTCTATGTGTCTGAAGATCAACTTAAATGACTGGTGCCACTCAGATCTTTTTAGAGGTCACCTTTGGTAGGTAGACTTTATGAAGATACATCAAGAGTGTATTTCCTACAAGAGGAAAGGATTGGAGAAGGGAGAAAAGTTGGTTGGCTGGTTGTATTTTTTTTTTTTTTATTAGTCTAGCATTACTCATAGAATCCAGAATCAAAGTGTAGAATAGAAGAATACAATTGTGGTAATTAAAAGTTTTAGAGTTTCTCGTCCTCATTATT
The DNA here is from genome assembly GCA_033807585.1 of Hydrophis major. Taxonomy (NCBI): domain Eukaryota; kingdom Metazoa; phylum Chordata; class Lepidosauria; order Squamata; family Elapidae; genus Hydrophis; species Hydrophis major. The sequence goes on from CM066330.1 coordinate 17,010,219, forward strand.
TAGGTAGTGACTAGAAAACAGATTATTAAAATTGATTTTATGGATGTTATAGGGCTGGGCCACATCACATTTCTTCAACCATTTGTGGGTCACTTCCAAGAACCAGATGAAAGAGAAATTTAATAAAATTATTTTAAATATAATTAAAATCACATTAAATAAATGTAGTTAACTTGTTTATGACAAATGAAGGTGGATATACGTGTCCCAGGATAATGTTGCAGGATCCAATCTGGGTCAGTCACGGGGATCAGAGGTTTAGTCTTCCGAGGTTTTGGACTCGTGCTGGAGCCCATCTCCAGGGAACTTCTCTCTAGCAGAGTGTGTGCTGTTCTGTGTGTGGCATTTATAGTGTCTGTTGTAAATGGCTTTTTAGATGTTGATTGGGGTATATTGATGGCTGGCTTTTAAGTCATGAGCTGTTGTTTGCTTATGCTGCCCAGCCCTCATCTTCTAAGTACTTGATAGGCTGGTAGTAAAATCAGCATTCCTGTTGATTGATAAGGGGCCTGTTTCCCAGGCTTCAATCACTTCCCTGGCTGTTTTTGTGCCTGCTCGTCCAACAATCTTGGTAACTGCAAAATGGAATATGTGTCCTTGTTCATTACAGTGTGTAAGGCTACCAATGAGTTCTGGTCTCCTTGTCTGACCACTTGCTTTGTGTTCTTGCAATCTGGTGGTTAGTTTCTTCCCTGTCTGTCCTTCATAGTCACAGAGGGAATCCATACAGGGGATCAGGTAGATTACATTGGAAGTATCTCCCACCTACAAATGATATTTACAATGCATAATTTGTTCTCATATGAGGGAGGGAGGGAGGGAGGGAGGGAGGGAAGGAAGGAAGGAAGGAAGGAAGGAAGGAAGGAAGGAAGGAAGGAAGGAATAGGAAGGAAGGAAGGAAGGAAGGAAACCATGCTGGTAGGTTAATTGAGGGGTTGTTGACACAATGATACAGAATGCAGATTTATGGCTTGTGTGATATAATCAGCAGGAGAAGGAAACAGGCTTCCCTTGTTCTTTCATAACTTTTTTTTTTCATTTTTAGATGAACTACATCACTGAGAAAATTTGTGACCTGTGAAATAGGAAGAACTTAAATACTAGGCAGGTCTTCATCTAAACTATAGATTAATATTTTTTGGACAAGACCAATGAATTCCACATTCCCTTTTCTCCTCAAGAACAGCCAAGATGAGAAGTTTAGAAGCATATGCTTCTTGATCTAAAAATAGAACTTGGCCTAAAAATAAACCATTGTTTGCTTGATGGTTTTTATGACTTAGCATAGAAGTAAGCATTCTTTGCGGGCCAATGCTGCATTGTACATTTGTCAACAATTGAAGCTCAAAAGAAGAGTGAAGCATCCTCACCCACATCAGAAGATCTGGGTTTGAAGAGAGAGTTTAGTTTGATCATTTATTTTCCCTTTCTTTTTAATGGTGAATAAGCTTATTTTAGGGCACATTCGCTACATTTTTTTATAATTTGTCCCCTCAAAAAGGGCAGGAAAATATGCATTCAGTTTCTCATAATCACAAGCACAGAAAGCATTATTGATCATAAAAAGGGACTTTAGCGGCTCACTATGGCCCTGGGATTACATCACCCCATCTTGCATAGCATATATTAAACTAGGCTATCATGGTTTGTGAACTATATGCATTAGCAAGGGTGGGATGCAAATATTTTTACCACTGGTTCTGTGGGAGGGCTAATGGGCATGGCCATGTGACTGGGTGGGCATGGTTTCATCTTTTTTGTGCAACCTTCCTCCCGTGCTCCTTTTTGGGGGGGGGCTCCTAGGCCTCAGGGAAGCCTCCTGGAAGGCCGTTTTTGCTTCCAAGAAGCTTCCCTGAGGCCCAGGAAGGCAAAAAATGGAGCACAGGGAAAACAAAACCGCACTCCGTTTTTTTGCCCTCAGGGAAGTTACAGTAGCATTTTTACTACCGGTTCATCTGAATTGGGCCGAACTGGTAGAATCTCACCACTGTGCCTTAGTGTGTTTGATAATCACAGCTGTGTTTATTGAATAAACATGGTTTAAACAATCATGGTTGAATAGAATATGTGAAGCTTGGCACTGTGTCACCGTAGTTGAATAAGGCCGAACTGATGTATGAACTATTGATGAATACCAGGAGAGATCACCATTTCAAATTGGCTTGTTTCCTTAAACTAAGGAATACCAATTAAAAGTGTTTATATGATTACATTTATATTACATGTTGCTGTTCTTACAGAAACAATGCTAATAATAAACCATATTGGAATGATCATATTTACAGGAATTTACAGGCTGGGGAAAGTCAGCATAAAAATACATGATTATAAAAAGCACCTAAAATGTCCATTCTATTCCATTTCAGAGGAGTTCCCTTTCCCATAAGTAAGGTTATGCAAATCTGAGGTGCAAATAATTATCATGCATACATACATCAGTTAAGGCCTATTTTTAAACTTTCCTGATTGCAATTCTGTAATTTAATGTTCAAGAAGATGACATTCATTTAAAATAAACTTGCATGGAATTTTAAGATCACTTATGCATGAGGTAATTTTAATTGCGGCATATCAATTAATTGTTCTGATAACTTACTTGATGATATGTATATTAATAATGGCTACATCTCCTTTTCTTAAAAAAAAATAAAACCAAACCACCTTTTCAAAAGATAAAACGACATTTGGAAGATAATATTGTTAGGGACTTTAATGGTCATTTTTAACCCCTCTCTAAGAAAAAGGGTGTTGGTACTTACCTGACATGCACATTCTCTTTGAGCTGTTCAGAGCATCCAGTAGTGGGAGGTGCTTCAGTCTCTGCAAGTCTAGGCTGGGCTTAATTTGTGGAACGCTCCTCCTCCTCCACAGGACTCCTCCCCAGCGTTCCCCAGTTTTGGCGAAGACGAGAGAAATAACCGCCCTGGTCCTCAATGCCCTAACAAATTCGTTGACTGAAACAAGACCCCACCAGATGGAAAAAAGGGTGGTAAAAACAGGTTGGTCAGGAACAAGGCCCTTATCCTCAGACATTCCCCTTTCTAAGGGGTCTGCTTCTGACAGGGGCTCGCTGTCATGTATTGATCCTGATTCAATCTCTTCCATTTGATCAATTTGATCCACTTCTTCCTCCTCCTCCGTCAGCCCTTGGAGGGGGATCTCCCCTTGTAAATGTACCTGGGTATAGTGCTGCTCCGACCTGGTCAATGACCTCAGCGATTGGGAATCATAATCGGTGACCATAGGATATTTCCTGGTCATAACTGTGTGTTGAAGACCTGCTCCGATTCCCTGGTGGATTGCCATCTCCATCCAGGCCTTCATCCTCTCTGGAACTTCCTCTGGAAGAATGTCGTCCTGACAAAGACCAGCAGCCGTCGGAGTGAATGTAGCTTCGGGAGCCCTTCGCATGGTCAGTGTCCCAGATACTTGGGCCTGTTGGCCTTGGGGAGCCAGGATGAGAGGGAGAGATCTAGGGGAGGAGGAGGGTGGGAAGAGGTAGACGGACCTGGACTGGAGGAGGGGAAGTCCTGTGAGACCTTGTGCGCCGCCCGTGTATTTTTGTAAAGCTTCATAGCGCCGGATGGCATCCCTTTCTGAAGTTTTAGAATTCCTTTTAGCCTGCTTAGGTTTGTGCTGAGATTTGGCTTTGACCTTCAAGGATGAGGTCTGAGAGCTGCTACTGTCTGCCATTTTGATTGAAGTTGGAATTGCAGTATGCTTGTTATACAATGCAATACTGTGAAGGCGGTTGACATGCCCGGGGGCCAGATCTGAGGACAGACCGGTTGCCCTGATGATGTTTTTATTGCCCCCTTTCCTCTTTTTTTTTGTTTTTGAATAATACCAATTTATAATGAGTCGTATCTCAGCAATAATATTTTATTGATATTAAAATATTATACCAAAGAGAAAATTATTATTAATATTAATATTATTGTATTATTATATAACCACTAATATATGTGTGTGTGTGTGTTTTCTTAAGTTTTCACAGGTACTTACATGTATGGCATTCAGCTTTGTTCGGGTATTTTCCCACGTCATAGTAATGGTGCTTTTAAAGTTGTAGCAACGTTTCAGCAGAATCTCATCTGCCATCATCAGGCTTCTGTATAGTGTTCGTCTGTGAGTTAGACTTTTACAGTGGTTTCAGATTTAAATTTGGGGCAGCCTATTGCTGTGCCTGAATGGGTTTTTTTTCTTCATCCTGATTGGTTGAGAGTCTTGGTCTGTGTTTATTGGTCTTGGAGTTTGCTGTGTTCTGCTTCTAATATCTTCTGTCTGTTTTTTTTGGGGGGGGGCTCTTTTTGTATCTTGATTGGCTGGCAACATTGTGTTACTTTATTGGTGGCCTTTAGTGCAGCTTGGCTTCGGGTAAATGGATGGTTATCATTAGTTAGGAAGTTGGGTTTCATCTGGGTGCCTGGTTGGGGTGTGTTTGAGCTGGAGGTATCAGGGGGGATTTGTTTGTGCCCAGGTGTTTGCTTGGCTTGTGGTGTGGAGATTTTTTTGTTTGTGAGTGCAGGCTTCCAAATGATTGACAGCCTGGTGGAATCATCTCTTCTGTTCATGCTTTCTGGTCTTTTTTCAATCTCTATGGCTTCTCTGATGATTCTGTGGCTGGGATTTTCTATAGTGGCTAGGGTTTTGGTGCCATTGAAGTTGATGCTATGACCTGTGGCTTCCATGTGTTGGACTAGTGAGGAAGTGTGTTCCAGCTTTTTGATTGCATTTTTGTGTTCATCCAGGCGGGTGCTTATTCTTCTATTGGTCTGTCCAATTATGTGGATGGGCATGATGCACAGGGGATATGCCTTGGTTTTCTAGGTCAATTTTGTCTTTGGGGTTTCTGAGGATGGCTGCTATTTTTCTGTCTGTTTTGAAGGCAGTCTTGATGTGGTGTCTGTATAGTATCTTACTAATTAGAGGCACTACAGACAAAATTAGTGCTGAGAAACCAAACAGCCAAATTGAGAATGCCTAAAGGCCCAGATTGATAAGGGTAGAGGCCTTCAACAGCTTCCCTGCATAGGCGGACACAGGCCTAGGTGCTCGCTGTTGTGCCGCTGGGTTGATTGGGCTGTGAGGGTTAAGCCAACAATTTAACTGTAAGAATAGCCTCGAATGTAGAAAAAAATCAAGACAAGGGTATAATGGTCCCCAGTGTTCCTGAAGGGAACCTCTGCTCAGAACAGAGTTACCTCACACAGCACAAAATGGAATACAGGCGCACAGCCACGAGGTCCTGTAAGAAAATATGGTCTCTGGCCATTAATTTTTTGGCGCGCTCCCCAGCAGCAAACTCCCGCTATGTGAAGGAATAGCCTCCAATGGCTTTTCCTATAAGGCTAAACAGTGGGGAAGGGTGGAAGGCACTAAGCATTTGAATCCTCCACCCAAGTGGCGTTCAGAGGGGGAAGGAAAGCGATACGACTCTGTTGGGAGCAAAGCGCTCACGCCACTGTTCAGGTAAAAGATACTCTGCGGCAATCTGTCGGAATGGCAGGGGTAGAAAGATCAGTTGTGGGGAGGGGGCGCGGAGCAGCGTTGGAAATTGGCACTTCCCTGTAATGCGAGCGATCTCTGTAATGCGAGCCAACATCGAGAGATCGCAATGCGATTAGAAGGCTAAAGGATTCTAAAGACAAGCTGATTAACTTTCAAACCTGCTAGCAAGGAAAGAATTTTTCCTGTTTCGGCCAAGGAAGAATCACAAACACTGCCTATCTCTCATGAGGCTGAGCCAAAACTGGGGAACGCTGTGGAGGAGTCCCGTGGAGGAGGAGGAGCGTTCCACAAATTAAGCCCAGCCTAGACATGCAGAGACTGAAGCACCTCCCACTACTGGATGCTCTGAACAGCTCATGGGAGAATTTAATTGGGGGGGGGGAATTCAACTTGAAATTCCTGATATTAGCAAAAAGGAGGGACAAATTATCTGGATAACTGACCAAAGGGAGGAAGAAGAAAAAGAATGAGGTGGTGAAATGTTGATAATATTGAAAAGGAACATGTTAGAAGAAAGGCTGTAAAATGGGGTAAAACTCACTTAACAACTATCTCGCTTGGCAACAGAAATTTTTGGCTCAGTTGGACTCGAGGATTACCCGTAGAAAGAATATCCTATGAACATGGGGGAACATGGAAGAAAAAACGATAGGAATTATAAAGTTTCTTAGAATGTGGCTTGTATAGCTGAGTGAAGTAAACAAGCAGATGAATGAAGAATGGCTGCAGTATTTGGGTTTGCTAGTCTCAAGAAAAGAAGAATTAAGAGTGACATGATAGCAGGATTGCAGTACTTGAGGAGCTGCCACAAAGAAGAGGAGGTCAAATTATTCTCCAAAACACCGGAGACCAGGACAAGTAACAATGGATGGAAACTAATCAAAGAGAGAAGTAACCTGGAATTAAGGAGAAACTTCCTAACAATGAGGACAATTAATCAGTGGAACAGCTTGCTTCCAGAAATCGTGGGCGTGATTTCAGAAATCACTGAATGTTTTTAAGAAGAGTCTAGATGTCTAGCTGTCAAACTGGATTTCTTTGAGGGCTGGATCAGCATTGTAGTTCTCCACAGGACGGGGGGGGGACACGGGACGGATGCTTCCTGCAGCACCCTGACAGCAGAGGCTGTGGTGGCCGAAAACCGGCTGCACAGGGCCCACACACGCCCCTACCCAGCCACTTGTTTTGGCCAGCAGAGGCATTGCAGGCCTCTGATATTTCCAGACCGGCCCAGTGGGCCAGATTTAAGCACCCCGCGGGCTGGATCCAGCCAGCAGGCCTTGGGCTTGACACTCCTGGTCTAGACAGTCACTTTTCTGCAATAGTATAGGTTCTCCTACTTGAGCAGGGGGCTGGACTAGAAGATCTCCAAGGTCCCTTCCAGCTCATTCATTCTAATGTGCAGCTGAAGGAAGTGATTGGAACTGTGAAAGTGGGAATTGTGAATAAGATTTGGGTTGTGGTCAATAGATGCATTTGTTTCTTGAATTGGAGATTGGTAGAAAAGTAAAGAGGTTTCATTTGTGGTATTGTGGTTGAAAGAGTCAAAGGTTAGTTTTGAAGCTGGTCATTGTGTTGTGCGTGGGGTTTTATGAAAGCTGTTAAAAACTCTTTGGCACCTTTTGTTTATTATTCATCTAGTTAACAAAATTTGATACAGGAGTACTGTTGTTTGGTTATGATTAAAGCTATGATTAAGAAGAGACTCATTTCTACCTCCATAATTACTATGCTAAATGCTAGTTGTCCCTACTTAGGCTCTTGAATGACTTTGGTCTTTTTGGTTTATTTGATTGTCCTATTGTCTTGGCTCATGCTTAGAAGTTGGAGGTTGAGGGCACTTTGTTACAGTTTTGTTCCTAGTTTGAGTGTAGCTTTCAGGCAATTAGAACTGGAGAACTTCTGTTCTCATTTATGGTTTTGGGGCTGGGTGGTAGAAGTCACCCTCATGCCATTTTTAGTATACAGTGGAACCTCGGGTTGCAACCGTAATCTGTTCTAGGACTAAGGTTGCAACCAGATTTGGTCGTGATCAGAAGCACAACCCTCTGTCCATGCGCAGACCAAAAAAAAAGTCACCAGAGGGGAAATCACCACGGCAGGGAAAATCGCCATGGCGATTTTCGGGTTTGCTTGGTCGCCACCCAAAGATCTGTTCGTGACAAAAAGCAAAACTGTTCTGAAAATTCTGGTTGTCCTCCTATTTGGTCACGAACAGAAGCATTCGTGACCTGAGGTTCCACTGTATTTATAAAACCATGGAAGTAATACGCTGGATTTCTTTATGTGGATGATAACCAGGTTTATGTCTCTTTTCCATCCCCGCCTAATGTACCACATAACCAATTCTTTTCTCAAAGACCAGTGTTGGCGAACCTATGGCATGCGTGCCAGAAGAGGCACGCTGAGCCACTTCTGCCAGCATGCGAGAGCTTGCCTGGAAGAGCCTCATTGCGCATATGCACATGCCGCCCCCTTACAGCTGATTGTTGTGTAGCTGGCATGCATGCACAGGGGGTGCAAAAGACACACGTGCATGCACAGAGATGCATGGGGGGATCGTGCGTGCATGCGCAGATGGATGTCACATGGGGGTGATCGTGCACACATGGGCAGAGATACAGTGCACAGGGGTGATGCACGCCCATGCGCAGATGCATGGCATGCGGCGGGGAATCGCGTGTGTGCATGCACAGAAGCACAGTGCACTGTGGGGAATTGCACATGCATGTGCAGGGGGCATGGGGGGGGCAGCATGCATTGCCTTCTTTGTGCTGGCATGCAAGCGCATAAACGCACACTAATTAGTCTGGATGAGGTACAACAAACTGAAAATGGAATCTTAAAAAAATATCTAATGGTTTGGTGAATTAGGAAATCTCACAGTTTGAAGGAGTCTTTCTCATTCTAGAGGAATCTGTCCTATGAGATAAAATACAGAATTTGGGACTGAACCACCCCTGTAGATGATGTGTCTAGGTTCAGAAGCAACCTGGAACTAAGGAGAAATTTCCTGACAGTGATTTCCTGGTTTCAGCATGGTGACATCTTCTGACTGTTTATTGTGAAGCCTTCTGTTTGTCCAATGCACTGAAATCTCTGGGTGCCTTAAAGATTCCTTATTTATAGTTTTTTAAAAATTCAGTGTATTTATAATTTATTAATTAGTTATTAAGTTTTTAGCCAGCACAATTTTGGACATAGTGCATTTAAAAAAAAAAAAATAGAATAAAACTCTGCTATTAGTTCAGAAAGCAGGAAAGTAATGTCAGATGGATAAAAATTATGTTCATCCATTCTTGATGTGAAGAAATCCCCATAAAACTGAGGATTTAAAAGTGTGTGTGTGTGTGTGTTTTAATGCAACAAAATAATTGTATGGGCACAGGTGAATCTACTCAGTAAGGGTATTTCATAAATGAGACCCAAAAGCTGCTTTCCGCAAGTATGTTTATAATAATTGTAAAACCGAAAGAACATGATCATCAACTATGAAAAATGCCATCTGGGTAGAAATGAACATTGAAGGCCAACTTTTATGCAAAGCATTAGAAAAAATGTCCTTGAATTTTGAAAGCCTTAAAAATCTTACAATTGAAATTCCGTGCCAAAGCATATGTTGTGCAGGACTGTTCCTCACATCTTCTTCCAACATGTGGCTCAGATTAGTAGATTTTGCCAACACAAATATGCAAATCCAATTTTGATTATTCCTTTGCATCAGTAGTCACTCACAAGAGGAAGCCATTGTTAAACAGTATCTCTGTGTATTTTCTCTCCGTATGGACACATGCATGCACAAAACAGAATTCTGGAATGCTTATTAACAAAACATTAAAACACAATTGCAGACCACAAGCCAACCCAATAAAGCGACCCAGCTGCAATATTTGAAACGAAATCCGTCAGTAATTAATTCGGCAAGCAGTACCAATAGTAGTTAAACCAGTATTAAAAATGAGAGAAATTCAAACGGCTTAAGGCAGGGGTGTCCAACCTTGGCCACTTTTTAAGATTTGTGGACTTCAATTGCCAGAATTTCATGGTTTAAAGTTGCTACAGTTAGACAACCCTGGATTTCATAAGATCTCTCAAGGAAAGGATATCAGATAATCAGAGTTGGAAGGGACCTTGTAGGTCACCCCTTGATTTTTTGATTCTTCCCCAACTAAGGAAAAGGAACTATAGTTGGTTTAAATTAGCTAGATTAGGTATTCAAGTAGAAATCACTGAAGCTATTGTTTGTTATATGTCTTGAGAGCACCAGGTTGCAGAAGATTACGGGTAGACTTTTGACTTAGAACCAGTTGCTTATCATTCATTTGAAGTTACAATGGCTGTCTAAAATCTATTTTTGTTGATTTACTTCCTCAGTCATGTATTATATTTTGGATGTTTGGCAGCCAGCTCACCCGAGGGCCATTTGCAACATCTTGTGATCACATGATCTTGATTTACGCCTTTTTTGTAGGTTTCTAACATGAATTTCCAGCACACCCATTGGGAAAAAATGATTTACTTAATGATCATGATGTTTGTGGCTGCTGCAAAAAGTGTCATAAAATTGGATCCAATCAGGTGATTTTTCAACTTAGGACCATAACGACTTACTATTGTTATTCCAGGCTCAATTATGGTCATAAGTCAAGAACTACCTGTAGTTAAAATGGTTTACCACTTTAGTGAAAATGTTCCTTACCCGCAACTCATTACTGCTTAGTTGCATATCAACATTTTCATTCAGCCTGGAACATACCTAGTATAATCCCTCGTACAGTTCAGAAACATTTTTCCCAGCTGTCTTGAGTATTTACTGGAATAACTAGGAGGCCTGGGGTGTGATTTGAGATCATATCCAAAGGAATGAACAAATCCCCCAAATATTTAAAATATAAACCAGATGCCACTTGATAATTGTCCTGCACTTGCTACCTCAAGCAGTCTATAACAAATAAGCCAAACAAATAATTCAAACAGGAGGAGAAATCTCCGCAGTTAAAGGTTGTGCGACTTTGAACTGTTTTGCTTGTGACACCTGTAGAAATTAAGGCTATTCTGTGGAATTAGTAGATGAAAACCCCTTTTAGTTAGTGGGGCTGAGATTAAAGAGTTTGGCTATGCTGGGTGGGAATCCTGAGCCTGGGGAATCTTCATTATTTTAAAGGAATATCTAGTTGGAGAAGAGTGCTGCAGAATTACAAAAGCATATTTCAGCAGTTGTTAACATTAAATAAAAATATAATATGCTATTTTGGAGTTGGGTGGGTGATTTCATTTCTCACAAATGAGTAGCAAATGATTCTGAAGAGGGACATGTACCAGAAAACTGAACAATTTCCAGAAGGCATATGAAACTTTTCATTAATCTATTTACCTATCATTCTATATGCAAGCCATGTTTTATTATCCGTTAAGAAATGTTCTGGCACCTTAGATAAGGCTAGAGAAAATGCAGTTTTAATATAATTTCTTTATTATAAGTATTTTTTAAAAACCAATTTAGTTTGACTTTTGGACCAGGATCAATGGAATTTGGCAACAAAATTGGCAATGATAGAATTTCCTTTTTGGCATTGCATCGTGCCTAAATTAGGTCACAGTAGCTTGTTCATTGAACTCTCATTTTAAAAAGCTTTTGTTCTTGGAAAAAATAAGCATTTTATCTGATCGTACTGTATTATGTTTACTGATTAATTGTCTTACTAAGTATTGGCATGAAAGGAGACCAAGAAGAGTGTAATAAATCAATTCCCAATGGCTAATATATGGCAAGGACCATTATTCTATATTTAATTATTTCTTTTTTTTTTTTGAAACAAATTTTATTAATTTTAAAGACAAACAAATCATCATCAACCATTGAGTACATAAAGCCTCTTTCCATTATAAATTTTTACAAGTCGGATAAAACCATTTTACACAAACACAATTCTATTTTACCTCATTTCCACATGGACACACAAAGATCCTTTAACAAAGAAATTTTATGTTTTTGTGTTTTGTGTGTTTATGTTTGTTTGAGAATTAATAAAACCTTGGAGGAATGTTAGATGAGAATAACGGTAAACAAATCAGAGAGAAATGAAGATGATGACTATAAAATGGATAAATATGGGGAAAATAATAATAATAATAATAATAATAATAATAATAATAATAATAATAATAATAATAATAATGAAATTGAATAAGAATAAAGATAAATAATGAGAGATTTATTTAATTATTTCTTTTTAACAGAATAAACAGATACATTCGCCTATACCAGGAATGTCAAACTCAGTTTCATTGAGGGCCACATCAGGATTGCGTTTGACCTCAGGGGTGTGTGTGTGTGTGTCTGGCCAGCTCGACATCACTCATGTCAGCACCAGTGGTGGCCCGAACACTCTGCCAGCGAAAATGGGCTCCCAAGATCCATTTTCGGCTGCAACGGCCTCCTGCAACCCTCTGCCAGCTCAGGAGGGCCACTCGCAGAGGCACTGTGTGCCGGTCCTTTGCTGTTTCCAGGGTGGTCCCAAGGGTCAGATCTAAGCACCCTGTGGGCCAGATACAGCCCTCAGGCCTTGAGATTGACAACCCTGCCCTATACAGTGGAACCTCCGGTCACGACCGTAATTCATTCTGTAACTTCGGTCGCAACGCAATTTGGTCATGACTGGAAGTAAGACTGACTGCACTTGTGCCTACAAAAAAAAAATGGTGCAGAAGGGGAAATCTGCACAGAAAGGGAATAGGCCACGGCCGGGTTTGATTGTCACCTGATTTTTTAATCGTGACCCGATTCAAAAATGTTGTGGCTTTTTTGGTCAGAACCCGATTTGGTTGTGATCAGAAGCATTCGTGACCAGAGGTTCCACTGTACTGTTAGATCACGTCATGGCAAAATAAGAACCACATGCCCAGAGAAGTGATAACACAGGAGTAAAAACATATTAAAGTTCTCATGTATCAGGCTGTTACGTGATTTTCAGATAATACCTAAGAGGCAGGAAGAAAGGAGGGCAGATAATAAATCATTCTTAAGTATCTTTACAGTAATTCTGAAATATTGCTGAATAAACCCTATTCCTAATCCTGATAATTGTGTGAAAAGGTTTAATCATGATGAACTATTTTGAACCCTACTCATCCTTCCCCATTCCCCTTTTTCTTGTATGTGTGTGTGTTTTTGCACCAACCCCACACGGACATGAAAAAGCATTTCACAAAACTAGAATGTGTAAAAGCCAGCCAAGTGGGACACAATATTTTTACACAATTTATCCAGTCTTTTACATCATTTCTTGGATGAAAATTGCCCCCAATCTGGCCTCGTATGTTTTTCCATCTTCCAATTAACTTGCTCATCCTTTTTCTAGTGGTGGCCAGAGCAATCAGAATAAGGAAGGATCTTGGTTTGGCCATGAGTTACAGCCATGAACTTAGACTCACGGTGTTCCTCGGACATTGCTTGGTTCACAGCCCAGGGCCAAACTTCACCAGGTCTTCCTATTCATCTCCTCAACCTTTCAGTCAACTCTCAGCAGAGAAAGGGTACTACACCAATTCCATTTCCCTCCAATCCCAATTGCATTTGTCACTGGCATCACTGTTGTTGTTAGGGACCAACAACGGCTTGTATTGTGCTCTCTGGAGGATTTTGTATACCTTGGCAAATGCCCAGATCTGATCGTGAAATAGGACGGCTTTGTAGAGCATATTTGGTTCAGGAAGAGATTAGATGTGAAAACCTAGGCTCTAGTTTCTTTTCATTTTCCTCTTTGCAATAATTCTCCCACTATTGCCTCCTTCCGTGCCACCAGGGTCAAAGGTATATATTATAGTCCATTTCCTGCTGTGTGGGAAGTATCAACATCCTGTGTTCACGGCTGCCTCTGCTAATCAGTGTCAACCGTGGAAATTACCTTGCTTTCATGGACTTTGATTACAAAGGAAACTTTTGCAAGGCTGGGGCCACCGAGGTCTATATTTGACATGCTTTACTTCTGCCCTGCGATTTCCTTTGCTTCAGACGCTTGGCAAACTGACTCATATTTATGACGGTTGCAGTGTCCCAGGGCCTCGTGATCATTTTTTATAACCTTGTGGCCAGAAAAATCAATGGGGAAGGCAGATTCATTTAACAACTGTGGCAAAAATGGTTGTAAAATGAGGCAGAAGTCACTTAACAGAAATTTTGGACTCCATTGTTGCAGTCATGAGTCAAGGACTACCTGTAGTAGCCTCATCTTCATTGTATGTATTCAAGCAGAGGCTAGGCAACCCTCAGTCAGGGGTGCTCTAATTTGAATTCCTGTACTAAGCAGGGAGGTTGGACTTAATGGCCTCTGTGGCCCCTTCTGACTCTGATTCTGTATATCTTAAAACATTCTTTTTGAAGTGGATTAATGGCTACGAGGAAGGAGAAATTATTTTTTCCTTGAAAAGCAGCCTCCCATTATGAAACCCAAAAGCACTTCAATTAAATTCCAACCTGCTTGAATACCTGCTAAAACCTGTTGGAGCTTGCCAATAAGAGACAATTTGTTTACTAAACAGGGACTCTAATTAAAATGGCTGTTCTCAGTTCATAATAAAGAATAGTTCTTAAAAAAAAAAAAAAGTCCATTTAATTACCGGTCAGCCAAATAGTAAACAATTCATTTTTAAGCCATTCAGCCAAATCTTCATTAAACAGCCTTGTTAACATAAGAAATTAAAAAGCCATCTGTTTGATTTAATTATTTAATTTAAGTTTTACTTTGTGTACACACACACACACACACTTACTTTATTACGCCTCCTATCTCCCCTACAAAGTGACTTTGAGTTGCTTACAAGTTATAAAATAAGTAAAAATAATGAAAGAATAAAAAGGCAAAGGTTCCCCTGGCATATACGTGCTAGTCGTTTCCCGCTCTAGGGGATGGTGCTCATCTCTGTTACAAAGCCAAAGAGCCAGGGCTGTCCCAAGACGTCTCTGTGGTCATGTGGCTGGCATGACTGAATGCCAAAGGCGCACGGAACGCTAACCTTGTGCCCCCTATTTTTCTACTTCCATGTTTACATGCTTTCGAACTGTTAGGTTCGCAGAAGCTGGGACAAGTAACAGGAGCTCACTCTGTTACGTGGTGCTAGGGATTCAAACCACCAAAGTGCTAACCTTTCTGATCGACAAGCTCAGCGTATTAACCACTGAGCCGCCGTGTCCCTTAATGAAAACATTGTTATTGTTAGTTGTGAGGTTGTGTCTGACCCATTGCGACCCTATGAAGGAAAGCATATTAATATTAAGCATATTAACACTTAAAAGTACAGATCGAACATTGAAAACTGTCCTAAAACCAGAACTAAGAGAGGGATGGGACAGGGATGACGTCTTCTTACCCCATCAGCCACCTCCAGTGATGAGTGTGTCGTCGTCCCCCTTGAGGACCCTAACTGCTAACTGCAAAGCCAGAAGGCCAAAAGGGAGGGGGCAGTTCTCACTTCTGACAGAAGAATGTTTCACAGGGATGGAGCCACAGCAGAAAAGACTCTTCTCCTTGAACCCACCTGCTGCAATTCCTTAGCAGACAGGATCCATGGCAGGACTCTTTCACTGGCACAAGTGGGGCGAGCTTTCCCATTGGGGAGAGACGGCACCTCAGACACCCCGGGCCCGTGTGTTGTAAGGCTTCATTGCTTCAGTAACAATGAAAACAATATTACAATATTATACGAGCCATGGTGGTTCAGTGGTTAGAGTGCAGTACTGCCGGGTAATTCTGCTGACTGCCGGCTGCCTGCAATTTGGCAGTTTGAATCTCACCAGGCTCAAGGTTGACTCAGCCTTCCATCCTTCCAAGGTGGGTAAAATGAGGACTGAGATTGTTGGGGGCAAGAGGCTGACTCTGTAAACCACTTAGAGAGAGCTGTAAAAGCACTGTGAAGCAGTATGTAAGTCCAAGTGCGATTGCTATTGTTGTATTGGACCATTTATACTGATTTTTCCCCCTCATTTGACAAATAACAGTACCTTTCCAATCTGGATAAAACAGTCCATATATAAGTACAGTAGGTGGGGATCATAATCTGCCAAGATTTTTTGCTTCCCATCATTAAGCTGGACTCCAGAGTACCTGTTCAATTCTCCTTGTTACATATCTCGGGACCTTCTTGGTAATGGCCTCCCCTTGGCAAAAAACCTTCGGGAAGCTAATTTGGCTGCATTTAAAACCAGAGAGTTAAAAAGGCATTTGGAAGCCATGTAATGAAATTTTCTGGGTTTTGTTTTCCTTCTTCCAGACTGTATTGAAGGTGCAGCTTCAAAAAGATATAACTAACTCTTTGATTTCAGAGTTGTTGTTTTAGAAAGTGTTATGTCTTTTATATCTTCTGGGAGGAGAACATATAGGGCTGAATGGAAGAGTGCTTTTAGAAATAAATTTAAGATGAATCCCTGAGGAATTGTGAGAAGCCACAAGCTATAAGGTCTTAGCGCTTGCCTGCACAATGGTTGACTCTGTTGGTTTGGGGACAAACTAAAGCAGGGATCCTCAAACTTTTTAAACAGGGGGCCAGTTCATGGTCCCTCAGACTGTTTGAGGGGGGGGCAGACTGGCTGGGCAGCTGTGGCTAAGTGGTCATGTGACTGGGTGGGCGTGGCCAATTTAGCAGTCCATTAAACAACACACACGGAATTAAACTTTAATTTGTTATGTTCCTAGGGATGGAAAGCAGATTAGTGAAGGCATGTGGCTGTCTTGGGGTGGGGGGTGAGGGGTGTTTCTGTGTATGTGTGTGTGTGTGTGTGTCTTTCCCTCCCTCCCTCTTTCTCTTGAGACTGGGTAGGCCAAAAATGGCCTCCATGTGTCCCAGTTTTGGCTTCCTTTGCCTCCAGAAGGTGGGGGTGGATTGGTGGGGTGATGTGGGCAGCGCAACCTCATGGTCCCGTGTGGGCCGGATTAAAGGCTTTGGAAGGCCATATCTGGCCCACAGGCCGTAGCTTGAGGACACCTGAACTAAAGTTTCTAAAGAAATCCCTTGTCTCACGACCAGCAAGGAGGCAGGATAGAATTGGGAAAGGTCACTTTGAAAGAAGGAAAGTTTATGGATTGGCCAATGAAGGCAGTCAGCAGGGAAGGGACAATGGTTTATGAAAGAAAACCTGCTAGACCTGTGATGGCGAATCTATGGCACGTGTGCCACAAGTGGCTTGTAGAGCCATTTGTGTGGGCATGCAGGCCCCAGCTAAACTTACCCGTGCATGTGTGCGCCTCCCAGCTGATTTTTGGACTGTTTGAGGCTTTTTTCGGCCTCCCAGAGGCTCGAGGGAAGCCTCTGCAGCCTTTGGAGGCTGAAAAACAGGCCCATTTCGTTACTTCCAGTATTTCTGGAAAAAACGGAAGTGATGAAACAGGCCTGTTTTTCGGCCTCCAAGGGCAGCAGAGGCTTCCCTCGAGCCCCTGAGAGGGCGAAAATGGCCTCCCCCAGGCTCCAGAAGCCACCCGGAGGCTAAAAACAAGCACTTCCGGTATTTCCGGAAGGCCCATTTTTCGGCCTCCTGAGGCTGCAGAGGCTTGCCTCTGGGAGGATGAAAAAGGCCTCAAACAGGCCAAAATCATCTGGGAGATGCACACATGCCAGTGCAGATCAGGGGTGTGTGTGTGTGTGTGTGTGGTGTGCTCATGCACAGGGGGCACAGGGCGCATTGCATTGTGGGTGCCAGCACGCAGGGGCTTTCAGCACACCACAAGAAAGTTCAACATCACAACATGAATAAAACCTATACAACCAGGGGGGAAAGCACTTTCTTGCATAGTGAAACTGTCAGAGTGGCTACAAAAAAAAAAAAAAGGATTGGATGAATTCATGAAAGCCACGCCTGTCTGTTCAATCTGGAAGAGTCAATGTTTTCTGCCGATTGAGGAAGGCCTGCCTCCAAATACCAGGAAACACCAGGGGAAAGATATACAGTATTCATTTCACACCAGTGACTCATAGCATCTTCTAATCTCATCCAACCATGGCTGAGCCAAAATTGCAGTAATGAGGACAAGCTTTATATCATTTCAGTGATAGCAGGAAGATGTTGTACAGAGGTCATAAATCAGCAGCGGAGAAATGTTCTGTGTCTCAGTATCCGGCTTTAAAAGCATCTGCCCCAAGGCCAGGAACGTTTCGTTGCCTTGCTGTGGGAAACAAAAGTTTGAACGCAGGTGGGCCTTGCTGTGACCCAGCGTGGGCTGGTCTTAGGTTTTGGCATTGTGGTATTTTGGCATGAGAAAAGCAGACTTCCCCTGAATCGTTTCCTTCTGCCTCTTTCATTGGAAATCTTGCTTTGTTTTATCCAGGTGCTGGGAGAGAATGAGAAACCTTGGAAAGCTGTTTTGGTTGCTTTGACAGAGAAGGACCTCTTGATATTTGAAAGCATGCCACGCATCAAGGAAGCTTGGTTTAGTCCACTGCATTCCTACCCTCTCTTAGCTACCAGGTATGTTCTTTTTTTTTTAGCCCAGAATATATATCGGAAGTGATATTCAGCAGGTTCTGACCAGTTCTGGAGAACTGGTAGCAGAAATATTGAGTAATTTGGAGAACCAGCAAATACCACCCGACTGGCTCCGCCCCCATCTATTCTCTGCCTCCCGAGTCCCAGCTGATTGGCTGAGTCTTCTTTTGCTGCCCTGCACAGGAGAACGGAGCTGGAAAGCAGGTTAGTGGGGTGGGGAAGGAATGGGGATTTTGCAGTATTTTTCCCCTGCCATGCCCACCAAGCCACACCCATAGAAGCAGTAGTAAAAAAAAAATTGAATCCCACCACTGATAGATAGATAGATAGATATAGATATACCACACGCACGCACACACATATATATCTCAGTGGTGGGATTGATTCTCTCTCTCTCTCTCTCTCTCTCTCTCTCTCTCTCTCTCTCTCTCTCTCTCTCTCTATATATATATATATATATATATATATATATATATATATATATATATATATATATATATATGGATCTTTGGTTATTCGGGTTTTCTCCTGCATAAGATTGGAAGTATCTAGGCAACGTTTCGATGAAGTCTCATTCATCATCTTCAGGCTTGGTCTTCAGCTCTGTGCTTCTCAGAGTGATGTGAGCTTGCAGCTGCTTCTTCCTTTTAACTGCTAGTGGGGGGTGTGACTTGATTGGGTGGGGGCTTGGCTGTGTTCTGATTGGGTGGGGGTGTGTTCTCATTGGTTGGGGGTTTGGCTGTGTTCTGATTGGTTGGGGGGTTGGCCGTGTTCTGATTGGCTGGAGGCATGTTCTGTTTAGTTGGGGGCTTGGTTTCTATGTTCTACGTGGCCACACAGGAAAGAAAAATTGAACAACTTCCTCACACACCTCAACAGCCTACACCCCAATATATAATTCATCATGGAAACAGAAGCTAACAACCAACTCCCCTTCCTAGATGTCTTGGTATACAAAAAATCCAATGGCTCCCTAGGACACACCATCTACCAGAAGAAAACACATACAAACCGCTATCTACACGCACTCTCACACCACCACCCAGCACATATCAATTCTGTAGCCGAGACACTCATCTCCAGAACAAAATGCTTAGCCGACGAACAACATCTAGAGACCGAACTACGCACTCTCACCGGCGTGCTGACAGCCAATGGATTCCAAAGAAAGAAGATCACCCACCTAATCCAAAAAGAAACCCCAATCAAAATCCAAGACAGAGAACAAGAGAATGGCAAAGCCCTCCTCCCATATATAAAAGGCACTACAGACAAAATCAGCAAGATCCTCCAAAAACACAACATTAAGACAGCATTCTGCACAAACAGAAAGATATCCACCATCCTAAGAAACCCTAAGGACAAAATCGAGTTAGAAAATCAAGCAGTATACGAAATCCCTTGCACTGCCTGCCCCACCACATACATTGGACAAACTAACAGAAGAATAAGTGCACGCATTGAAGAACATAAGAACTCAATCAAAAAGGAAGAACCGACCTCTTCCCTGGTCCAGCACCTCAAAGCCACAGGACATGAAATTGACTTTAAAAATACCAGAACTATTGCCAAAACCGAACACTTCAGCAGCAGAATAATCAGAGAAGACATAGAGATAGAAAAACACCCACACAGCATGAATAAACGAGATGATGCCTCCCGCCTACCAGCCATTTGGAAATCCGCCCTCATGAACAGACGAGTACCTAACATGAAGAATGACACCAGACCCACACCCCTGAGAGCCACACAAGATGCCACCACCACACTTCCACGTAGAAAGCAGACTCACATCCACACAGAAGATGACCATAGACCAGAAGCCGCACTGCAGCTGCATCACTTCCCACTTCAGACCCCTCTGAACCATACATGAAGCGAACTGACCCGCACCATGAAGATGCAGCACGACCACGAACTCGAAGCCAAACAGCAAGATCACAGCTCAGCAGCTCAAATCCCCCAGAAACTAAGAACTAACCAGAGCACAACCAAGCCCCCACCTAAACAGAACACGCCTCCAGCCAATCAGAACACAGCCAAACCCCAAACCAATGAGAACACACCCCCACTAGCAGTTAAAAGGAAGAAGCAGCTGCAAGCTCACATCACTCTGAGAAGCACAGAGCTGAAGACCAAGCCTGAAGATGATGAATGAGACTTCATCGAAACGTTGCCTAGATACTTCCAATCTTACGCGGGAGAAAACCCGAATAACCAAAGATCCTCATACAAATTACTTATTTCCCTGGTTTTTCACCTCCCATTTTAGCCTGAGGGGCTTATGCAGATCTGTAATAAAACAGATTCTCCCCTCTAGCTACAATTTAAAAGGTACAAGTCAAACAATAACTGGAAAGAGAGAGATGAGAAACAACAAACTATGTGTTCCCATAATAGGAAATAGTGTAGTATTATTATATTAACAGGTTTCTATGTAGCTAGTTCTCAATTGAGGACCGGTTGTTGAGTGGCCTTTCAAAGTTGCAATGGGCCCCACAAAAACTATCCCAAAGGTGCTTTTTCCAAAAAGCAACTGAAACTTCTTGGTTTATCGTTCGAAAACATTTTGCATCTCTTGAGATGCAAAAATGCTTCTTCAGTTCTTCAGTTGAGAAGCAAAATGTTTTTTTTTAAAAAAAAAAAAACCAGGAAAATCCAGTTGCTTTTTGGAACAAACACCTTTGGGACAAGCATGGATGATTGAGAATCTCCATAAATATTTACCCACAAAAGTTACTTCTATTCCAGTTCCGAAGTTCCGACATCCACTCAGTCTCCCCTACACCTTTGTCATGGGACCACATTTTGGGGGCTCAACAATCAGCCCGAATTTTTGATGGTTAGCACCACCCTGCAGTCATGTGACTGTGATCTACAGTGTTTCTGATGGAAATTGTTTTTACTTCCCGTTCTTGGAAGCAGTGGTTCCCAAACTTTTTCAGTCCACCGTCCCCTTTGTGCAACACACTCAGCCTTGGTGCCCCCCACCCAGGGGTGGGATTTAAATTCCTGTGGGCATGGCCTAATTTGAGGGCATGGCTTGCTGGTCATGTGACTGGCATGGCTTGCTGGCTGGGCGTGGCTTGCTAGTCACATGACCGGATAGGTGTGGTTTGGTGGTCATGTGACTGGGCGGGCGTGGCCAGGTGACTGGCAAACTAAATACAAGTGGTCCTCACTTAATGGCTGGTTGTTTAGCAAGTGTTCTAATTTATGACTGGCCTCCCCAGAGCTACTTGACCTGTTTTTGGAGTTTTGACAGCCACGCACACACACACACACACACACACACTCTCCCTTCTAACTCTTCTGGAGCAGGTCATTGGACTAAAATCAGCAAAGCATCTTTGATTAGATTCTAGTAATGAATAAAATCTAATCAGAGATGCTTTGCCGATTCATGTTGATTTGTTTCATTTGTATTTCTTTATTTTATGTTGCTGAATTGCACTGACATAGCTTTTTGTGCACAACCCAGAAGCTTTTGTGATTCTTTGCAGCAAAAATTACCAACCTCTGGCTTTGCTCAACTTTTCAAACATGCCACCACTGCCGTGTTTTAGATGCCAGCCTCGCAGGTCCACCCCATTGAGCCCACTGCACCAGAGGGACCTGCCCAAGCAAGTCCGAGCGAAGCAGTGCACCAAGTCAATGGGGTGAGCCTGAGAGAGAGAAGAAAAAGAGAGAAGGAAGAAAAGAAAGAGAAAAGGGAAAGAAAGAAAAAGGGACAGATGAAGAAAGGGGGGGATGAAAGGGACAGAAAGAAAAAGAAATAAAGAAGGAGGTAGGGAGGAAGGAAGGAGAAAAATAACGAGATATCCATCCTAGCCCAATCACCTGCTCCAGCAGGGTTAGAAGGGAGTGTGTGTGTGTGTTTTCCTTGTAATTTACCAATACATTTTGGTTTTGCCTTCTTTAGAATTGGCACTGTAATACATTGGGGAGAAGTAATTTTTTATGGTGGAGATCTGGTCCAATGGATCCTGTTTAAAGCCTCAACAAAATGTGAGAGCTTCCTGATAGTCTTGGCCATGTTTTGTCCACAAAACCTTTAATTAATAGAAGCCAAAGATGTTTCAATATGGAAAAGGGCCTCAGTCTAAACTAGGCCTCATTTCAATCTGATGCATCAGGTCTCTCTCTCTCTCTCTTCCTCCCTCCCTCCCACCCAGACTGGCTTTGCTCTACTTTCCCAATGTGTCTGCGGGGCCAGCGCTTCGAACATGGATGGATGGATGGATAGAGAGAGAGAGAGAGACAGAGAGAGACAGAGAGAGAGGTAGGTAGGTAGGTAAATTGGTAGGTAGGTAGGCATGCAGGCAAGCAAGCACACAGGAAGACACAGACAGACCTTTTGGATGGATGGATAGACAGACAGACAGAACACAACAGTGACGGCACTTTGGGAAAGTAAAGCAAAGCCGCTGTCACCGTATTCGAGATGCCGGCTCCGGAGCAGTGCAACAGTCAATGGGGTGAGCCTGCAGTGCCGGTGCCTCGAACCAACCCCCTGCCGCCTGTTAGTGCCCCTCTGCCAACCCCCTTGGGGGCGCTAAGAGGCAGCAGGGGGGCATTTGAGGCACTGGCACCGCTGGCTCACCCCATTGACTGTTGCACCGGAGCGGTGCAAGGGGCTCAATGGGGTGAGCCTGTGGAGCCGGCATGTCGAACGCAGTGGCAGCCCATTGCGAAAGTAGAGTAAAGCTGCCTGCCTTGGGCTTCCTCAACCCTGCCCTGCTCCAGGAAGGAGGGAAGAGCACCGCCCTCTACGACATGAGTGCCCCGAGAGGGGGGGCAGCTTGGGAGGCTGATCCCTGGTGGGAGGGGCACCCTGTGGACTTGCTGTCAGGCAGGGCAACTACAAAGAGGGGCGGGCTTAGCTGAACAGGATCCTGGATATTGGGCTTGTGGTCAAAGCCCCCCTTCCTCTGACTCCCCCTAGGTCAGGGGTCTGCAACCTTAAACATTCAAAGAGCCATTTGGACCTGTTTCCCACAGAAAACAAAACACCGGGAGCCCCAAGACAAGGGTGGGCGTGGCAACCCAATGTCACTCCCACTGAGTCACATGACCTCCCAGGTTTTGTGGTTTTCAGTGTTTTCTATGGGGAACAGGTTTCTCTCTCTCTCTCTCTCTCTCTCTCTCTCTCTCTCTCTCTCTCCCCCTTTCCATCCTTTCTTCCTTCTCATCTCTCTTTCTTTCTCTCTCCCTCTCCTTCTCTCTCTCTCCTCTCTCTCTTTCTCTCTCTCTATGCCTCTTCCTCCCTCCTTCTCCCCCATTCCCATCTTCCCAACTCCCACACCCAGGGAATAATTGTAAGGAAATTTGGCCATGTTCTTTTTGTCTCTGGAAAGATACAAAAATAAACTTTGCATTCCAAAAGGAGTGACAGTCAGGCTGTTACCTCACAGTGCTGCGAGGTTGCTGCCTTAGATTGCTGTTGAATCCTCTCAAAACTGGGCAAAGACAGAGAGAGGGGAGCAGACAGAGCTGAATTGAGCCGAATCTCTCTCCCTCCCTTTGTATCTCTCTCTCTCTCTCTCTCTCTCTCTCTCTCTCTCTCTCTCTCTCTCTCTCTGTGTGTGTATGTATCTCTCTCTCACACACACTCCCTGTCTGTGTCTCTTCTCACTCTCTCGGAAAGCCCTGTGTGCTCTCCTTGGGACTCTTCACTGTCCCCTTTCCTTTCTTCCTTTTGGAAATCTGGGCTGGTTGAAGAAAGAGAGGAGGAGGAGGGGAAAGAGGGAAGCCTCCACTGCAGCTTTCGCTCGTTCCTCAACTCGCCCGGATTTCCAAAAGGAAGGAAGAAAAAGGTTTAGCAGAGAGCCCCGAGTAGAAGAGCACGCAGGACTTTCCAAGCGAGTGAGAAGCTTCTTTTCTTTCTTCTTGGCGAGTTTTTGGAAATCCAGGTTGCCTGAGGAATGAGCGCAAGCCGTGGCAGAGGCTTCCTTCCTCCCTCTCCCCTCCTTCTCCTCTCATGCACACCCTCCAGGCCCCACCACAGCTGGCTCCATGGCTGTTTGCTGCTCTTGCAGCACCTGTGCAGCACACTCAAATTTAGTGCACTTTACTCCATCCTCTTCTCCTGCTCCTGGAGCCCATTACAATGCGGTGCATCGGAGCTGCTGCATTCGAGGTGCCGGCTCCAGAGCGGTGCAGCAGTCAATGGGGTGACCCTGCAGGGCCTCGAACACCCCCCTGCCACCTCTTAGCACACCCCTGCCAGCCCCCTTGCCTCTTAGCGCCCCCCTAAGGTATCCCACTGCCCTCCCAGGGGGCGGTACCACCGACTTTGAGAACCACTGCTATAGAGAACAATGGGTTCACTTAACCACCATTGGAAAAAAAGTTCCTAAAATTTCCAGGCTCCATTAGGGACTATAAATACCACAGATAGTCAAGGACTATCTTTGACTTTCCATATCCAAGGTTCTTCACATCCATCCATCCAAAACACATACAGAATTTTAGCCCCTTGCCCTGTGTAGGGCCTTCAATGGGTAGTTTTCATAATTCATAGCTATATTACCCTCTCAATTTGGCCGTCTGAGAAGATACACAGAATTGTGCTACTTGAAACCTGGAAGCTGCTGATGTGCCAGAAAGCATCCACATAGCAAGGTCTCTGATGGGAGGGGTGTAGAACACTAGTTTATCATTGGATCACCCTTGAGGTCATCTAACTGATAAGACCAAAGCAGTGATTTGAGGTTGTAACCTTGACGAAACATCTCTTAGCCTCTTTGGAGACACACATGTTAAGCCCAAAGCACCCTTTAGAGCAGGAATCTCCAAACTTGGCAACTTTAAGACTTGTGGGCCTCAACTCTCCATTCTGGCTGGGGACTTCTAGAAGTTGAAATCCATAAGTATTAAAAGTTGCCAAGTCTAGTAACCCCCTACAAATGGAGATGAATGACTTGTTGAAGGGACAGCTTCCCAACATAATATTCTGATGATACAAGAATGAGAAACTTAATTACTGCAGGGTTGGGGGTTGGTGCAATCAGCCATCATGGTTTCCATACATGATTTTGGATTTAAAAACCAGCTTGTTGGCTTGAAATCATGCAATCAGCTGAAACTTTGACATCCCCCCCAATCCTAATGCATGTTTAATTAGACTGCAGTTTTTATTATTTTGAATTCCCAGTACCTGTCAGGCACACTTTGCCTGACTCTGGATTTGTTTTGTTCTGGAAACCACAAGAGAAACCTGAGAAATTTTGCAAACTCTGAACAACCCCACAGGCTAGCGAAATGTCTGTGGTGTCCAGTTCCCTGTTTCTATAGACAGGAAGGTTATCTTAGGACAACTACTTAGAAAAAGAACAACTAAGTTGCCACAAGCAGCACGCACCTGTCTGAAGTCAGAGGAGACTGGAAATATACATCGCAAGATACAGTTTCCTCTTTGAAAGATTCATCCCACCAGCATGCTGTGTATTGTCATAATCAGTTACATCAGAATCCCAATATTCAATTATTTTAGATACAGCTGGTCCTCAACTTCAGGATCGCAAGTGAGCCTACATTTTTTTGCTGTTAAGTGGGTTTTGCCCTGTTTTACAGTCCTTTTTTGCCACAATTGTTAAGGTTTAACAGCTCAATGACTGCAGTTGTCAAGTGAACCATGCAGTCATTAAACAAATTTCGCTTCGACTTTGCTTGTTGGAAACCAGCTGGGAAGGTTACAAGTGGTGATCACATGACCCAAGAACTGTGCAACTGGCATAAATCCATGCTGGTTGCCAAGTGCCTGAATTTTGATCACATGATGCTACAACATTGTAGGTGTGAAAACTTGTCATAATTCACTTTTATCCAGGGCTGTTGTAACTTTGAACAGCCACCAAACAAATGGTTGTGAGTTCAGGGTTACCTGTAACCTACATGGATTTTCCAAGTCCTGTTTTATGACCATTTTTAGACATGTAATTTGGTTCACAAATCTTTCCCATAGAGCCAAGGTTGGGCATCTAAGTTTTTTTCCCTTTTTCCTGCTTTTTTCTTTCCGTGTGTGTATACCTCATGATGTTCCTGACTATCTTGTCTGCTCTAAATATAAATGTTAGATTTATATTTACATAAATAAATATTTATTTATATAAAACTACAAGTTTGTGTCAGTGCCTCTGACTCCTTGTGGACAGCTGCCATGCAGTTCCCTGACTTCCTTTGCCTTGGGAATGGAACTAGTTTTGGGCCAGTCACTTTCTCTCAGCCGTAGGAAGAAAGCAATGGCAAAAACAATTCCAAAATGTTGTCAAGAAAACGCAGGGACTTGTCTAGGCCAGGGATGTCAAACTCGATTTCATTGAGGGCTGCATTAGGATTGTGTTTTATCTCCCGGGGGGAGGGCGTTATGGTCAGGGGGCATGGGCAGCACAATGTCATTCGTTGAAGCTCCGTTTTCAGTCACAATGGCCTCCTGCAGCCATCTGCCAGCACAAACAGAGCTGGGGGCCCACCCAATCTCCGTTTTCAGCCACGATGGTCTCCTGTAGCCCTCCACCAGCAAAAATGGAGGCCAGGGAGGTCGCACATGTTTTCTCTGACAGAGGAACCACGGGCTGGTCTTTCGCTGTTTCCAAGACGGCCCCCATGGGCCAGATCTAAGCACCCCAAAGGACTTGAATATGACACCCCTGGTCTAGGCAGTTGCCAGGAATCAAGATTGACAGGAATCCAGATGATGATGATCTTTGGCTTGGTTCCTGGCTTGGTAACTTTGTAGAAAGATTCCTATTTTTTTTTTAGCACTGATCCAGAAAAGGTTTTCCGTTGCCTCTTTTAAAGATATTTTTCCAGCGTTCCAGTCCAGCCTATAGTTGGGCCTCCCCACAACTTATGATAGAAAACTTTTTTTCTTGGAAAGTGGTAGGGGAAGAAATGTGTAGCATGTATTTGCCCAGTATGATTAGTAGACCAACCGTTACTCTGCCTGAGTTGGCCACCCCTAGTAGTGGTTATCCATGTTTTGACGACAGTCTGTCATGACAGCGGTGGAAGTCTAATTGGAGAAAAAAAAAAAACCTGGAAATTGACGTTGAGGTAAAAAATAAGAGCTAGACTACTTTCCAAGTACAGGTTCCTGTTTTAAACGATCTGTGCTGATTGGTTGTTGGTTACTGGCAATATGTAAAGGTGCTGGCATTATTCTTTAAAATCTCAAAGGGGGGCTGCTTGTCCTGTTACACAGCTGACCAGTCGTTTTGGTCAATCATTCTCAAGATGTCCCACTGTTACAGATCTACTTTCTGGCACATTGGATGGGGCTTCTCTCCCATTGCTCCTAGACAATGAAATATATTTATTCCCTTCTCCCCCCTGTTTGTGCATAGGAAATCTGCAAAGATGCCTCATTCTCAACAAGTGTTGTTTACACCTTTGTTAGTGTGGAATTTTTCAACCGTTTATATTCGATTTGCATATTATTGAATGCTTTGAATATTTGTCAGAGCAGAAAGGCAGGTATAAATCAAGTGCACTTAACAAATAACTATGTACCAACAACCAAGTTTGACCCTGTATGACTGCCAGGCAGGAAAAGATGGCCAGATACTGCCACCTACTGTGAACCTGCTAGATCATGCTGGCTCTTAAATGCACATCGCAGTCCATTAAAAGGCTCCTTTGACCTGGCAAATCTTCTCCAGCTGGGAGAACTTTGTGGGTGAAAGCTCTCAACAGCTCCCTCATCCAACCCTTCTCTTTCTCTGTACTCTACATCCTTTGTCCAGTTACCTTGAAATGGCCTCTGCTACCTTTATCTGTGCAGGTTAATAAATGCTCAGTTTTTTTTTTCTGATGCTGTTGAACCCACATACAGCAAATACTTTGGATCCCTGAATGCATAAAAATATTTCTAAATTACATTGGCTACCAAGCTGTTACAACTATGTCTCCCTAGTTGCCTTTTTGATATGATCCTTTGGGGGACGGGGGAAACCCTTAGTAAACAAGATAATATATTATAAAATGGGATGGGGTCTTTTTTTTGTCATTTCATATGTTTATTTGACAGAAAAACCTCCTTGCTGTAAATGGTCTTCTTTTCCCTAATAGCTTCTTGTTTCCAGACAGGACAATAACACCCATCAGACATGAAGTATGATTGAAGATTTAAATATTATAAAAATCGGAAGGAAGGAAGGAAGGAAGGAAGGAAGGAAGGAAGGAAGGAAGGAAGGAAGGAAGGAAGGAAGGAGATTGAAAATGTTGAAAGTCCCTTTTCGTCCTAGCAAGCATCTTTTCTTTCTTGTCCCATATCTCTTTTCCCATGACCCTGGGGGAAGGAAAGAAGGAAGGAAGGAAATGTTGCTTTTTATTAGGATTAAAATTCTAGGAAGAGCATATTGATTAGTCACAAGGAAAAGTTTCCTATAAATGCAAGAGAACAAATGGCAGACACAATAAGATCTCTAGGGAAACTGCCTTTTTCCCACTAAGATTGTTTCTCTAACAACATGTGTTGATTCTTAAATTTGTTTTCAGGTTGGTACATTCAGGACCCGGGAAGGGCTCTCCACAATCTGGGGTAGATTTGTCCTTTGCTACTCGAACAGGTACACAAGAAGGTATCGAGAGCCATCTTTTCAAAAGCGAGACTAGCAGAGACCTTTCCCTGTGGACCCGGAGCCTAGTTCAAGGTTGCCACAACGCAGCTGAACTCTCTGTGGAAGTCACCACAGGTAAATCAAGAGCACAGAGGCTTCTTGGCCATCAAATTCTCCCAGAGCCATGGACCTCCCTGGGCTTCTGCCAGTAGCTAAACAGAGACCATGTCAATAAACTAGATGGTGTTGAAAGGGTCTATTTTGCAATTTGGAGCAATTGGCTTGAGAGCAAAATCAACTCCATCCAACATCTGTGGCTCATACTAGGTGGCAGATCTTTTTTTAAGAACGCTAGTTTGGACTGTTGTTTTATTTAACTCCTTTGATCAATGGTCTGATCTCAGACTTGCACTTTAAAAGATATAAAGAAGAAGAGGGAGAGAGGAAGGAGGAAAGACTAAAGTCAACAACAGTTTTTTTCTGGATATTAAGGGCACCAATCGTGCCTACCGTCCCTGTCCTATTGTTTCTTTTTATTTTTCTTATAAGTATCCATCTCATGTATTCAAAACTATGTTTATTCTTATACCTGTATCTTGTAAGCGATTGACAGATCAAATCAATAAAATAAATTCAGGCAATCTGATGAGAGATGGATGTTGAGGAGAAATTGAGAGCAGAGCAATTGGCCTAAGTCCAGTGGTGGCTAACCTTTTTGAGCTCCTGTGTTGAAAATTGTACTCGCACACTTGTGTACCAGCACCCAGGAGGCAATGTGCGCCCTGAATGTGTGCAGAGACCCCCTGTGCTCTGTGTGTCTCTGCGCATATGTGTGCATCTCCCGCGTCCCTCCCCCCACGCATGCACGCCAAATACCTGACGATCAGCTGGCAGGCGGTACGTGCCCAGTGGGGCTCTTCTGGGTGACCTCTCACACGTGCCATAGGTTCGCCACCACAGGCTTAGTCCCTTTCTCTACCTCTGCAGTGGCCTGGTCAGAGAACCAAGTCTTAGAGGTTCAAGGCCACAAGAAGAGTCAAGAGGGAGTTCTGTAGGGTAGATTGAACTTCCATCTGTGACATGAAGTGCTAAACCTGACACTTCATCATAGAGCTTGCAAGTTGGCTTGAGGCAGTCAGTATCTCAGCCTCCTCACAAGTTGGTCCTTTTGAGATGACATAGGATAAATGAGGACAAGAACACTGACTCCACATTTTAAGGAAAAGCAGGCTATAAATGTAACGTTTAAGTCCTTGGCTGTCACAAGGGGCATCTTAGCATTTAGAAATTTTGAAGAGCAAGACCAATGGCTAAACTTCTCTTATTCACTGAAAGTTTACACTTTACTCCATGTCCTTGACTATAGTATTTTCCCAAAGGCTGATAAACCTGATTCAGGGATGTTATAAGATACCCAACTCCCTTTTTAATTAAACACAGACAGCAATTGGTATTACACTATGGGTCTTACCACTTTTTAATGGTGCACGGTCAGCTGTGCTGAAACCTTTATGCTATATTAACCTCATTGTTACAGTCATTGGAACTTCTTTCCAATTAGCAGGGAACTCATTAGCATTCCTATTAATCCCCAAGCTACTACCAGCATCAAATTGGCCTCATAATCTTTTATTAGCAATATCATTCTTCTAAAGTGCCATAAATCCTGTTTGTTCTTGTTTCCTTCTTCAGCTTGCACGTACAAAAACCAGGAGTGCCGTTTGACCATCCATTATGACCATGGATTTTCCCTCACCACTGAACCCCAAGTTGGTGCCTTTCCCAAAACCATCTTCCGGTATCCCTATGAGAAGCTAAAATCATCTTCAGATGATGGGATTCGGATGCTGTATTTGGACTTTGGAGGGAAGGAAGGTGAAATTGTAAGTGTGTTAGGATATTTAGTTTTTCCACATAGCTGGGGATGAAGATAGTTATCATTTGTAGCATCTGAGATTATTAGAAAACTAGTCATGAATGAATTGTCCCTTACATGGTTTAAAATTATTACCCACGGATATTCTCTGCAGTATAAAAAAAAAAAAAAAAAAAGAATTTTCTTCATTGCATAAAAAACTTTTGTCAAATAATAGATCCATTGCAAGCAAAACTCTGAAGCAGTTAGATTCCTCAAAGAATAGCTTTATTGGAAATATCATATTGGCACATATCTGGTGAAAACCGACTCTGAAGGTTCCTGCAGTTTTCACCTAATTAAAAAGTAAACGTCTTTTCCTTCAACCCCAAACAATCAGTCACATAGCCGAATCAAGGCAGCATCCACTGGTCTGGTGACATCACTCCTCCTTCCTCCAGCCAGGTTTGAGAACGTCCTTGGTTCCCAAGAGAAAGTATTTTATTTTGACTATACAACCCCAAATATCTCTAATCCCCCTTCCCTATCCCTCAGCTCCAGTGTGGCAGCACTGAAGCTCCAAGATGGCTTCAGCCAAATCAGCTTCAGGATTGACACAGACACACAAATCTACTCATCTGGAGGCACTCCATGGCAAAGCTTGGACAAGGCTGATGAGCATCATTTCCTACTTGGATCATATTTTGCAGTCCTGCCTCCTTCCGAAGGGACATTTTCTTTCGGTGAAGGACGTTTCACGTATGGAAACCCTACATGCAGAGAGGAATACATTTTCCTGTTCCTTCAATACACAGCTAGCATTGAATGTCAAATTCTCTTTCTTTTCATGGTCTGTCCATTCAGTGGGATTTTGGATAGACAGCCCGTTCCTCACTGTCCCCATCAGCAAGCAGATCAATTATCTGGGTAGGGGAATCAAATGCTAGACTTGGTTCTCCCTCACATCTCGTCTCCAATTTCCAAATATAGTTCCATAAATACAATCGTGGTAGAATTTCAATGGTAACCATATGTCAGCCCTACAAGATAGACCAGACTTAGGTCCTGTACCAAGGTCAGGACTATTTTTCCTGAAACAGATATAATAATTGAATTTTGCAAGTTTGAATGTGCTCTCCTTTATCTAGAGAAGGACATGTTTGAGACATTTTTTCCCAAGTTAGTTTCTTGGGCCAGGGCTCAAGGCCCGCTTAGCTGGTTATTGCCTTGATAGTGACTCTTCTTTCTTTCTTTTAAATCATTCCTGATGTAATATGCCTGAATGATTCCATTAAATAATCTATTGTGGTCTCAAAATGCTGGGGCAGTGGTACCTCGGGACTTGGCTTTAATTTGTTCTGGGAAGTGCGATAGCTACTAAAACGGATGAGTCCCAAACAAACCATGTGACTTATCATGTGAGCCTTTGTTTTCGCTGGGAAGAACTTTCTGTCTGTCCCTTTTCCTATCTCATCGACCTTCCGAGCATAGCCAATTTCCTGTCCGCCATCTGTTGGCTATTCCCTCTTTTTGCAGCAACCTTCCCAGCATGGCCAACTTCCTGTCTGTTCCCCACAACTATTCCCCTCTTCCTATAACAGGATGTCAAGTATTAAACAAAGGCCAAGTACTGGGATGACATTTTCATGTCAAAATGCACCGAGAACCAAATTTGACGAGTTTTGAAGCAGTTGAGTACCGAGGTATCACTGCATTTGCCAAAACTTCAGTCACAATGCTGAGAAATAATGCTACATTTCAATTAAAATATTTGGTGGCTTGGGCAACAAATTCTGGAATTCAGCCCAGAATTCCTCCTCTTGTGCCATATCAATCATCTGACATGGGCAATCATGTTGGCAATCCTATTTTTATCAACAGCCATACAAAAAAGTGCTGCTGAGTTTTGTCCAAACCAATCCCTTAGATTTTGAAGCCATGATGTACTTCTGCCTGGACCTCTCATTCGCCTTCAGTCTTTCCTTGGAGGATTCAGTGAAGAATGCCATATTTTTCTGGGTGTCGCTTCACATGTCCAAAATATTCTAACTTTTGCTTTTTTATGGTTTTGAAGATGAATTAACCACACACAATAACTCCTTGTCTCTTTGTGCTCTGTTTTCAGCAGCTGGACCTTCATTCCTGTCCAAAGCCGATTGTATTCATCATTCATTCATTCCTTTTTGCCAAGATTACAAGACTTGGATTGGTAGCATAAATTCTGTCTGTCATTGGCAAGAACAAAAAGAAAAAAGAAAAAGTGGAACTACTCGAGTCCAACTCTACAACATGTTGTCAACACTGGGAGCTACTAGGAGAACACCTGAACTCTTCTGCAGATGAAGTTCAGATATGGGGCAAAATCAATGTTTTGATCAAAGACGATGATAGGGCTCTGAAGAATAAAAGTCGGAATATTTGCTTCAACTAAAACATATGTTGCAAGTGAAATGACATTGATTGCTCTGAATAAAGCCAAAATTGAGTAATTAAGAAGAGATGAATGCTATATGACAACATTTCGTATTCCTAAGTGTACCTCTATGGTACGTTTTAAGAACAGCACACTCCATCTTGGGTTTTGAGAATATCAGGGCTTCCCTAGAAGAGTCAGCAATTTTTCAATGAAAAGATTGATGATGGTAGAGTAGCTTCTGTGAACGCAAAGTTTTCCCCTTCTCCCCTTCATCTTCTTCCACCCACCTTTAAAATATACTCTCTATTTACTTCTAGTAGATTGGACTGTTTTCATAAACTGGTAACATATTCTAAAAACTTTGCAAACTGCAGAGAAACAGTTATGGATAAAAATCCTAGAGAGCAGGAAATTTGAAAGCCACTGAAAAAAAAAGCTAAGTTGATAGTTACCGTCAAAATAAGGATTTTTAAAATGAACCCTGTGTGCTTTAGATTTTTTTTTTTCTCACCAAACCATATTTCAGTTTTCAAAAAGCACAAAGGAAATATCTATGTGCAAGTTAGTGATTTGGTTGCTGAGCGATGAGATGGATGTGCTCTCTTTTTTTTTCCCGTTAAGAAGCACATCAATTTGTATAAGTCACATTGGCAGAGCTCAAATTGTTGTAGGTCGGGGTTTCCTGGCCTTGGTAAGTTTTAGACACATGGGTTTCAACTCCCAGAATTCCCTGGGGCTGGAGAATTCTGGGAGTTGAAGTCCACATGTCTTAAAGATGTCAAGTTTGGGAAACCCTGCTGTAAGGCAAACTGAGTTTTCTGACTGATCAAACCAGCCATAAAAAGGAATTCTTGGAGCAAGAATTCAAGAATATCTCCAGATAAAATAGACCATAGACACAGGACACATTGGAGAATTTGCTGAAAAAAGCAAAGCCCATTCAACTGATAAAATCCAAATAACGTAAGTTTTCTAAGATTGCAATTGTTCCATTAACAATTGCAACATGTGAAGGGGGAGGTAAGTGAAATCCGGCGTACATAATGCATTTTAAAACATTTAACAGTGGAAGTACAGTAAAAGCGACGGGAACGATAAACATCTTAAAAGCATCTTGAAAAAAGGAAATGCATTTCAAATTAATCCAAGGTAGCCAAACTGTCATTTGTATGTGATGCAGTCAGTGGAATTTTGGCTTGTGCATTTTGTGGCTTTGTAATTCTCTTACGCTGTCCACAAATACATTTGGCTGTAGGCCCTTTTAAAGCAAAGGAGAAGCTTTTGGGATAAGGAAGAAGGCAGAAACAACCACCGGGGAGACAAAGGAGGATGCTAAAGAAGTATGGATAGAAAGGACACAGAAGCACTGCCCGTGAAGCCTGAGTAATTTAGGACAGAAGCCACAGCAATCGGCCGTGTTGAAAAAAACAAGGCAGAGAAACATCAAACCTCAGCTAGAAGATCCATACAAAACACCTAGTGCGGAGGGGAAGCAGGAAATGGCTATGAAAAATAGGTTTAAGATACAGATTAACAGAGTTGGAAGGGTCTTGAAAGCTTCCAGGGATGAAGCTCCTACAACTTCTGAAGGAAAGCTGTTCCATTGGTTAAAGTTGGTGAGGATTCTGTCCTTTATTAGGCACTCTGATTGCAAAAAGTCTGAGCAATATTATGGGGTATCTTTTCCACCACCAATGTTCTGGAGACCTCACCTAAGCAGGGAAGAGAACTTTCTGCACCTTCCAGGGTCTTCCCATTTTTTTCGTGGCTTTACATCAGGGAGGAGAGAAATAAGCTGTGCGATCCAGGCTCTTCCCTACCACCCATACTCGGCATATTCTACCAAGGAAAGGAGATACAGTATGGTCATTTTTCATGATTTTGATCAGCAGTCCCTTAACAATGTCTATGGGAGATTCTCAGTCATCCAGGCCATGGTTGTCCGAGCTTCAAGCAGCTTCTTGGGTGAGAAGCAAAATGTCTTCAAAGAAAAAAAACCTAGAAAGTTTTTGAAAAAGCACCTTTGGGTTCCCTTAAACGTTTAACCAGAAGAATCCCAAAGCTGCTCAAGTCTTTTAACTAGTTGAGATCTTAAATTTTGTGTCGTGACATTTCTCGGGCATCTGAATGTTGTTGTCTGTAGCTTGGGAGCTCTGAAACTTGCCATAGGGCTGAAATCTTAGCAGCAGCGCTTCATCCTGGTGACTGGCATTCACTGGATTAAAACCCAAGACACATCAGGGGATCTTTTCTTTCCATCTCGTTCTGGAGAACAAGGGCAATCCCATCATAGCAGCAGCAGACCGAACTGCTATTGAAGTGTTATTTTAACACTTTTCATATCGGTCTGCCAACCTAGCCGTTCGAAAGCATGTAAAAATGCAAGGAGAAAAATAGGGACCCCTTTGGTTGGGAAGGTAACAGCACTCAGTGTGCCGTCAGTGTTTAGTCATGCCGGCCACATGACCACGGAGACGTCTTTGGATAGCACTGGCTCTTCAGCTTTGTAACGGAGATGAACACCGCTCCCATACGTCCCCCTCCCATGTATGTGCAAGGGGAACCTTTATCTTTTACAAAATAAAGTCTCCTTAAAGTTGCACTCAGCTTCATAGATACATCCATGGACTCTTCTTGGCTTACGACCAGGGGTGCACATGGCCCTGTTCTGGAGTTCTAATGGCCTCCCCGGCAGTCATGTGTCTTTCACTTCAGGCACTCAGCAATCAAGCCATAATTAAGTCCATTTGCAGCATCCCATGGTCACATGGCCGTTGTTTTACAATGCTTTTGGTGAAAACTGGTCCACAGCAAAACATTGATTCACTTCATGACAGCTGCAGCTGCTAAACAACAGCCACAAAACTTATAAAATCAAGCTGGTCATGTGGGTGACTCATGTTACCATCATCATGACTTATAGTACACTTAGGATGGGCAGGCTCCATTACAGTCATAAGTCAAGGACTACCTGAACTGTTGTCTTCTCAAATGCTTTCACCAGTCTGATCTCCAGCTATAGATCTTTTTTTCACCCAGGTACAAGCCACATCCAATCCTGCTTTGCTTCTTAATAACGGGCTAAATGACTGTCAGATACATCAATATTAAACTCTTAACGGACGTCAAAAGGCCAACTTTTTTTAAAAAAAAAAACTTGTTTGCTATATGGATGCCCAGAGACAAATGAACTCAGTTGTGGGTTTGTTTTTTTTTGTTGTTTATTTATGGGCCATAGTAAATAAGTATGTTTTTTAGGGTTGCTTAGATATAGGTGGTCAGATGGGGAAATGCCCCTGAATTCTCAACCGTACTATTTCCATGCTACCGATTACAAATAAATAAATCATTATGAGGATAGTAAAAACTGGAAGCTAAGTGTAAATGCATAAGTTATGCTTGCTTTCAGCTACATTTGAAGAAAATTCTCTGCAGCATTAAATCGCCCCTGAAGTAATTAATCGAGGTTTCAAGGTAATTTGATTGGGATAATAAATAGGATTCATAAAGGCCTGTTAATTCTTAAATGCGATTAAGGTAGTCTTAGGGAATTTGAAAGGAGGTTGGGAATAAAAAAACCCCAAGATTGAGCTGTTAACCATGACTAAGATTTTACACATACAGAAGTCTTTGGGTAGTTCTATAAAATAACCAATTGCCATGGAATATCTATCATAATTAGTAATATAAAATTAACTTAATAAAAAGCTGCTTGATTTTGAGCCTGCATTATCACCATGTGCCCAGTTTGTGCCTAAGCTTCCATTTTTATTTCATTTGAAGTTTTAAAAAAGTCTCTCTACTTTAAAATAAATATATTTTTGCAGATATGGAATTTCCATTGGTTTGCGTCTCTCCATGAAAGGATGACTTACAAAATTTTTGATTTAAATGGCATTTTGTGGGGGAAAAAAAGGAATCTCAAATAACCCTTTCCAATGTAGCAGTATTTTCAAGTTCCTTCGATGGCAGTATTTATTATTGTGAATGAGCAAAAGCCAGAGCATAAAGTAGAATATTATGTATTTTAGGGTTCATGCATATGTAAATTCTATTGTACTACTACTTTCAATAACTAACACCCCTTCACTGGAATATTATAACTATATCTGCTTTGTATATAATCAGAATTAATGCATTAGTTATATCAAGTATTGTATGGTGCTCAAATCACAACATGAAGAAGTGAATAACTAATTTGCAAAAAGAAATATATATATTTATAGTCAAATACAGATTTTGAATGAGTCTAGACGCCATTACTTTAGATTGGATTGATAGAATGAATAAAATGGAACTACCCCAGATTTATAAGAATTTAATCTACAATATTTATATTTTCAAGAAGGAGAAAAAACCAACTATATTTAATAAAGTGTCATTTATTGGATTTTTTTGTGAAGTGATAATTTATTTAACAAGAAGAAAGTCACTGATTTTTTGTTCAATGGTTTCAGCCTACTAAAATTTGTATAAAACAGTGAAGTACTGATTTCACAGGATGGGATTAATTCTTCCAGGTAAGTTCTCTTACTGAACTATTACTGTTCAATAGTTTGGTTCATTGAAAGGAGTATCAACCTCCTGGCATTTCACACAAATATATAAATCTATATTGAATCTATAAATTCAAGGATGGCCAAACATCCTGATCTAGTTGAACAGAGTACTAGTCAGAATTATACTTGAAGGATGGAATGAGAATACAGTGAAAAAAACGGAATTTAAATGCTTCATGTTTTGAGTTATTCTTTTTTTCTAAGATCTTGATAAAGTTGCTTACCTTTTAATCCAGATAGTTTACTGTCTTGTAAATTGAGTGAACTGTGACTTGCAACCGCTCTCAAAGTAGTTTCTCCTGACAGTCGTGGTATTTTCCTAGAATTTCATGTGTTCCCCCACCTTTAAAAACGGTTGACATACCTGGTTTTAAAAAGGACTTTAATACCTAATCTAAGCAGACATTCTGCACATTTGAATATAATAGAGAATTTACATTTACAGAACTAAGCAACTTTCAAATCATGCAGATGGGAAAGACGGCTTAAGAAATTCTTTTTATTCCAGTAAAAAATTTTTTACAACACAAATAACTTCCAAGATCAATTTAATTATCTCAAAAGATTTGAGAGCATCACGTGGCAGGTACTGCCAAACTTCAGGCATATCTACCAACAAGACACTTTAAGTTATGTTCTCAGTGTGCTGCACTTGTCACTTGTTTTTTTCTAAAACCCAATCAATGACCTGTAAATAAGCAACAGAAAATGTCATTAAAAATAGAAAAATCAACACTAAGACATATTGCATCCTAGAGTTCGAGAACATAAATATTGAAACATTGGACGCCATTCTAACGGAAAATATCATGTAACCCAGGGGTATCATACTCGTGGCGTGACATCATTTTTCCCCCTTCGCTAAACCGGGTGTGCGTGACGCATTTGGCCTGCAGGCCATGGGTTTGACAGCCTGGTGGTAACCCCCAAAATAAGCAAAGCTGCTTCTAGGTAATGAACGAGGACTGTGTAGCAACACTCAAGGTACATCCCACAAATCATCATTAAAGGGATGAATCA
Source organism: Hydrophis major (assembly GCA_033807585.1). Lineage (NCBI taxonomy): Eukaryota > Metazoa > Chordata > Lepidosauria > Squamata > Elapidae > Hydrophis > Hydrophis major. Next base: position 17,048,617 of record CM066330.1, read on the forward strand.
TCCCTCTTTCAGATTCAACCAGTGTAGGGCAGTCGACATCCACTAACCAAATTCATAAAGCCAAACTTTGATAAATGAGGGAAACCAATTCTCAGGAGCAGTTACTAGGGATGTGGTCCAGACAACCATTACTTTACCTGTTGAACATTGCTGATAGCAGCTTTTTTCATTTCATCCAGCAGACCTCGAGATGTTTTCAAATCCTAAATAAGAAATACATTACTTAATGAAAACCTTTTAAGATGGCAAGGAAGAATAATGTTCTTATTTAGCAACACTAAATAATTTGCCACATGTTCAATACAAATAGCTATATAGGCGTCTTAATTTAGAAATTCTGCAGACGAACAAGAAAACCCATTTATCATCATGGTTCAGTCTTGTCAACTAAGTTTTCTTACCAATTTTGGTTTTGCGTCCTAATCTATTTAGTGCCATTTATCAGGGGTCCCCATCCCCAGGTCCATGTCTGGAGCCGGGCCACGGCCTGTTCAAAACTGGGCTGTGGAAATGGGGGGTGTGCGTGCGAAGCTGCATTTGTGAAAATGGCATGTGTGAAATCATCCCCCACTCCCGCTCTGCTGATCTGGCAAAGATTGGAGACCACTGCCCTATATTGTTATGAAATTCAATTCCCAAATGTTTACATCCAACCATAAAGTCATATTCAGAAGGGATGCTGAGACTACCTGACTCTCTGCTTTCTTCCCCCAACCCCCCAAATTTTAACCTTAAGACTTTCTACTATTGACCTCACCCCTTTCCTAAGAGGTCTGTAGGGGGCGTGCATAAGCGCACCAATGTGCCTACCCTCCCTGTCCTATTGTTTCTTTTTATTTTTCTTATATGTATCCATTTCATTTATTCACAACTATGTTTATACTTATATCTGTTATTTTATAATCGCTTGACAAAATAAATAAATAAATAAAAATAAACGTTCTTGTGTAAAATCAGAGGAGTTTCCTAACTTAAATATGCAACGAGAGGATAGGAGCCACATCACCAGATTGAGGAATGGTTGGACCCACCGGCAGAAGCCAAGCACAAATAGTCCTCAACATACAACTCTAATGGAATTTGCCCATTACGTTGTAAATCACGACAGTTGATTTTCCTTTCGTTTTCTGTGGCAGTTGTGAAGGGAATGTGGCAATCATTAAACTAACCCCAGCGTGCTATGTATGACGTGGTTCTGCCGAAAACTGGAAGGAAATGCCATTTTTTTCCAGCAAAGCTTGTAAAATGGGATCATGTGACTACGGAGTGCTGCAAATGGCCATAAATGCAACTCTGTTGCCAAGCACCAGTTTTGATCAGGTGACTATGGAGGGGCTCTGACTGTTGGAACTTTCAACTGAGATCAATAGTAGATTGAAAATAGGCCTGTCATAACTGAACCATCGCTAAGTGACCCGTTATAAGTCAAGGACTGCCTATGATCTCACAAATGCTCCAACAGAAGCCCTTCCATTCTTCCCGATATGGGGAAGCAGCTTGGTAGTTCCTGCTACCAACTCTACAGGAGGAAGTCTCACGTCTATTGTCTTCCTCCTAAGCCCTACGAGGGAGGAATCAAGGCCTCCTTCATAACTGCGGCTTGAAGATTCAGGTCTTCTTTTTCCGGCCCTTCCCATCAATCCATTTTATAAGAGATAAGGCAAACTTGATCTTAAATGGGAGGAATATTTTTTAAAAAGCGCCTCCATTAGCGGTGGAGGTAAATGGATGGGAGTTGGTCAGATTATGGGAAAGCAGCAACTTGGTTGAAAAAGAAAATTCCATGTTCCCAGCTGACCACAAGATGGCAATGGTCTGCTATGAATGATAGAATTCTCCCCACAAAGGCTGAAAGAATTAGAAATGTTTTCCGGCAAGGTAGCCTGAAGTAGAGATTCGAGCCGGTGTTGCATAATTCATAAAGAATAAAACTTAAATTAACAGCTCAAAGAAAAAAGATCACAACCCTAAGGAAAACTTCTCACTAGGTTTACCTATTTCGACCAAGACAATTTTTTGCAGATGCTACCGTTGTTTCAGTTTTCACTTTTCCCCTGGAAATTTCACAGTTTAGGCTGAGGTGAAGAGATGTCTAGGATAGCAGGATATATATTATGGGGCTCGTGGCTGCTCTCTGAGCTTGGTTTTGCACTGATAATGTAATCTTGTTGGGTGACAAAATGTCAACAAGAAAACCATCAACCTCACAGAGGGCCAAGGACTCCCCGAAGCTACAAATATTCTCATCTATTGCATACTAGCTCGATACCCGTGCTTCGCTACAAAACTATGTGGTTGGGCTTAGTTTTGGGGGAGGAAAATAAGGGGGGAAAAATTCTGCCTCTGCCTACCGGCATCCATCAGTATTCATCTGGCTAGTGTCCCTGTCAGTGGGTGAGACAGTTGAGGGCTGTTTGGAAACTGAAGCAGTATTTGTTGTGTGAGCAAGAAGGAGACAGCAAGGAGCTTAGCTCAACTGTTCTGTATTAAAGCTACTTAGTGCTGTGAAAGTAAAATTGAAATTGAAACTCCTCTCCTCAGCTTGTGTTTTGCATTTGGAATAGATTTCTTTTCGGGTGGGGAGGGGAAGTAGAACTCCTTAGCATCAGAGCATGTTAATAATAATATACAAAATATTAATGCTCTGATGGTCATTTTGAAAAATCCTTTCTTAGTGAGCACCTAGAAGCCAAGAGAAACACATTGTATGTGCCAAATTTCAAGTTTGTAGGCTTTACGGTTCTGGAGATTTTGTGAGGGTGTGTGAGTGGTATTTCGCTTTTATATGTTTATGTAAAATAAAATGGGAGTTACTGATTTCTATCACCAAGCTATGGACTTCAACTCCCAGAATTGAATCATGGTTGGCTCAGGAATTCTGGGAACTGAAGTCCACAACTCATAAAAGGATCATAGATGCCCACCCCTTAGTTAGGGGAAAACAAGGACTAGATGTTTTATCCCTTAAACCAAGGGTCTTCAAACTTGGCAAGTTTAAGACTTTTGAACTTCAATTCCCAGAATTCCTGAGCTAACATGACCGGAGGAGGAATTGTGGGAGTTGAAATCCACAAGTCTTCAAGCTGTCAAGCGTGAAGACCGACAAAAACCTATTATTCCACAGCTTGATCATCTGGTATTTTGCACATGGAAAGAGAGAACATTTGAGTACCTTTAAGTAACACTTGGATATTTCAAATAAACGTTGACTGCACGTCGTGAAGCACTTGTGGTCTCTTGCAACGCCATGCTTCTCCAGAGTACTCATCACTACGTCCTTCAGCATCTTGGGAAGAAAAAAAAAAAAAAGGTCTATTTTAATTTCCAGAGCCAGCACATCAGGCTTCATCTCAACACATCAAAAGGCACAACTTATTGAAACCATATGATGTTATTCTAGAGAAGTAAAACTCTAGGTTGAAAGTTGCACATCAACCTCTTGAGTGGCCAGCAGGCCGTAGAAGGCCTTTTGGTGGTTTGAAGACGTCACCATAAAAATCCAGCTGGGAGATTTTATTAATTTTCTACAAACAAACAAGACAAACAAACAAAAAAAAAAAAATCCAGCTGGGAGAAAGGAATTCTTTACCCGTGTATGTTTCTGAGATCTCGATTCCTTCCCAGGCTTCAGTGTCTCTGATTCGTTATTACAGTTCTGGCTTGCTGAGTTGCTCCTGGAAGTTTCTTTGTTCACCCCCCAATTCTGAGAAGATTTGACCGCCGCAGAGGGCAGAGGGGTTGAAGTCTTCAAGCACTTCTTTGGGACAACTGTTGCTTGGTGACTCCTGCTGATTCTGCTCACCTGGGACAAGGTAGAATCTGTGCTTTCAGACTGCAGTAAACTGAAAGAAGAAAAAATGTTACTTTTATTTGTTTTTTTTACCGAAATGTATTTATGCTGGCTTGGATTTATTTTGAAAATATCGCAGTATTGACATCTATCAGAATTATCAGCCTGAAAGCGAAATTAAAATATTATGAGTCCTCAAATCATTGTCAACTCTTAGTGACCGCATTAAATAGATCTTCTCCATGATCAGCTGCCCCTAATCTGGTCTCCAGATGAAAAGATAACTCTTTGGACATATGACACAAATAACTAAATGGAACCATCTCTTGAGCAAGTTACCCTCAGCTAGCCCTGTGCAATATTTTTCAATGTCCTACAGCAGGACCCCCCAAACTGTGGGCCCTAGTACACTGGTGGGCTGTGTGCGATTTGCAAGTGGAAACAGCCAGCGAGAGCATGCATCCTTGTGTGAGAAAAATGCGACTGTGCTCCATTTATGTGAGTGGCAGACACGCAGGCATGCTGCTCGTGGAAATGGAGCTGCACCTGTGTGCTTACTGGCTGCTTGCACGAACCATCCCCTCCCACCCGCTGGCCCATAAAGCCAGAAACGTTGGGGAACTCTGTCCTATAGGGTGTCCGCTTTCAAAAACAGACCCATGCTGCTGGAGCCATCTTTTCATTTCCCAGCTTGCCACACAGTATGGGGCGAGAGGGAGAGGTTCGCAATGTCAGACCAAACAATAACAACAGATTGTCCCGTGGGAACCAAGGTCATCTCAACAGGTGCTGGCCAATGATGGGATATGGGATTTGTTCTACCAATGGTTAAACAATAGAAATGGAAGTTAGAAATAGGGAGACAAAATAAAGATGATGTGTTAAAAATGATACGTTGATATGATGACTAACGTGTTGAATATTACCATGTTAATATTGTACAATTAATTAGTGTAATTAACAGGTGGATATTACTATGTGAAACATGTAGAATTAATATGTCATGAAGGATGTTAGAATTTTGATTATTGTTAACAAAGATGCTTGTACCCAGACAACACACTGTTCAACTGAACAATATTTGAAATGCTGAATGCTCCCAGCAAAAATTATGTTCCAGCAGAACTAGAACTTGTAGCTACTTAAGATTCTCAACTGAGTCAACTGCATGCATGGTCACATGTTCAAGACAAGGATTTTACTCTACCTTTAAAATAAATAAATAAATAATAATAATAATAATAATAATAATTTATTTTATTTGTTGCTTCCGGGAGACACCAGAACAACTAATTGGACAATGTGACCTGTGACTAGGGGAGAGGGGAATATCTATTAATTATAGAAAAACCGCAGGAAATAATTAGTTGGTTTTGCTTTCACGCGGGCTGAGATGATGTCCTCAATAAAGCTGTCCTTAAAGGGATCTGATCATCTTGATTTGCTGGCTTGGGTTGGGTTTGTCAGTCGGAACCTTGACATCGGGATTAAGAAAGCGCCACTTGCTTCAATATAAATGTTACATTACAATATAATGTTACACCGAAGGTTATCAGAGGCGGGGAGGGGAAATGATAGAAAAGAAGACAAACATAACAGCCGCTCAAAGCTGTGATTAAGAAAGGAAAGAAAGGCCTCCGCGTTTCTATTGATTTTTTTATACAGTACATTACCTTTTGTTGGAACAAAAGCTCTCTACATCTTTTGATCGCCGTTTCAGCTTAGACCTCTCCATCTGGAGGTCTCTCTGTGAAGATTCTCCATCAGGGACACTTCCAGGCTCAGACAAAACCGCCGGGGATGGCAGGGGACTGAAGACCCAGGGCATAGGGCAGGACTCCTTGGTGCAGGTGGTCTGAGTTTCAAAACGGATAAGCCGAGACTGAAGTTCAGCAAACTCCCCGTCTCTTTCCAAAGCTCTTCTGTGGTCCAGGCAATACCTAACAGCCGACATTTAAAAACAGGTTTGGAACCACCAGCACTGCAGAAAGTCTAGGCTTCTTCTGACATAAAGGAAAACTATATGCCCTTTTTGCTTCTCTTATCCGGATTCCTGTGGAACATCCTGCCACTAGGGGGTGAAATCTACCACCTCCACTCTTCTGGCCTTCCAGAAGAGCTTTCAAAACTGGTTCTGCCAGTTTGGCCTTAGCCTACAGATGCAGTGATAGAGAAGACACCCACCCTCAATCTGATAACAGATAATCAGAGTTGGAAGGGACCTTTTAGGTCATCTAGTCCAACCCCGCTGCCCAAGCAGGAGACCCTACACCATTTCTGACAGATGGGGAGTCCAATCTCTTCTTGAAAGTCTCAAGTGATGGCGCTCCCACAACGTCTGAAGGCAACTTCTGTTCTATTGTTTGATTGTTCTCATTGTCAGAAAATTTCTCCTTATTTCCAGGTTGAACCTCTCTTTGATCAGTTTCCATCCATTATTCCTTGTCTGGCCTACAGGCGCTTTAGAAAATGGCTTGACCCCTTCCTCTCTGTGGCAGCCCCTCAAATATTGGAACACTGCTATCCTGTCTCCCCTGGTCATTCTCTTCACTAGACTAGCCAAGCCTGTTATCCTGTTATCGTTCTTCATGTGTTTTAGTCCCCAGTCTCCTAATCATCCTGGTTGCTCTTCTCTGTACTTTTTCTAGAGTCTCAACATCTTTTTTATAGTGTGGTGACCAAAACTGGATGCAGTACTCTAGGTGTGGTCTTTATCTACACAAGTCCTTGGTTTTTTTTTAGCCTGGTTTTAATTTTTGGAATTTTAAACAGTTTTTATAGTTTTTTTTTTTATACCTATATTTTTACTGCATTGTAAGCCACCCAGAATTGCTTTGGGTACTGAAATGGGCAGCATATTGATTTAATAAAAAAATAAATAAAAAATAATAATTACTGGGAACTTTTTTTAAAGGGAGCTAATTGTTTGTTGGGAAACAGAATATATAATCTCACAGATCTTCTGTCCATTTCACAAGATGCCAAATCTCAGTTCACATTTTACAGACAACTGTAACAAAATCATTTTTACTTTGAAATGGTAATTTTCTGCTAGCCATCCCTGATCCCAAAATAAAACTATGCTTTTGAATTCTTCATGTTCTCTTTCAATATCCATTTCTCAGAAAGAGTTGTGGCTAGAAACCTGACAACAAACTAAATATATAATTCAGTTCTGTCGTCATATTTCAAGGAGCCCTGGTGGCACACAGGTTAGAATATAGTATTATTGCAGGCAAACTCTGCCCGCAATCTATAGTTCGAACCTGATGGAGCTCATGGTTGACTCAGCTTTCCATCCTTCCGAGGTCAGTAAAATGAGGAGTCAGACTGCAATATGCCGACTCTGAAAACCATACAGAGAGTACTGTAAAGCACTATGAGGCAGCATTATAAGCCTAAAATGCTGTGCTATATAATTGAATAAGTGGGATTTGAGGCTCAAAACTAGCTTACATACTTGCTCCCACAAAGCATAACAAAATGCTCATTTCCCTATCTGGTGACAAAACCAGCAACAAAAATCCCAAATGTCTCCAACACCACAAATACACACACCTCTGTATAAAATTCAGATACTTCTATAACCCTGTGACATCACAGAGTAAATGAACCAAATCAATACGAAAAGGCATCCTACTTTTGACATTGAAAAGCATTACTTTCAAATTTTACCAGGTCAACTGCTCTACTTTCAGATGAAAACACTGTCAGAAAATATTTGGCGTTTGCACTTATAAAAGCGTGCATTTAAACATTATCCTTGGTTTCAAGCATTAAATATCCAAAGGTAAAAAAGAACTGGTCGTCTTCTTCTTCTTGTGCCATATCCGTCATCAGACATTGGCAATCATGTTGGCAATCAGCAGAACCTTGGTGGCACAGTGGTTAGAGTGCAGTACTGCAAGCTACTTCTGCTAAAGCCAGCTGCCTGCAATTTGGCAGATCGAATCTCGCCAGGCTCAAGGTTGACTCAGCCTTCTGTCCTTCCGAGATGGGTAAAATGAGGACTCTGTAAACCACTTAGACGCTTAAACCACTTAGACTCTGTAAACCGCTTAGAGAGGGCTGGAAAGCACTATGAAGCTGTATATAAGTCTAAGTGCTATTGCTATGATCACCAACAGAATGAAATGAACTGGTAGATAAACCTATCGTTATTTTAAAGTTTCAATATTTTCTTGGTTTGTACCAAATGAAAGGGCTCAGAAAATAATTCCCAGTAAGGAAACTTACTCAAGACCGTGGTAATGGCAGCCAGCAGCTTTTTCAAACGGTAAAGCTCTCAGTTTTCGAGGTGTCAGTTCAGGTGTCAGAAAAGCACTGTCACTGAAAAAAACATAAGAGAATTCACCTGAAACCAAAGTTATTGCTCTCTTATAGGAAAAAAAAAAAATTTAACAAGAAAGAATAGGAACAATCAGACTCTCTCTCTCTCTTTGCCATTGTAAATTATAATAATAAAAATGCATCACTCCAATCTAAGGTATGTTTGATTATCAATCCATTGGTAGAATATCAGGCTTGGAGGAATTTGCATGCTTGGAGTGTGGTGGCATGGCCAATAATTTTGATTCAAGATGCTTCACCCAAAGTCCCACTGAGGATGTCACCTAGCCTGGTGAAACGTTCAGAAACTAAACTGCAAGCCCGGAGAACAGACCTACCACCAACATCTACCATCCGAGCTACATATATTCTTTATCATTTCTAGCATTGTTTAATTTCTGTTAGGGATATACCCTAGCAGAATGTGCACAGCAGTCAGGCAGTCAGGTAAATATGAGAGAAAGTGTTTTTTAGTTTACACATTCAGTAAAAACGGATACACTGTCTTAGTTGAATAGTTTATTCCATTAAGAGTTTAGCAGGGTCAAACAGTCCAAATATCATTCAATAGTGTTCAGTCAGTTCAGTCCGGAGATTGTTCAATTGCAAAAATCCAGTGTCAAAAAAAAAGGTCAGTTAACTTACAATGTCAATCCATAAATCAGTCCAGTAAATATCTTCTCACATTAGATTAGATATGCAGCATTCAAAACTCTTTTCTCCTTCAACCTCAACAACAGGGAACACGCAGAACAATCAATCATCAATCCAGTAGCAATCCAGGTTCTCTAGCTCCCTCTTATGGCAGTTTCTCAACCGCATCCAAATTATATCATTTAGAGTTTAAAGTGAAAACACATTTAAACTTTGCTATCATGGTTTATATATTATTTACCCAAACAACGTTAGGTAACTATGGTTATTCCTAACAATTTCCAAAATTGGTCAAAGTGGATTAACTGCTGCCACTTTCTGAACTAATTTGGTATTAATCTCTCTGCCAGTGATGACTTCAGGAATAGTAACACGGGCTCCACAGTCACACCATGCTCACTGTGAACTAAGATAAGCGACATACTGTAGATGTATTTATTAGATTTTTTATCTCTTAATGGCTTTGTATCTTTATTACTATTTGAATAACTCAAGGCAGCAAACATATCTAATAGTCCTCCTTCCTCCTACTTTGGTGTTGTACTTTATTATGGTGTTATGTTGTTGTACTTCTGAACCCTGTTCCTTGTGAAATTTCTAAGAGAAATTTAGAGAAATTTAGAGAAATTTCTAGGTTTCATACATAAACCATTCTATATAGCTCTCTGTTATTAGAAACAATAGTAACACAAAATGTTCAATAACCAAATATACATTCTATCTGTAGAATCAAGTAGCAGAGTCCTGTTTGTCTTGCTAGGATATGTTGTTGCTTTCTAAAAGTAAAGTTTATACACATGCTGTCACTGATTAATCAAAACAAGATAACTTGGCTGACATTCCAAAAATGGCATTCATTATCCATTCTCAAAAAAAGATCTGGCTTCAATCAGTCAGTACGAATGATATCCTCCCCCCTCAATTTTTGAGATTAGTTCCTAAAAGTAATTGTCCTTTCCCATAATGTGTATTTGCAAAATATGATTAACTTTAATCCTGTGAGCAGATGGTCTGAAATTCTGTTGTCAATGAAAGAGGAAACACTATTAGTTGTGCGCAATAACATGAAAAGGAACCTGCATGAGGGAGGGAAGGACATGACAGGGGGGGAAGGAAGGAGAAAGGGAGGAAGGGAGGGAAGAGGAAGGAAAGAGGGAGGGAGAGGGAAGGAAGCAAGGAAAGCCCCACCCCATTTCCAATTATCTGAGGGAATTCCTTCTTATCAGTCTTCATTATGATCTAATCAAGCTTACACCTATATATTAATGTGGGTTCAGATGTTTCTATTATAATGCAGGGTAAAACAAAGTTCATTTTAATAGTTCATTTTGAAAATCTCATCCGCAAAATCTCATCTGCTTCTATATCCTTTCTGAGCAACACAGAAATTTGGAGTTTGCAGGTGACTCTTGGACTTCAAATGCAGACATTACAACCAATACCTATTCAATCATTTGAGGTGCTTCAAAAGACCACACTGTTTGAAAATTGTGAGCTTACAACATCAGTATTGACGTCTGAATGCTCCCAGCAAAAATTATGTTCCAGCAGAACTAGAACTTGTAGCTACTTAAGATTCTCAACTGAGTCAACTGCATGCATGGTCACATGTTCAAGACAAGGATTTTACTCTACCTTTTTGGAATGTGTAAGGGCTGCAGATCTCCAACAGGCAAGCCTTCTGCAGTGAAGTACTTAAGCAACTCCCTAGCATCAAGTAATACTGAATCCTTCTGGCCATTTTTATGGCCCAGCAACTGTTCAGAAACTCTAAAAGGAAAAACAAACCAATGGGCGGAAAGCTACATTCACACGACAGCTACAAACTAACACATAGGCATAAATGCTTAATGTTACCTTGTTCTTTGCTTCATCTTCTCAGAATTTTCCAAGTTCTGCAAAACATTTCTTTCAGGCCACTTCAAAGGATTTGAATCTTTTAGCTTTGGTTCTGAGAATGGTTGGGACAGTCAGTGGGTGAGAGGAAGGGCAAGAAGGCAAGGCATGTATTTCATCCACTGCAAAATCTATGGACCTTCATCTTCTATTTTAATTCCAATATAGCTAAGAATGTGCTAGCTTCCCATTCGGTGTAATTAAAAGTTTTGGTCCGCAAAACTTTTAATTACACCGGCAACAACTCGGGGACTTATTATTCACTTAACTGTAACACCAAGTATTATTAGCTTCAATTATACTTTGTGATAGCAACAAAAACAAACAATGAAAGCATATGAGACAATGATAAAGAGACCCAAGTCTTGCCTTGTGCCCCTTCTTATTCTTCTTACAAATTTCATTCCCACCATCCTGGTCAGGAATATGGGTAGTCCTCAATTTACAATCACAATTGAACTCAAAATCTCTGTTGTTCAGTGAGACATTTTTAAAATGAATTTTGCCCCATTTTAGGACCTTTCTTGCCATACTTGTTAAATGAATCACTGCAGTTGATAAATTAGTAACCCAGTTGTTAAATGAATCTGGCTTCCTCATTGACTTTGCTTTGAGAAGGTCGCAAAAGGGCATCCCATGATCTTGGGACCCAACAATGGTCATAGCAATAGCACTTAGACTTACATACCGCTTCACAGTGCTTCACAGCCCTCTCTAAGCAGTTTACAGAGTCAGCCTATCGCCCCCAACAATCTGGCTCCTCACTTTACCCACCTCAGAAGGATGGAAGGCTGAGTCAACCTGGAGCCTGGTGAGATTCGAGCTGCCAAATTGCAGGCAGCCGGCAGTCAGCAGAAGTAGCCTGCAGTACTGCACTCTAACCACTGGCTCCAGAACTCGTGGCTCATAAATATGAAGCAGCTGCCAAACATCTGAATTTTGATCACATGATCCTGGGGATGCTGCAAAGGTCGTTACTGTGAAAAACGGTTGTAAGTCATTTTTTTCAGTGCCATTGTAACTTTGAATGGTCACTAAAGCAACTGTTGTAAGTCGAAAACTACTTGTACCGGTGATCTTATCCACTTGCCCATATTACCTGCTACCAAAAAGTTGTCATCCCAAGTCCTCCATTAATCGACCCCAAAGTTCTAACACCTCTCATTTCTCTATGTGACATTCTGCATTATGAATGCTCATTTATTAAAACAGTCTAACTTATAGTAAATGTATTTATCCTAATTAGTCTAATTAAGTAACAAAATGATTGTCCCAAAGGTGCTTTTTCAAGAGGCAACTGGACTTTCTGATTTTTCTCTGAAAACGTTTCGCTTCTCATCCATCTTCAGCTCTGAATTGAAGAAGCTTCTTGGATGAGAAGCGAAACATTTTCAAAGAAAAAACCAGAAAGTCCAGTTGCCTCTTGAAAAAGCACCTTTGGGACAACCATGACCTGGGTGAACTGAGAATCTCCATAGACTTTTTTTTTAACAAAATGATGCTTACCATCAATTGCTTCTTCATCTCTAGTTTTAATCATTGCTCCTGGATAAACAGTACTTGGATGGCTAACCTTCCATAAGTTCAAAAAATGTTCCCTGGTGAAGGCTAATAGATATTGCAGTTCATTCTTTAAAGCTACAGGTGGGTTCCCAGCAAACGTCTGTCTCTCTGTAAAACAGAAAACAAGAAATATAGGGGTCATGGATAGGATGTTAATAACCCAGGATGTATAATAATGCTAATTTGCTGAATTGAATTATTGCATCATGCTGTTATCAAGTAAAAAAATAAGGCAATAAAAACGTAATCCCTTTATTAGCTCGTGGAGAAATGCTTCTGCAATTTGCTACGCATACATAAACACATGTCATTCGAGCAGGCATTTATCAAACATTTTTCCAAGGTATACTCTTTTTTTCCCAAACAGTTTTCCAGATTTCCTGAATGAGTTTAGAAGTTTGCCAAGCAAACATTAGATTGCAAAATGGAAGGCATCATTCTATAAGGAATTCTCAAAGTGAAACGACTGGGATTGTCATAGCCCCTAAAATAAGAAAGCCCATTTTTATTTTCAGATAGTACCCTCTATAAGATACACCGACCGATATATTTTTATTGATGTATTTTCTATCCATTATTTTGTGAGTAAATATTCAGTTACTTACTCAAGCAGTGATTCAAAACCAGTGTTTGGAACTGAGCCAGTTTCTTCTCTCTTTGTAAAATCTGTTCTCCGTATAAATGTGGGAAACCTTGGAGAAACTTTTCAAAGAAACCTTGTTGATAGAGAAGGAGTGATTTAAAAAAAATAATGAAGTGATCAAATTACATCAAATGCTAAAATTTAGCCAAATAAATGACTTGCGAGAGCAAATACTGGACTATGATCAAGGAAATCAGATTCAAGGCAACCTCTACCCATAGAGCGTCATTGGGTGTCTTTGTAGAAAGTACCTCATACATTTTCTTGAGAAGAATGACATAGGTAGCCCTTCACTTACAACTGGTCACTTAGCAGCAGTTATGACAGGCTCAAAAGCTACTTATGACCGTGGAGATTCCCAGTCATCCAGGTCATGATTGTCTCAAAGGTGCTTTTTCAAGAGGCAACCGAACTTTCTGGTTTTTCTTTGAAGACATTTCACTTCTCATCCAAGAGGCTTCTTCAGCTTCTAGAATGAGAAGTGAAATGTCTTCAAAGAAAACCCAGAAAGTCCAATTGCCTCTTGAAAAAGCACCTTTGGGGCTACTTATGATCTTGTTTCAATGTTCTGACATCGGGCTGTACCCTCCTCTCAGTCGCATGACTGCATTTGGGCACTCATCCAATGGTCTGCAATTACAGATGTTTCTAGCATCCCACAATCACATGATTTAAGTCAGTTTTCCTGGAAACCAGCATTTCCTTCTGGTTTCTGGCAAAATGGCTTTGCTTAATGATTTACAACCATAGTAGCCCAGCTCAATTAAGGTCAAGGACTCTCTGTATTATCCCCTGCATGGAAACTGGATTCGTTAACTGAAAAGTATCTGTAATAGTAACAGATAAATCATGTGGCTTTAAAAGGCAATTTTGACAATTATAATAGCCATAATTCACTGGTATAGCACATATTTTGCATGTGCACAGAGCTGGGAAAAATCTTTGATCAGCCAATGCTAATAAACATCAATAATATCAAGCTAGATGGATATATAGTCTTATATTTTCAAAGGAAGGAGACAAGTGTGTTTTCTCTGTACAAGTTGTAAATAAACTAAAAATGGAGAGGTGATTCAGGGAAAAAAATTCTTTCCAAGCCTTAGTGAAGACTTCAAGTGGAGTCTTACATTCTTAGAGAACAAGGTGAAAGAACAAGTCTAACCTGTGTCCGAGCAGTCCAGTCAATAGTGAATTGAAGATCTTTCTTAATGTCAAATAAAACTCTGATAACAAGGTTGTACTTCTGTTTTGATATTTGATTAAAGAAGATAATAGATATGGCTATTCATGATCAATGTGTTTAATTCACAAATCTGATTAGTTTCCTGAGGCTTGTTTCAAATAATTACTATTTACAAAAAAAAAAAAAAAAAAAAGGATTTATTCCACTTACAACTTTACCCTACTGGAATGAAAATTACACATTTGTGCCTCTTGGTTCAATCACAAAAGGTATACCTGCTTCTGTTTCTTCCCCTGCTGTTGTCAGCTTTCTTATGCTTTCTGCAAGAGGGACAGAACCATTGATCTGATTGGCTGAATAGATTACTGTTGCTTTACATCCTCCATAGCCATTGCCTTGCACCAAGAAATAATAATTGCAAGTTTCTCCTTTAAGTTCAACTTCTGGAACTAAAGAGAAATACATCTTGACGTTCACAAAAATGAAAAGTGCTCTGTTCGTAAACACATACCAAAAAAACCTAGATTAAATCAGCATGCCTGCTAGATTTCAAGTAGCCAGGATTCCTGATTTCAGTAATATGTTTTCTAAAGTTTGAGCTATATATTGGTTTTTTTTAAAAAAAAAAAAAAGCTTATTTACAGTTAGCATCACTGTTTTCCAACCTGAGAGAAAGCAGAGACCCAAACTTTCCAATTTCTCTGCTGACCATACCAGAAGGCAGTGGAGGTCAGTCAGTGTTTTTCTTAATCACAGTTTTTTAAACCACCAAGCATTACTTTATCTTTTTATCAATTTACTAACGCAGGGAAAGCAGCATAGTGTGGAAAGAATACAACTTTACTTACTGCTGAGACCTTTGTGCTTCTCAGCTATGCATTCCTTCCATTTTTTTGAGCTTAGCTGGCTGGGTACAGGATTCAACACACTGCTTATACTGCAAGGCAGTACGAATAAAGCTCCTACCTGCAGATGAAACATATATAGATTATTATAAATACATCTTCTCAGATAATGAGATATACAAAAGGTCTCATGCATAAGCAGAGCCCTCTCTGAGGCAGATGAATGGTTAAGAAATAAATGGATGAATACATGGATGGATGGAGATGGAGAGATAGATGGAGTGGACAGTCAGTCCGTCAGTCAGTCTATGGAGATTTTCAGTCATCCAGGTCATGGATGTCCCAAAGGTGCTTTTTCAAGAGACAACTGGACTTTCTGGGTTTTCCATTCCCCAACATCCATTCAGAGCTGAAAGAAGCTTCTTGGATGAGAAGCGAAACATTTTCAAAGAAAAACCAAAAAGTCCAGTTGCCTCTTGAAAAAGCACCTGTCAACTCATAAAATATTTCTATGGTCTTTTTAGAAAGGGAGGGAGGAGCAGTGTGGCAGCTTGCAAACCAAAAGTGCATTCCATAAATGTTTTCAAAGATAGTAACTAGGTGACTGAAGTTTATACCAAGCAAAATTCTAACTGGAGAGCATGATTGATGATTCTGGGCTATGGATGTGTCCCATTGGAGAATATGAATTATGATACACCCAGGGGGTGGAGGGAAAACCAGGGTCAAGGGTGACAATGAATGATATGTCTCAAAGTCGGCTACACCCAGGCGGTTCTGGACATGTTAATTCCCAATAAATCCTTTGAAGTTTTAGAAGTTTGGCTCGGGACTCATGATTTAAAAGGGGGTAACTGCCGTAATCCTGACAACACCTTTGGGATATAAATAAGATACAGACAGACAGACAGGTCTATGGAGTTTCTCAGTCATCCATACCCATTTGCACTATTCAGGTGACCCTGAGGGAACAGATAAACTTCCAAGTGGCCTTGACATCTCTCAGAAAGCCTGCTAATGACCAGATGACTGCAAGGAATATAAATCTTTCCATTCCCCACCATCCAGTCAGAGCAGAAGAAGCTTGAGAAGGATGAGAAGCGAAATGTCTTCAAGTAAAAACAACATCCAGTTGGGGGGGCAGAGCTGACGTCGCGACGATACGGCATGCAATCTCGGAGGTCTGAGATTGCAGCCGATATCTTTGCCTCTGGACGGTCCCAATGGACCTAAACCATCCCGAAGAGACGGTGATAGTGAAGGGCGCATCCTGTAGATCCCAGGGATACCACAAAGTCCCTGGTTGATCCAGGAGGAGCCCTTCTTGCCGGCGGCAGAGAGGCAGCCATTAAAGATGCTGAAGTTGGGACAGCTCTGATCGGAAGAGACTGGAAAGAGAAAGTGTGTCGGTTTGGTGAGAACTTTTTTTTTTTATCATTATTCTAAGACTTAAAGGGACACCCTAAGGAAAAGAAAAAATCTGTAAAAGTTTTGACAGAAGGGAAATGTCAAAGTAAGGCTTGGCTTTTTATTTATTTTTTCTTATTACTGGACTTCTATCGTGATTTAGCATTTGCTAACTAGACTGACTTCTTTTTTATTTATATCTATTTTTTCTTCTCTTTTTTGACTTTGCAACATTTTAAGTTAGAGGCTTCCTTTAGTTACTTTTCTTTTTTTATATATATGTAGTTTTTCATCTAGAGGGACCACATCAAGAAACCAACTCCACAGGAAGACTAGAACTCTACTTTATTGAAGTAGGTTGTTATAACAGAATCTTCCAAGGCTAATTTTGCTATGTATCTCACCCCAATAAATCAGGGAGGACTTTTTCCTAAGCCATGTACAAATATTATCTTGTTTCTCTGGACTTTAAAAACAAGATTTCTTTTGGGGTTCCGGTTTTCCTCCGGGAAAACCTCTTTTTCCCAAGGCGGTGGAGCAGCGGTCAGCAATGGCCGCCACGAAGAAGCCAGCAACCGGGTAAGATTGCGCTGGAGGAAGTAAGAAGAGTGAAAGTGTTGTCTGAGCCGGGTCAAGTAACATCTTTCAAATTTGTTGGAACTGAGCTGTTTGAATTGCTGGAGGATACATTGTATCCCTAAGAAGATCGAAAGCGGCGGAGAAGCTGTTAAAGGGAACTTTTTTTTTTTTTCTTCATTCTCCCACCCCATAGAAACAGCAGATGTTTGGACATATTGGACATTGAAAGTGAATTGTTTTGAGAGTTGAAGCTAAGGGACAAAAGGGTTTTTGGACATTGAAAAACTTAAGAAATTGGAAAACCCTTGTTGGAGGTATGGATTTCTGATTATTTAAAATTGATATTGCAAGTGGGAAGGGAGAGGAAAAAAAATTGGAGCAGAAGCTGAAAAAGGAGGAGATTGCCTAGAATCCCAAAGAAAGGTATATGGTAATTGGACCTCTTTGATTAAACATTAACCCCAGAAAGAGAAAGAGAAGAAGGAAGAAAAGTATTAATTTTTGGAATTTTTTTTTGAATTATTCTTGATTAAAAATATTTGTGGTTGTTTTGGGAAAAGTTTCTTTTTTCATAATGGCATCGCTTGTGGATGAACTAAAGACTGAATATCAAAAATATAAAAAAGAAGATACTTTGGGCACTTTGTTTCAATTCTTAGAAATGGCGTTATGTACTTATGAAAAGTTGACTACGCAGCAGAAGGACTGGGACAAAGAAGAAGAGGAAGAAGAAGTCATCTTTGATGAACAATGGGTTCTTTCCGGGGAGGAGGAGAAAAAGGATAAGAAAAAGGGGATTTTAAGAATTATAAAAACAACCAAAGAAGAGAAAAATGAGCGGAAAGGTGGAGGCAAGGTTAGAAAGCAAAGGAAAGGGAGTAAGAAAAGGGAGGAGAAAAGACAAAGGGGTAAAAAGGGCAAGGAGAAGAATAAGCAAGAGAGAAAGGGGGGGAGGAGAAGCCTCAATGGGGGGAAGCAAGATCTAAAGAAAAAAAGTTTATTCAGAGACAATGGGTGAATTTAATTTAGGATAAAAGAGGGATTCTGGAGGGTACATAAGACTGTGTTTTTTATATGTGTATTTAGAGTATAAAATTCATTGTGTAATTTTAGAATCTTTTAAACAGAATCCCAAGAAAAATTGTTATATGAAGTACTTTTAAGTTAGGGTAATGAGTTATAGACGTTACTCCAATTGGTGTATAGGAGAAGTATAATAAAAGAAAAAAGATGAATGGATAGTTGGAAATAGAACAGACAAAGAATATTATTGAAAATGGTAATAAGATATGAAAGGATATATAAAGGTTTTGTTATGGTTTTTTTTTTTTTTTTGGATGTTGTATATTGAAAAAAGGCAAAAAAAATTTTAATTAATAAGAAATAATTTGGATGAAAAGGAGAAGTTGGGATAAGATATGAAGTTAAATAGACAAAGTATTGATACTATAATTTGGGATTGTTATGTTCTATTGGTTTTCTTCTTTTATTATTTTTTCTTAGAAAAGAACTTATAAGCTGTTATGCCTTGTGCATTGTTTATATATATATATATTGTTGATAAAAATGGTTTATATATATAATATAAAAAAGAAAATGATAATAAGATATGGAAGGATATATAAAGAGAATATGATGTTTGAATTTGTGTCTGTGTGAAGAGTTTCAACCCGGGATCAGACAACCTTCAGAAAAGATCTTTTAGTTTTGTTTATGTTTTATTGTGTTCTCTGTAAAATTAATAAAATTTGTTTAAAAAAAAAAAAACAAGCTTTTAAGGAATACATGTACATTAGTTTTAACTCACTTTCATTCTGCTAAAAGTTAATGTTAATAAAAAGCCACCATCTACCTTTCCATGTAGCGAAGAAAGCTGATCCCACAAGAGGAGAGACTTCTTCTCAGCATTAGTTCTAGCCAAAGCCCTAGGCAAAGTTTAGGAATCACACACTCACAGCTACGAAGTGCAAAAGTCAATAAAGGTAGTTCTCCATGTACAGCCACAATCGAGCCCAAAATTTCTGTTGCTAAGCGAGACATATTTTAAGTGAGTTTTGCCCCATCTTGCCACAGTTGTTAAGTGAATCACTGCAGCTGTTAAGTTAGTAACAAGGCTGTTAAGTGACTCTTGCTTCCCCATTGACTTTGATTGTCAGAAGGTTGCAAAAGGGGATCACACATGACCCCAGGATGCTGCGACTGTCACAAATGAGTTTGTTCTCAAGCATCCAAATGTAAATCACGTGAGCATAGGGACACTGCAACAGTCATAAAGTATGAAAAATAGTCATGAGTTACTTTTTCTCAATGCTGTTGTAACTTCAAATGGTCACTAAGCAAACTGTTATAAGTCAGGGGCGATCTGGATACAAATATAGACCAATAACCTTCATTATTATCCATGGAAACATCTCTTGCCAGTCACATCCACCTGACCCATTAGAGTGATGAGGCAAGGAATGTTGCAGGTTCCACCCCTGAGGGAGATACACCTGGTGAGACCCAGAAGAAGGGCCTTCTCCGTGGTGGCTCCGTCTCTCTAGAACATCATTCCCCCAGAGAGTAGAATGGCCCCCACTCTAATACTCCTCCGGAAGGCACTGAAGACTTGGTTCTGCCAGCGGGCCTGGGGAACCCAGAGAGGGATGAAGCCCATCAAGTGGCTAGTGTGATCTGCTGTCATTGGGGCGGGGGGGGTGGGAGTTGGTTTTTTGGTTTCCCACCTCCAAATTTTGTTCTATTGTACTTTACTAATTTATTTGATTTTTTGGTTAGTTTTTTTTGTTTTTATTTTTATTTTGTTTGTTTTAAATATGGTTTTACATTCTGTAAGCCACCTCGAATAGGCAGCAATATAAATTAAATCAATCAATCAATCAATCAGGCAATTACTGGTGAGATGATTAGATGACCGAATATTCCTGAGTGTTGGAGAATGTAACAAACAAATAAGAAACATTTTTTTCCATGTAATCTTTCCATATGGAAACTAATCAAGGAGGGAACAAACCTAGAACTAAGGAGAAATTTCCTGACAATTAGAAAAATTAACCAGTGGAACGATTTGTTTCCAGAAGTTATGGGTGCTCCAACACTGGAGGTTTTTAAGAAGAGATTGGACACCCATTTCTCTGAAATGGTATAAGGTCTCTTGCTTGAGCAAGGGGTTGGACTAGAAGACCTCCAAGGTCCCTTCCAACTGTTATTCTACATATATTACTATTCAACTTTGCAAAGGCCCAGGAGTGTACAGTGCTATGTATCTTAAGAATGAACCCACTAGATTCAGGGAAAGTGTCTTCCACATTTATAGAATGAATGATTGCCTCTATAAAACTCAAAGCAATGTTAGCAATAATTGTACCATTCATTGAAGCTGTCATTCGTGACAGTGCATATCTATGAGAGTATTTAGTTTACTTGCTCTGAAGATTTCCTGTTTCTGATATTCATTCCCAGGCTCCAGGGCCGTAAAATACTCCTAAATCAAACCAAATGACACCTGCTATAAAAGGATACAGCTCAAACTGGAGGTTCGACATTAAACATGCTGGCAGGTGGGTCAACAGCACCATCTGTAGAAATTTTAAAGCAGGACTGTAATAATGGAACACCTGAAACAAAATTAAAAGGTAATTTGGATTGCGTATTCCAGCACACACTATCAAAACTTAGGTTTTGGGGGAAAAATAATAAGAATGAGCTTTCTCTTTTTTCCTTCCCCTTGTACCCTGCCCCCCCCCCCCAAAAAAAAATTTCAGTTGAGAGATGAAACAGAGGTGATAAAGTCTGCCACAATGAAGCAAAAATTGAGGATGATAAAATAGACAATGTGGACTGGGTTTAATTGGACAAGATAAGAGTTGATTCCGTATTTGTCCTAGCAGGCAAACTCTATGAGCAGGTAGCAATATTGACCTGAACAACAGTTTTTTTTTTCCTTTTCTAAACTTTTCTCTTTGTTAACTTTCCTTATTGATTCTCTTTAAGATTCTACAATTTTAGGGCAACCACCCTAGCTATTTTCCTTAGCTATCCCTGTGTATATTTATAGTGACATTGAATATATAGAGCCCCGATGGCGAACCTATGGTAAACGTGCCGGAAGTGGCACTCAGAGCCATTACAGCCGGCACACGAGCCCTCACCCAAAGCAGGTCTACTGTACATGTGTGCATGCGCCACCAGTCCAACACCTGATTGTCGGGTATCTGGTGCACATGTGCATGAGTAGATGTGCGGCGCGCAGGGAGGCCACTCGCGCATGCGCAGAGACGCACGGTGTGCAGGGGAGTCACGCACCCATGCGCGGAAGGGCATGGTAGGGGACCCACGCGCACTGCCTTCTGGGTACTGACATGCACGCAATTATCGGCACAGGAGCCCCCAAAAAGGTTACCTACCACTGATATAGAGTCTCCTGCTTGAGAAGGAAGTTCAACAGAAGGCTATGATCTACTGTATATAAATACATGATGAAAAACAATCATTAAGGGATAAATTTGTTTTCTTTCTATACCCTTGCCAGCAGGGATGGGATTCAAAATTTTTAACAACCGGTTCTGTGGTGGTGGCCGTGGCTTGGTGGTCATGTGACTGGGTGGCTGTGGCTTGGTGGTCATGTTATTGGCTGGGCGTGGCCAACTCAATATCACACACATCGAAGCATGTATCTCCTCGCCTGGCCTCTCGTGAGTGTGGGGATGCTGCAACAGTTGTAGGTGTGAAAAATGGTCATAAGTCACTTTTTTCAGTGCCATTATAACTTTGCATGGTCACTGCACACAAGCAAAGTACCAGCAAAGGAGGGGGGAAAAACTCCAGAGAAGTTCCTGAGATAGGAAGTCTAGTCCTGCCAAGAATGTAATAAGGGTTAATGGAGAGGCAGTTTCTGTAAGCAACACCAGAATGTTTCCTTCCTGCCTTCCTTACAGGATTAGGCCAGTAATTTCTCCTAACAACCGGTTCTCCGAACTGCTTAGAATGTTAACAACCGGTTCTAGCGAATAGATGCGAACTGGTAGAATCCCATCCCTGCTTGCCAGGCTGGTTATCAAAGATGAAGCTTCAGGAGTGAAAAGATCTCAGCCCTGGGTCTCAGAAGCGGCAAAGATGCAATTGCAGAGAAGGGGCCCTATTGCTGCCAGCTACGTTATGCACAAAGTTAAAAAAAAAAAAAAAAGCTTCAATTTCCCTGGCAGACAGAACCATCTGTCATCTGAATCCAGCAAGCCAGAAATTCCACATTCCTGACAATAAAATTTTGAGCACTTTTCTTCCATTTTAAAAGCTCACTTGGTCATATCAAACAGCCTATCTCTTACTATGTGTTCAAATTCTTAAACTGAAATCTGATATGTGTTTTGCCCTGAATAGCCTGGTTAAAAAACCAAACCAAATTGCAGAATTATTTCATCTATTATGCCACCCTATTCCAAAAGACTTGAGAAAGCAAAAAATATATATTTTACTTTGAGTTGAGATTTTTTTCTTTTTCCTTGAAGTTATTCTTGGAGAACAAAGGAGCTAGATTTCCAAAATAGACTAACACCACCATGAAACAGATTTTTAATTTCTATGCCTCTAGGCATATGCATTTTACCTACTAAGCCATAAAAAAGCTAGATTTTAAAATGTTT
Organism: Hydrophis major; assembly: GCA_033807585.1. NCBI lineage: Eukaryota > Metazoa > Chordata > Lepidosauria > Squamata > Elapidae > Hydrophis > Hydrophis major. The sequence goes on from CM066330.1 coordinate 17,071,145, forward strand.
ACTTTTTTGGGTGAATATTGTTTCCAGGTTTTTTTTTTAAAGTAATATTCTATTTTATGGCATTGTTGAACCTAGATTTATCTGATTTCTAAAATGCTAAAAACTGCAATTCAGATAGACCAAACGCATCAATTACCTCCGCAGAGTGAATATTGGTATTCTTTGACTGTTTATTTTCATCAGCAGCAGAGAAAGAATTTAAGCAGAAGGGGCTGAATGGCCTTCCAGATGCAGGGCCTTTTATACAAAAATCTGGAAATGTGATTTCAGATCCAAACTGAAGAAAAAAAGCAAAGAATAGTTATAAAGTTCTTAACTATTACACACCCACACCCCATGTTTTAAAGATCTCTGTTATATAAATTAGCTCTTTAAGATGGTTATTATATAAAATGAGAAATAATGCAGCCAGTGGAATTTGAAAGCACAGTATTTATGGGTCCAAAAATACCTATTTAAAATGTTAACTACTTTTTTAATGCTAGCACAATCAGTTTCTCCTGTAGGTTTTCAAGTACATTGACTCCAATAATTCTGATATCCCCGCAAAACAGGTAAGATAGAACACATGCTTTCTAAACCCTTTCTCTTTTGTGCACAATATTCCCTTTCTCTTTTGTGCACCCTTTCTCTTTTGTGCACAATAACCCTTTCTCTTTTGTGCACAATATTCAAATCTGAGCCCACTGTATTTTTTTATTGTTCCTTACAGCATTTCTTTCCAGCCTTTCATCCATGTTGAGATTGACAGAATAGCTCAACAGAAGGATGGACGGCATATAAATTTAATAAATGAATAAAAATCTCTGGATTGCTTTTTCAAATCTGCAAACTGTGCTGCCTCCCCCCATAGACATACACAAAAAAACCAAAACCAAAAATGGACAGAACAAGTAATTCATATTATAGAATTATTCCATTCATGAAGGAGCTTCTTAACTAATGCAGTTATTAAGCCTCTTCGATCTTAATAACCTTTTTACTGAGAGAAAATGATCTTTACTTCAGTTTCTGGAGTTTTTAAGTTTTCCAACTGGTTGCAAGAGTGAGAAGACTCTGACAAAACATGGCTTCTCCTAAGAGTATAGTCCCATGAGCAAAGATCATTTGATAGGAAGCTCCTGGCAAATGTTTCTTTAATTAGAAGCCAAGCCTGAGACTGTAGCAGCACAAAGTTTTCTAATACACCACATTCAATGAAAATAACAGGTGGATAAATATTTCCATACATAAATCCAGTGCATAGTTTATGGTACTATTATGGTACTATTCTTCCAAGAAAATTTCAAACCCGATACCTTTTGTTCCCAGATTTGAATCTTTCCTCTCCACAGTTCCCTTGAATCAATACTGTCTTTTACGTTTTCAAGAGGTAATATATCAGCAGAAAGATATTCTGCAAATTTTTGCCAAGCACTGTAAAAAGAAAACATGTGTAAGTAGTGCATACTTCACTAAAATCTTGGTAACTTTCAAAGTGAATACTTGAAACAATTTTTAGGAGACTAAATATGATCCCACAGTGTTACAAAAAGCTATGGAATGTCATTTATCATTTTGTAAAATATTTAGATCTTATTCAAAATGTTATCTAGTTTTACCCCGTTAAGATTTGTATTTTGCTTTTCTTCAAGGTAGCATGCAACTCCCTTCTCCACACAAGGTGAATTGGGTTGGGGGACTGGCAAAGAGATGGATAACTAGCCCAAGGTTATCCAGTGAATCTCAACAACTTGGTACACCAAAATGTATGACAGCTATCATGAGTTTGAATCCAGGATGCAAATACCTTTCTTGAGGCCTACCATAACTTTGAGAAGTCACTAAGCAACTGGTCATAAGTTACAGATTACCTGTACTCCTAAAATGACATTCGCAACCCTCCCTTTCTCAATTATCTTATCTGAATACCACTACTCACCTGTTGCTTTTGTTTGCTACAATAGTGATCTTTGCTGCATGCCATTCTCTTAAGTGTTTTAGAGCACCAATGACAGGTAAACAGTCTTTTACTTGAGGGGCGTCTGTTTCTGAAGACTGGAGAATAACATCAACCATTGCTTTTCCTGCAGAAGTAAATATCATAAATGAAGACAGACATTTCAGTCTGCTTTTTTGTAGGAGCAGGAAACTGAACATTGGACACTTCTATTTTTTAACTCTTATCAGACTGAATTGATTGGGCAGATGCTATGGGAGATAGGGGCTCCCTCAAAATAATTAAGCCTTATGTATGTAGGGCTTTATAGCTAACAAGAAGCATCTTGAATCATACCCAGAAGCCAACTTGCAATCGGTACAGTTTGCAAACAGTGTTTCCAGATGGATATACTAAAGTATGCTCTTCACTGTCCATGGTGCTTTCTGATTAGAAACAAAGGCAGCTCCATAATTCAACAACCAATATTCATACAGCCAATTTGGCATAGGGATTAAGGTGCTAGACTAGCAATTGGAATGCTGAGTTCTAGTTCTCCCTTAAGCACAGAAGTTAGCTGGGTGCTTTGGGCTAGTCCCTCACTTTCAGTCCAAGCCACAGAGCATTAGGTATATACATTGTCTTGAACTGACTAAAATCATCATAAAAACCAAATTCAAAAAAATAAGTAGAAGAGAATATTTGTAGCTCAGGGTTGAACTGCGAGATCACTGACACAGTCTTGAGCTTGGTTGCATTCTTGCAGGCATTTCATTTCCAAACTAGGTAGCATCATCAGTGCTCAGGATCAAGCACTGATAATGTTATCCAGTTTGGTAATGAAACATCTGCAAGAAAACAACCAAGCTCAGAATGCACTAAGGATCCCACATAGACAAAATCTTTTCCTTTATTGCTAGTTACATTGTTGCTTTTGGTATGTTTTATTCCTCTACATTATTTTAAGCAAAATTGTGTGCTATTAAATAATTTCTCCTAGCAAGGACATCCTTCCAGATTTTCGCTATATAATTTATAATTGCCTGTAAGGTGTCCTTGTGTGCCAAGCTATTTACCAGTGCATTTATTACAAACAGAAGACAGACTAACTGCCTCAAGGGCATTTTGAGAAGCAAAATGATCTTGTCACAAAAATAGTTTGTTTCCAAAATGGTCACATTACCAGGAGCAGGAAGTTTATCAGCTAAAAGATGTATGCTCTCTGCAGATTCTTCATATAGACTGAAATATAAGAATGATTTTTAAAAAAAAAAATATTCTCACTCAAGAACATGCTTCAAAACATTTAGTGCTTTACCCAGTCCAAGTATCAAAATAGGAAGCTCTGTATGTGTGTATAGAAAAAGAGAGAGAAAAGATTTACTTCAAATGAAAAACTTGCCATCTAAGTTTTGGTTAATGAACTTATCAGAATCAACAATTTCTTGCTAAATCAGCTATTTTACTGCTATTCCTAATTAGAATATTTACTGTCCCCTATGCATTTAAAGACCATTCCAAAGTTCAGAAACTGTATTCTCAGATATATTTTCAAACATATTAACCTATACACACAGTGGATCAACTTACTCAATGAGTGATACAGATTCCCAATTATTGTCTTCTTCGTCAACATGCTGATCACCAAGATATCCTTCAATATTTCTTTGAATAGAGGTTTTGCTTTGATCTGTCTCTTCATTAATACTGATGTCCTCCCAGTCAGTACTAGAAAACTATTCAGTTAAAAGAATATATTGTAAGGGTTGAAAGAGCTGGAACGAATGTTTGGGGTAATTACATCTCCAGTGACTCACCTGAGAAAACCCACATATTGACTGAATTGCAAAATACCATTCTTTCACACATGGAACCCCAGTAAGAGAACATGCTGAAAGGAGAAGTAATATAGAATTACAATGAATTTTAGAAAATTAAAATAGAAGCTTCATTTTCTTCATGAAAACGTATTAAAAGAAGTGTCATGATTGCAATAGCTCTTAAGAATTAAAATAACATACAAGAAATGAAAACAATCCTTTCTCTAAAAACTTAAACTCTAGTGGTAGCAAAGTCAAAGTGTTATTTCAGATAAATGCAGTAATTAATTGTGCTTTCTTTCCTCCCCATCATCCACAAGAAAATTAGCTGGTTATTTTTCTGTCAGTGTTTGATTTTTAAAAAATGTTTTGTATTGTATGCTGCAGATACAATTGCCTGCATTGTAGTGAAAAAGCTAGTAATTTTATTTATTAAGTTGCCTCTGATGAAGGTAGTCCAGATTCCCAGGAGGGAGGAGGTGAATTCCAGAGGAACAAGAGACAACTAAGTTCAGATAATTTGCATGAGCGAAAGAGGATGAAAATGGTTCCTCCGTAATAATAAATGTATATTTTATGTACACTGAAAGCATATGCACCAAGACAAATTCCTTGTGTGTCCAATCACACTTGGCCAATAAAGAATACAATTCTATTCTAATTCTCAGAGTATAAGCTTTATATAAGTTTGCTTTAGTTTGGCAAGATTGATGTCAGGCTTCAAAAACCAAGAAACACTGTAATCCAAACAGATTTCTTTATTATTCTTCATCCCTGCTTTTTACAGTGAACAATGAGATATTTCAGCAAGTTCAAAAGCAGCAAAGTTCACTCCCTCTATGTCCTCAACAGTTTAAGTTCACCCACTGTGCCAGGCAATATTGTAGTTTGCTGCAGAAAAGCTTCCCTTACCTGGGAAAGTTTCAAATGTTGCCTTTAGAGAGGGACTGCAATTTATTTTGAGCAAGTTATAAATATTTTCAGCTGTCAAACCTGGAAAACATAAGAGTTTATTGAAAAATCATGAAAGCAAGGCTACGTAGCCTATTTATCCTAGTACAAAATCTCATTTTAGGAATGCCACTGGCAACCCTATGAATAGGGTTGAAATATACTGTGTTTTTTGTTACCTGTGTTTGCATAGAATCTGGCTTTCAGTGCAAACTGGGTGTTGGTTTTTAAAGAAAACCTGCTGGCAACCCTCCCCAAGGTACATGCACCCCTCTGAGTGTGTAAAAATGCATCGATTGTCAAGACCTATTTCTCCCTACAAGATTGATGGGGCTACATTAGCTTAACCTCACTCTGCTTTGGGATATAAAAACCATTAGATGGCTAAGCCAATAAGCTCTTTTTAAATAGGTTTCCTTAAAACAACCCTCTCCTCTCCCATCCCATGAGTTGGTTTACTATGCTGTGGGAACAAGACTATTGGTTTAAACAGAAGAAAAAGCCTGGGGGAGGTGGAACCCTGATCTTTTAATTATAAATAATTAATCCTGTTACCCACTGGTAACTGCAATACAAAAGTACCCAAGGATACCTTTTTTAATAGATAGATAGATAGATAGATAGATAGATAGATAGATAGATAGATAGATAGATAGATAGATAGAATTTTTTTTTCTCTCTGCTCAGTGCAATTTTATACATTTTTCCCAATTTTATGCTTGGAGGGGGGATAACTTGGCATTTGAGTAACTGCAATAATCCAAGACATCTAGGAAGACCACCATAAATTCCTATTATATAATGAGAGAGAGAGAGAGAGAGGGAGGGAGGGAGAGGGAGGGAGGGAGAAAGAGAGAGGGGGGGAGAAAGAGAGAGAGAGAGAGAGAGAAATTATATAAATATAAATTCCTAGGAATCGAACAAGAAAAAGGACAGAGGCTGCCCTTACAAACCCCACAGATTCAGCTAGGTAGCAGCATTAACCATCCTTTCCAAAAATGAAGCGCTTCTCGGATGGGAGACCACCCGGAAATCTGAGTCTAGGCAGGCAGAGCAAATCCCCGAAGAGGGCAATTCGTTTCAACCACACCCCATCAAAAAAAAAAAAAAAAAAGCCACGGACGCGTCCCGGATAAGAATGAAAGAGGGCGCCCCCATCCTCCCTCAGCGCAAGACCTTCCCCCCGAAACGGCACCTGAAAAGCCTCCGGGATCAGCCTGGCCGCCCCGGAGCCGCCAGCTGAGGAAGAGTAGATAGCGGTCCATGACTGACGTTGACGCGGTTAAACCTCCCGCGCCTCCCCTGCGAGACTTCCCGCTTTGGCTGACCCGCCCCTTCCGCTTCTCAGACAGGTGCTGCTCTGGCTTCTCGTCTCCGTGACCCAGGCGGCCCGCCGCTTCCGCTCGCGCTGTGGTAGCCATGGCGAGCTTCACCAAGTCTGCACAGGTACGGGGGTGACTTTGTGTCCGACCGCCTCGGGATGCGGGGGGAGGGGGGGCTTTCTCGGGCAGGTCCGGCTCCCGAGGAAGCCGCCTGTGGGAGAAGGAGCCGTAAAAGGATTCGGGCCGGCTTTCAGAGGCTTCCTCCGCGGCATCTCTCCCCTTAAGAATCGTCTTGGAGACTTGGGGTCTAGTCAAGAGTAACGGCTGGATGGATGGTTTTTCGACACGTGAAGAGTCCGGAGGATGTTTCTAGGTGGGCTTAAAGACATGTTTTCTCAGCCTCAGCCGCTTTTAAGAGGAATGAACTGCAACGCCCAGAATTCCCTATTTAACATGGCTGGCTAGGGAATTCTGGGAGTTGAAGTCCGCATCTCTTAAAAGTTGCGGTTGAGAAACCCTGGCTTAAAGCAATATGAATCCCCACAGCTGGACTTTGCAGCTGGAATACATTGGCTCACGATTCTAGAAGCAACAAATAAATGTAAATAAATAATGATGAAGTCCAACCAATGGCTGAGCTTACATATATATATATTGAATCTAGGAAACGTGAGTAGTGTGAGGGTTTTGTTTGTCCTTTAAGGGTTGCCAGACCATTACAGGGCTTGCTGCAAAGTCCAGAGTCTTTGGGAGACAGCATATAAATTTATTTATTTTATTATACTTTTATTCATTAAACATGAAACTCAGTCAACTGGACATTTAAAAATGTATCACAAATATCATTGACTGGCACTGGTATTGATATGGGTTGCTGCCATCATCCTAGTTATTATTATTATTATCTCTTATTCATTAAACAAGAAACTCAATCAACTGAACGTTTAAAAATGTATCACAAATACCAGTCACTGGTACTAATGGTTGTTTTTCTGACCCAAGCCTTGTTCAAATTAAACACAAACTGTGTATAAAAGCAAATTCAGTACATTCCCAGCCAAAAGACATCTAAACCTAATTGTCCAGTATCAAAAGCAAGCCCTTTCAAGGTTGCAAAAGGCTGCCAAGAACAGAAGTTTAATTACTGATTAAATTATTCACCAACAGAAGTTTCAAAAACAAACCGGAGTAAGCAAGGCTTCAATGAGAACTCTTGAGTCTAAAGAACTTCTTTGCTTCCTGCAAATAACACATCCCCAAGGGCTGGTTTTTATCCCTTATGGGAGGGGCCATCACCTTCCAGCCTTACTCCCAAGTTACCCTTGCTGCTTCAGCTACTCTTTCCTTTGAGCAGTGCTGCGCGCACACGCACTGGGCACAGGCTCCCTGGGGCCTTCTGTGTCATTACTGCCAGACTCTACAAGCTCTGAAGGCAGCACCTTACTCTCCGATAGTCCTGGCCCCATCCCTGCATCACATCCAGGCCCCTCATCCGAGTCGTCGCTAAGGGAGACCTTGCTGCCAATTCCTGTTGCTGGCAAACCACAACAGGTATTGATACTGGTTGCTGCCAGCATCATGATTATTATTTAGTTATTATTATTGTACACTTTTATTCATTAAACATGAAACTCAAGTCAACTGAACATTTAAAAATGTATCACAAATATCATTGACTGGCTCTGATGGTTGATATGGGTTGCTGCCAGCATCCTAGCTATCAACCAAGTATTTTCTTAAGATGTTTCAAGTCACGCAGTCTTTTGTATCTCCCCTGGCGCTACAGCAGGAAGCTGCTTGTTGTTGTTGTTATTATTATTATTATTATTAATTATTATTCCTAAGGGCCACTGATTTCAGGTACACCTATTATTTATTAAAGAAAGATGTAAGATTGATCTTTCACACAGTTAGGTCCATTTGTCTTCCGTTATCCAGGTAGGATTAGCTTTGGATCTGACATTGGAATGTCAAATATCTTTATTGTTTTTTCATCCAAGGTTGTATCTTGCCATTTATTTTATACACTCATTATTTTTTTTTAAGCAATGGGCTACATTTGCTCGAACCTGGTACCTTTTAGATGGATGGATGCAACCGCCAGGGAAACTTGCAGCCATTGCAAGTGTCCGACTGGAGGGAAAGCATAAGCCGATATACCATGCAATGAGTAAGTTTTGTTTTGGATTGAAACAAATGCACTGCATCAGCAGTGATTTATTTTCCTGTTCTAAATTGGGGAGGGAATGTGGATAAGCAAAGCTGGAACTACATCTACTAAGTATCTTGGAGATTTGCAGTAATTCAACTATAATTCAACTCATTTCAACAAAATGAGTTCTGGTGATATTGTTTTACGCCATGGTTGAACTCTTTTTATTTTTTTTTGGAAACAAATTTTATTAATTTTAAAAACAACCAAAACATCATTGAACATATAAAACCTCTTTCCATTATAAATTTTTACAAGACGGATAAAACATTATTTTATTTTATACAACATAATTATAATATATCCCATTTCCACTTAAATATCTTTCAGCAGATTTCTCATTATTTCTCTTTACTCTTATTCAATTACGTTTCTTTTCTATATTTATCCATTTTATACTCATCATATTCATATTTCCCTCTGTTTTGTTTATAATTATCCTCATCTAGCTTTCCTCCAAGGTTTTATTAAATCTCAAACAAACATAAATACACAAAACACAAAAACATAAAACTTTTTTTTGGAAAGTAGCTTGGCCCCGGATTACCTCTCTTTATATGGACTTCAATTAAATTTATGCTCATCTTATATACCATTTCCTATCTTATTTACCATTTTATATCTTCATTATAGCTTCTCCCCGCTTTCCACTCTTCTTAATTATATTTTATTTATTTCGTCTTAATTTACATCATTATACTTGTATCTTTTGTCCATTCTTTTCCAATTACCCATTTATCTCATTCCCTATAGTAGAAAAAAAGGATTTCTCCTGAAATCACTGATCGAAGTATGATGCCTTTCCATTGCTCCCCTAAATTAACATTTAACTTGTTTCCCCATCTGATTCTGCTTAGTACATTCTACCTACTAATTTTTAAAAGAAAGAGAAAATAGTAAATCTATAAAGTAATTAAATAGATAATTAAACATTAAATCTTATAACATTCCAATTATCTATTTGAAAGTCAAATGCTACCATAATAAATTTATACTAACATAGTCAATTAAGCTCTATACTTAAACTAAGTATTTTAAACATTCCTTTTAATAATTTATTAAATCTTAAAATCTATCATTGTTAAACATTTAATATTTTAATCTTTACTAAATTCTTATTAAATTCTAATTTTCTATTTCTAATACAAATACTACAATACTATCTTATGTACCTTGCAGAATCCTTTTAAAAAATTTTTTACATTACCCTTTATCCCTAAAAAAAATTTCTTTTTCCCATCTTTGTGGCTTTTTTCCCCCTTTTCCCTTCCTTTTTTATCCCCCCTGGTCTTTTTATCCGCCCTTCTCCAAATCTCCGCCTTTTTAGCTTCCCCTTTTTGTTGTATTTCTCTTTTCTTTTGCTTTCTAACATTGTATTGATTTTGCATCTTATTTTTCTCTTTCTTGGATGTTTTTTTAAGTCTTAAGTCCTTTTTCCTTCCTCTCTTTCTCTTTCCTTTCTTAATCAACTTTTTGGATTCATTAAAGATGGCTTCTCCTTCTTCTTCTTCCTCTGCTTCCTCCTTCAATTGTTGTATTTGCTGGTAAGTAGCAAGCGCCATTTCTAAAAAGCGAATAGTTTCTCTCCAAGTATCCTTGCCTTCGTTCTTTATTTTTCCATATTCCTCTCTTAGTTCATCAACAGATAAAGCCATTATAAACCTTTTCTACTTTTCTCTTCTTCTTCTTAAGACAACCAAAATATTTCAAAACTTAGAACAATTCCCCAAACTCCCAAATTCATCAAACAGTCCAAACAGAGCACAAGATTCTCCCCTTCACACTTTTTCTTCCTGGGATAATATCAATTGGAAAGGGAAGAAAAAGCCCAATCTGTATTTTAAAGTCTTATTGCAATTAACTTCCAATCTCAAAGTCTTCCAGGCATCTCCTCCAACAAAATCTTAATATAAATTTCTCCTTTGTCCTCTCCATCCCCACTTGTCACAAAGAGCTTTAAATTTTTACCTTCTATAAAAAAGCAGGCTTTTCAATGTCCATTTGTTGATTCCATAGGGAAGGAAAGTAAACTTTCTCTTTCATCACTTTCATTCGCCACTTATAAATCTCTTCTGGAAACAAAGTATTGTTCAAAAATCAAGGTTTTCAGGATATTAAATGCATCTTATGCTCCCGGTTCAACCAAAAAACTTTCGCTTCAAAACTTTCTCCTTCTTCCTCCAGCACAATCTTGTCCAGCTGCTGGCTTCTTTGTGGCGGCCATTGCTGACCGCCGCTACACCGCCTTGAGAAAAGGGGGTTATGCCGGGTGGGGAGGGGGTCTGCGGAACCCCCAGACCCCTGTCCTGATCCCCCCTGTCTTCAGCTGCCTCTACAGGGCAGCCTTATCCTCCAGACCCGTCAGAATCGGAGGCACCAAGACGGCTAGTACAACACGGATCGCGCAGGATCGCGAAACCCCGCCGAAGCCTGGCAAACCGGAAGTTTAACTCTTAACCACAAAATGAATAGGTGATTTGTTGAATATAGGGCTACGATTACAAGTAATGGAATCTAAAAGGATTTTGATGCCAAAATTGTTTCATGTTTATTTTAAAATTAATAATTTGAATATTTCAATATTCTTTTGAGATTTCAGCCAGAATCACCCAGAACATCTGGAGTAAAATAATATATGCACAATGCCGCTAAGTAGATTCCAGATTTAATTGGATTTTGGCATCAACGAATGATCTAGTTTTTAATTAAATTTATTTGTTGCATGGTTCAAAGTGACCTTGAGTGGCTTACAAAATGATAAAATATATAAATACAGAAAAAAATTATAAGTATTAAACAAGTTACCTAGTCACTGAAAGTTTTTGAAATGTTCCCGAGAACATCTAGCAAACTTTCTTTAGTAGCATTTCAGTATTGTCTTGTTTAAATTTGTATTTGAATGGTTTTAGTTCTGTATGGCTTATTTTGCTATATTCAAGTTCTGGATCTTAAATGAAAATCCTACTAAACATTAGCATACATAAATATTATTTGGGGGAAAATATGATTTGTGGGGCAATGGTGTTAGTAAACTGAAACCCTTTTTTTAATTAGATATTTTTAGATCAAAATTCAACCCTATATACGTGTCTCAAAAATTAAGTAGTTTCTGACAATACATTGCACATCCCGCTTTGATGGCTTTATTTGCTAGCCATTTGATCAACTTTCAAATGAATTAATGGACTCCATTAAAAGGAATGTTTTAGTGTTTGGGATTTATATCATTCTGTATTGGAGCCCTTAATACTGTCTTAGAATCTGTAAGAATCCTGTACAAATAGCCAATGTACTGGATCTATCAATATATACTATATCAAAATCAGTATTCAAGTTGGCACAGACCTGAGCAATGTCATCCATAAATTGCCTCAAAAATCTATCACAACCAAGGACTCTGACATTGGGATTTTTTTTAGAGAGATTACAATAAGACCAGCACTCACAAGAACTCTTATTAAACAGCTCTCTGAGGGTGCAGTATAGTCTGCAAAAATAAGTCTTCAGCACCACACAGCAAGCAAGAATGGAATGGAAAATAGAATAGAATAGAATGGAATGGAAAAAGAAGATGGAATAGAAGAAGGAATAGAATAGAATAGAATAGAATAGAATAGAATAGAATAGAATAGAATAGAATTGGAAGGGACCTTGGAGGTCTTCTAGTCCAACCCCCTGCCTAGACAGGAAACCCTACACCATTTCAGACAAATGGTTATCCAACATCTTTTTAAAAATATCCAGTGTTGTCATTATATATAATCAGATCTTTTGATTGGAGGTAATCTTATTAATGGAGAAATTGTTTTTTTTTAAAAAAAAAAAAATAGGTGACCTTGGGGATCATGTCGTCATCATTAATACAAGGCATATTGCTTTTTCTGGCAACAAATGGGAGCAGAAAGTATACTCATCACATAGTGGGTAAGTTTTCCATAATCCTAAATCTACAAAAATGAATATTTCCAAAATGTAGTATCATTGTAAGTTACCTTACTTTTATGGTTCCAAGGACATGAGTTTCTACTTTTAACAACTTCTCATTCAGCGATCATTTGTATTGACGCTGGATAAGTTGTCGTTATGACTAGTCCTCATACTTATGTCCACTGCAGAATCCCTGTGGCCCTGTGATTGTGATCTGGGCACCTAGCGCCCAAATTGCAATTACAATATTTGCGATGTCCCATGGTCATGGGACCACAATTTGCAACCTTTCCCACTGGCTTCTGAAAGCCAAGTCCGCAGGGAAGCCACTAGCAAGTCACAAGTCAGGGTTATGTGAGGTCCTTGCTTAACAACAGGAACTGGGATGATTGGAACTGCCATAGGTAAGCAGGACATTTACATGCCTTTTTGACTATGTCACCAATGACAGAGTTTCTGGCTGTAGTAAGCATTGTTAAGCAATGAATTCAGTGCTAGTTTGTGAACTTAATAGTTATCAGTAAAGGATATTTGTAGCTCAGGGTTGAAGTGAGGGGTCCTGGGTGCTCTCTGAGCTTGCTTGTTTTCTTGCAGACATTATATTATCCAACTAGGTAACATCATCAGTGCTAGTAAGGAGTGCTGTTTGCTGTCAGTATTTATATTCTGGTGTCTTGCCTGGCTGTATGGGTGGGGAGAGCCTTAGAGATTCTTTGGTTAGGCTGTTTACTGATGGCTCTTTGGCAGTTTCTTGATTTGAGGTGTTGTTTGATTGTTGGTCTGAAGTTAACCTTGGAATTCATCTATGCTGATTACTGGTGGAGAGGTGCTGGAGTCTCTCTCTTTTTGGTCCTCTTTTGGGCTGGTTGTGTAAATCTCAAGGCAGTCTGCCAGCACTAATTAAATACACAAGATAGTAGTACTGGCTAAGGAAGGGGAGTAGACACAGGAAGAGGCTTAAACCTGGAAGAATGTAGCTCAGGGAAGATAGGCTGAGGGCTTTGTTCTCCAAGTGCTTTTGATTGACCACTTTCTTATGCACATTCTCTTTGCCTGATCCTAAATGAACTTTGGCTGTCATTTTTGTATTGTAGATACCCTGGTGGCTTCCTGCAACTTACAGCTACTCAACTACATAAAAAAGATCCAACTGCAGTAAGTGCTAGCCTTTTCTCCGTCTGTGTTATTATTATTACCTTTATTGTCAGATTTGCTGAGCCTTCCTTCCTGCCCCCACCCCAACCCAACTCAAGTGAAGTCCCTAACCCAGTCCCAATCGTATTACACTGTGTGACCTTGTTGCATAATGTGTCAGCCCCACAAGTCTATCATACTATGTTGACATGTGTCTTTAAATCATTTGCTGACCTTCTCTGTATAAGTTTCTGTCAGGAAAATGCTCTATGAACAATTCACCTCTTCATAGTTCTATTTCTAACACCATATATTTGTCTTCTGCCTTAAATGACTCTACTTGCTCCTTCCTGTCATTGATAGTCTTTCGATCTAAACACTAGGCAGTACCTCTGCTGATGCATAGTACTCCTGCTGAATGTTTGAATGGCCATGTTGCTTCTGTTGTTAAAATTACTTTAATTAAATAATAGAGGATTGCAAAAGATAGGTAGCATGATGATAGAATATCTATTCATGGTAATATCTAGAACATAAGTTCCATTTCTCCCTGTTAACTTCATTCTATAATTTTATTTTCCTTCCCAAAGTCTAGCTATATATCATGCTTGAGATTATTTTCATTTGTTACTTCGATTGTTTCTTCAGGCAACTTTCTGTCTGTTCTCCCCGCAAGCCCTTCTCACTCTTTGGATTTGTGATCTCTGTGTATTCCTTCATAACAGCAGAATTCATAATAGTATACATTTGCCTGATGCTCCTCAACAGCTCCTTCATTGCTACTGAGCTGTTTTCTATTTTGCCATCCATGATCATCATCTCAACCATCCTGGTTTTGGCCAAAAAGTTTTTCTGATGCTTTCTGGTGTCTGATTTCTACTCTGCGATGATACATATTTGGCTTTGATGCTTGACCGTAGCACTGGTCCTTGTTGTTCAACTTAGTACACTTGGGAAAGAGCAACAAAATCACCAAAAGAATTGCTTACATATTTGGCATTTATGGCAGGAGCAGAAAAAAAAACCAGGCCTAAAATGATGCTATGACTAGCCTATGTGAGATACATTCCTAAAGTTTCACTGGCTAATATTTTACAGTATATTTTATAATATATTGTCACCCAGAGTTGTTGGATACGAGACAGGTGGCAAATAAATTTTCTAAATAAATGAACATTTACTTTGTAGCTTATTTGAAATGACTTAGTTAATGTAGATAATGTGCTTTATTTATCATGTTTGTCTCTTGATTGTACTCCTTTTTTATCTAATGGGAATTTCATATTATTTCTTTGACATGAGTTTAGGAATTATTTATTTTACCCTCCAGTATTTGTTAGGACTGAATCCCTCCTGCAGCCCTGATAAGCCACCACTAACCAAGCCTGAACATCCTCAGTTTTAAAGATCACCAAGGTCAATCAGATGCTATCAATTATTAGGACTTTAGATTATATTAATCTAAATAAATTAACTTTAACGCTAGTATTATTATCTAGTTAAGTAGTTGGGTTCATAATGATGACTTGTAGAAATAAAAAAAAACTTTACTTTTTACAGTCCCATAATTAATTTTCAGTTTTACAGGTAGTCTTCTCTTAGAGACCACAACTGGGACTGTCAAATCCTTTGCTAAGTGATATGGTCACTTAACATCGCATGACTTCAACAGCCGTTAAATGAGTCACTGTGGGTCATTAAACAGGCATCGCATGCCTGCAACTTGCAGTTGTATTGCCAGCTTCTCCATTGATTCTGCTTGTCAGAAACCAACAATGAAAGGCACAAATCACATGATATATGACCATTGTATATGCCTGCCAGTTGCAAAACACTCAGAACTTGATCATATGACCAGAGGGATGCTGTGATAGGCATAAATGCAAAGTCCAGTCGTAAAGTTATCTTTTCAGCACTGTCGTAGCTTTGAACAGTTGCTAAACTGGGCAGTCATTAAGCAAGTTCTATCTGTAATCTCCTGAATATTATGGTGGTTGAACACCAGAGGGCAGCATAAACCAGTAAGACTTTAATTTTGGGGACATTCTCTTAATTGGCAAGCTCCTATAAACCACATTTTATTGTGAACAAAGCAGGATGAGAAACATTATAGGCAGTGAATTCAGAGTCGACATTTCCACATTCATTGAGTAAGATTAAACTATTTTATCTGGAACCTTAGGATGATAATGGAGGAGTATTTTTACTCATTTCAAATGTACAATTCCTCATACTAGTAACTAAGAGTGTAGTGTTTGCTCTATTTGTAATTTTGTAAAATGGTTCTTCAAACAAGAAGATATTCATATACTTAGAGTGAGGATTGCCAAACAAATCTTAATATCATGGTGGAAGCGGAAAGCATATAAAGAATCTTCTTGCAAAACATATATATTAGGCAAATGTGTAAACAAAAATGAAAAAAATGTGCAGTAATGTTGACTTTCAAATTTTACTGTTTTATATGCATAAGCATTATTTGCCATCCAAACAGACTTGTTTAGATTTGAAATAGGTGTATAACAAAATGAAAGTATTATCCAGCCATTGGCTGCCTTCGGGGAATGTGTGGGGCAAGGCGTAGGCTGAGGAATTTATACATTCTGCTGCCTAATGGAATCCCTAATAGAATTGTCTTGGAGTTTTATGCACAGGTAGTCCTAGACATACGATTACAACTGACCCCCCAAATTTATGTTGTTAAGTGGGACAGTTGTGTAAATGTTGCCCCATTTTATGACCTTCCTTGCCACAATTGTTAAGTGAATCACTGCAAGTTTAAGTTAGTAACATGGTTGTTAAGTGAATCTGGTTTCCCCGTTGACTTGGCTTGTCAGAAGGTCGCAACAGTTGATCACATGACCCCGGGACACTGCAACCGTCATAAATATGAGTCAGTTGCCAAGTGTCTTTTTTTTTTTTTTTGAACAAATTTTATTAATTTCCAAAGACATACAAAACATAAAACATAAGAACATAAAACCTCTTCTCTGAAAGTTATTTGTAAGTTTTAAACAAATAAAACATTTTATACATCATTGACACATCTCCTTATAAACACATAGATATCCTTTCAAATTCCTCATTATTTCTTCCTATACTTTTATTCAATTATATTTCTTTTCTATATTTATCTATTTTATATGTTTTTATTCACTATACTTATTTTTTTTTCCTTTCTGGCTTGCTTTATTCTCTTCTATCTTTTATTCTCCATTGTCCTTTTCTGACATTCCTCCAAGGTTTTATTAGCTCAATCAAACATAAACACACAAAAACACAAAACATAGAAACATAAAAAACCTCTTTTCTGAAAGTTGCTTAGTTGCCAAGTGTCTTGATTTTGATCACATGACCAGATGAGGGATGGTAAAACAGTCACAAGTCACTTTTTTTCAGTGCCGTTGTGACTTTGAACGGTCGCTGAATGAACTGTTGTAAGTCAAGGACTACCTGTACTTCGTTCCTACTTTTCTTGCCACACATCGAAGTGTTACCCAAACAATGGGATGTCAGTGTGTTTAAACACTTTTATGTTCTTGGTTTTGGAATTTGAAGCTGTTAATTAAAAGTCCTTAACTTTGAATTGATATGTAGATATCGTAAATTCTAGGCTGTAATTTAAGGAATAACTTTTAAATTCATAATCCTTAGAAGATTATGTGTAAATATGTTAAATCTGTGAATGCTGAGTTAATAACGTCATTAACCTTATTTTCTCCAGTTATGTGGTCCTTTCAAATGAAGGAATTCATAAAGATGTTGGAATTAAGTTACTTGCCAGTTAGGAATATACAGGATGAAAGAAAAGCTGCTAATACATATTGGTTTTTCGCTGCCTTTGGGAAAGGATAAATGGAAATGGAAAATCAACAGGAACAGGGCATTTTATTGTTGTCTCGCTATTTATCTGCTGTATTTTTCTCTTGCAAAGGAGATTTAACACTAGGATATCAGGCACTTTGGATTCCATTCCAAAAGAGGTGCTTCTCACCATAAGAAATCATGAACATGACATTTGCTTGTACCTCTTTAAAGCCACTGTATATTTTTCCTGAAATTGTGTGGCTATGTTCCTCAGCTTCACTACTATTTATTTATTAAATTTCTATGCTGCCCATCTCACTGATACACCAACTCTAGGAGGCTTACAATATAATAAAAAGTTAAAAAGTGCTAAAACTTTAAAAACCAAGATGCCATCCCAGGAAAAGGTGATGAAAGTTTAATCAAGGGCAAACAGGTGCTAAGTTGGTTCCCCTCCCCCTCCCATGCATTTCAAAACATATTTTTCCAACTCCAAAATAAACTGATGCATTTATATCAATATCTCCCCTCAGTTTCTTTGTCTTCAGTTTCCCCTTATTTATAAGGAGGAATGTGTGCATGTCATTATTCTATTTTCAGTATCTTAAGCTAATTTAAATTTACTTTGTGATGCCCAAGGGCAGCTGGGTATCCCGG